>OY856187.1:199288645-199337014 GCA_963693315.1 Diogma glabrata
TCTAAAATATTAATAATATATATTATATAATTATAATATTATGAATATTTTATAAAATGTGAATATTGAATATCATCAAACTTAAAAACGTTTTATCAAGATTAATTCTTTAACTCAGAATTTAAACATTATTTTCAAAATTCAAAACTTTATCCCTAAATGTAAATCTTTTTATCCAAAAATTAAATGCTTTTATCCACTTTATACTTAGTAATCACTCCTTAACCAAACATAGAACTTTTGGTCAAGATTAAATCTTTACATCTAATTTAAATATTATTATCAGAATTGTAACTTGTTATCCAAAAATAAAAATTTTTTTTATCCAAAAGTCATCCACTTTAAATTTACTAATCACTACTTATCCAAACTTAGAACTTTTTTTTTTCAAGAATAAATTTTTACATCTAATTTAAATATTCTAATCAGAATTAAACTTCTTAACCAAAAATTAAATTAAGTGTACACAAATCATTTATTTAATTAAAATTAAGCCAAAACTTTCTGACTATCATTGTAGTTCACTCCCAACTGACTTTTTAATTTTTTAAAATTTTATAATTTTGAGGGAAGCATTGCAATTTTTGATGAGAAAATTTGTTATAGCGTATATAAATTTTGTATTTTTACGAAATAAAAACAATTTCCGCCCTTTGCAGACTGATTTCCTATACAATTAATCTGCAAGTGAAGGTTATTTTATTCAAATATCACCGTTGAGGTAATTGTCCATGAAAACTTCATAAATCATGAGAAAACATTTTTTTAAAGAACAAAAGAAATAAGACCACGAAGGTTTTGGAGAGGATTTACGAAATGCAAGTGGCAATGGTGTGAGAAAGGTTGTTACCATAGGGTAACACATATTATCAAATAGTGTTATCTGTTTTGTATTTGTCAACACTTTCTTCATTTAATTAAGTTCTGTTATGCCCTAAAATTTTATTTGCATATGCATTTACTTTTGCATATGAATCAAACAATCAAACATTACAGTTAGTAAAATAAATGTACCAACTTTTTTATATCAAACAACTTTACAACGTTTTTTTTATAATCTTTTAAATAAATGAAAATAAGAGAAACAATTAAAATCGATCTTTTTATATATATTTCTTTCGTTTGGTCTCTAAAATTTTGATAGTACTATATTTTGTTGTTAGATTCATTTAGGATTTTCTGTTTCATCTTCAAATGCAACAAGTTATTATACTTGTTTTTTCATAAGTTGCATTATGAACTGTTGTATTTTGTTTTAATGTAAAGTGCTTGTAATGTTAGTTTTGAGTCTTTCGTTTTTTGAAGTGAAAACTTCTTTAGGCGCGTTGTGCAATTTTGTATGAGGAAAAATTTGTATATTCGAGCTACCATTTTTAAATCAGCAAAATATTTTTAAATATGAAATAAATCTATCATTTCTTAACGTTTCAAATTGCGATGTGGATATCATGCGCGACTGATAGGTCGTGGGTTCAATTCCTGTAGTTGGTATATTTTTTATTGTTTTTTTTTTTTTTTTTATTAAATACCATAAAAAGTACTTTTATTTACGAATTTTAAAAAATTGATCTATAATGCAGTTCTTTAAAGTTATATTGCTACTGTCTTTTGCAATTTGCATTCGAGTTCTCATACTAAATAAATATTGAATATATATACATAAAATTGAAAGTATGTCTGTTTGTCCGTTATGCATTAATACATTAATCATCATGAAAATTTGGGAAGTTGTTGTGTACACTAGCCCATAGGTAAGTGGCAAATTTTCTAGTTTCAAAACCTGCACCTCAGCGCCTTTATAATTATCTTAAGAGATTTTGTCTACATGTTGTAATTATTTAATTTGGTTTTTATTTAAATATCGTTTTAATAGGTAGTTTGCTTTGATGAATGTTTTTTTGTTGAACATAATTTTTATGAAATTAAAAATAACGTAAGAAAGAGAGTATAATCTGAAACAAGTACATTTGTTTATCAAAATTATAATATGTATTGGAATTTAACACATCATGATTTTACAAATTTTATCATCTACACCAAATATGTTGTTGGTTTGGAATGGTATGTAATACATGTTTCTAAAATTAAGTGAAGACTTAATACTTGTAACTTGATACTTGATAACATCGATTATATCGATTTAAACCTCCAAATGAAACGGCTGCAGAACATCAAAAAGATAAGCCAGGGATTTTTTATTAATTTGTTTTTTGAGTTACCAATTGTATATATATATTGTATATATATTGTATATATATGTAGCAATTTCGGGTACAACAGTCGGTTAAGTTTCAATTTCCAAAAAGATTACTATTTTGAAAACCTTTTGATTATCAGTATTTTGTTAAGAAAAATAAGTTTTGAATTAAAGTTTGTGTTATATAAATTAATATGGAAAATGATCAACCATAAAAATATTTGCTAAAAAAAATTAATTAAGAGTTTTATAACAAAAATAAAACAAATAAGTTAACAATATATTGTTAACTTTAGCATCTGTGTTGATTTGGTTATTATATTGAGAAAAAAGAAATAACGAAAATCTAACGTGTTAATTTATAATCTGCAGTACTGAAACAGTTTCGATAAATTGATTAGAACTACATATCATAATACAATTATTCATCAAATAATACTAGGAGTACTTAAACGCAAATATAATTATGTGTTACAAGAGCAATGGGGTATGGTACGTTATTTTCTACCGTATTTAAATGACAGGATTATTTTTTTTGTCAAACAACAAAAAATTTAATTCAACTGAAGAAACCGAATTACTTCCACCAGTTTTGTACGTCTATATGGGTGAATGAAATATAATTACAACAAATTAACCAGCTGGAAAAGGTCTGGAAATACAAAAATAGTTGTAAAGGATTAACGGATGTAATAGTAATTATAATTACAACACGATAACCGGGATCTGTACTGGATGCATCTTCAACGTTCAATAAGTTTTTCAGATCGGGAAAGCTACCTGGTAACAGTCGTTCGAAGGCTGCAATTCGGAGTCATCACAACACAGCATTGTATCTGAAGGCACTCTTTTCCTAAAAGCAGTTTGAATTGGACCACAATTGCTCATAATACGGTGAAACTGCAACCAACTAATTGGGAATACAAAAACCACGTTAAGAATGTAAATAAAAATTGGTCCGTTTCAGTTATGGAAATCCACAACTCTAACAAAAAGGAGTTGAAAAATGCAAAAAACACAATCGAAATTATCTAAAGGGTCAACACTTGTCTCAGTGAATCTTGTAAGCTTTTAATCAGCGATACACAAGGTGTAGTACTATCACCCATTTTATAAGAGGGAGAATAGAGCTTTAAGATGATCGTTTGTGTTGATGTTTGTGCTATTTGCGTCTTTCATAAATATACTGGCATTCTCGGAGATTTATTGCTCCTCATTGCAACCTCACAAAATGAACTGACAGTTATAGACTCTGTGCCAATCGGAAAAAATTTGTGTTGACTTTTTTCTCCAGGCAGCGAAAACAACTAAAATTTGACCATTTACTTCATTGTGGACAGCAAATTCAGCAGAAAACATGTCATTTTAAAGTAAAGAAATTACAATGGTTCTTTAAATGTGGAGAATTTTTATCAAGAGATCCAAATCATAATGTATTAGTGATACTCAAAAGCATATACCCATCGCAGTACTAGAGATATTCTTTCAATTAACTCCTTGCGATATCTTAGCCTAATTAGAAGTATCCACCACGACTGTAAGACTGAAATTTAGGTTAGATGATAAATCTTCGAACACAAGTTTTTTCATTTCGAAAATTTCTTTTAAGGCTGATATTAAAACTGCTCGTTTTCAAGAGACCATGGCTAAGTGATAAAGATAAATGTACAAGTGCTTGAAACTTCTATATAGATGGAACTAAATTTAAACCCTTCTTTTTGCTTAACTGATCACTGCAATCTCTTTCATTCTGAACTTCCAACTTTAATAGAGCAATGCCAAATGCAATAGCATTTGTTCTAGCATCCGAACTGACCCACTTTGATTTCGATCAAATTTCATACACAGATGCCAATTTGATAAAATAAAATATAATGTATTTCCAAAAATAAAATTTCGCTCTGAGGATGAGACAGGGTGGTGTCAAAGTTTTACCGGTTTGCGAAACATGAGTATCTTTGGCACCTGATTGCTATAGATTCACTAAACCGACTTATAAAAGAAATTATTTAAAATTTTTTAGTAATTTTTTGAAACTGTGTTAAACTAAAAAAATATTTTTAAAGATGGTGTTGTTAGGGGTACTTACATTTTTACCACATTCTTTTCCAGGAAAAAATGTCCAATTAATTTGGATTCTAAAATAAAAATTTCACAAAGTCATAATTTCTCATTTTAAATAAAAAATTCTTCCAAAATTTTTACTTTCGTTTTTTTCAATTTTTTATTTTAAACAATGCAGTGAATCATCTTTTTAACTAAACCACCGGAATTCTTGTTTTATAGATATTTAATGACCAATTAATAAGACTTCCGCAAATCAGATTTTTATATAAATGCAAGATGGCATTTTTACGCTAACAGTTATTTAAGAAGGACCGTGGACAAATGGAGCGTGTAATAAAATAGGAGGTTTATTGAAACGAGGTGCTCATCGATATAGTTTGTTTAACAAGGATACTATTAAAAGTTCAACAACAATGAATTTTGCATATACCAGCAAAAATGATTATACACAAATAAAGTTATGGCTAGAAGCAAGATACAAAGTGGCTGTTAAAGGTTCAAAATCATTTTATGCATTCATACTTAAAGACGAAAAAACATTGCTCCAAAAAATATATTCTAATTCAATTACAATTATGTACTTTAAGTTAAGCCGTAATATGTAAAGTAAATTTATTTTATATTATTAATGAATAAAGATTAATTTTTTAAAAAGCATCGAAACCCTTTTTGTATTCTTAAAATAATTAAATGGTCTTCAATTTTCTATATAACAAGAAGTCCAGTGGTTTTAGTTAAATAGATGATTCACTGCATTGTTTAAAAAAAAATTGAAAAAAACGAATATAAAAATTTTGTAAGAATTTTATTTTTAAAATGAGAAATCATGACATCGAGAAATTTTCATTTTGAGTTAGGTATTAATTGAAAATTTTTTGTGGGGAAAAATGTGGTAAAAATGTTGATTCCCTTAACAGCGCAATCTTTGAAATTAATTTTTAAGTTTAGCACAGCCTTAAAAAATACTAAAAATTTTAAATAATTTGTTTTATAAGTCCTATAAATTACCTTTCCAATGATCTATAAAGGACTTAAATTGGTTTAGTCGATCGTTAACAATCGGTAGCCAAAGATACTTTTGTTTCGTTCATCCATTGAGCTTATCCGCCACTCTGTGTCATCCCAAGAGCAAAATTTCATTTTTCGAAAGAAATTGTATTTTATTCTGTTATTGGCTATCAAATCTGTATATAAAATTCTAGCGAAATCAGAGGGGGTCAGGAACATCGAAGTTGCGGTGACGTAGAATTGCTCAATAGCAGTGTTGTACTAGTTAAAGTATAATGCAGTATCAGGCAGTGATATTGAAATTTTGCGGAGAGTCAGGCTTCAATTAAAGTTTGAAAGTTGGACCTCAACAAGTTAACCACAGTTCGAAAATATCTATCATCCCTTAATAAAATGACTGATCAGCTCAATGCGCATTTCATATGGGTCTCATATCTTGGTCTTCATATGAGACCATATTTTTAAAGTAAGAACTCTGAAAACTTACTTGCTAAGCTTTAGTAATGTAGAATAAGGAATAACATAATCCTAAACCTGCTCTGCACTTGTTCTGGTTAGGATCAGCAAATCTTTAATTTCAGTGGATTGAATATCATAGACATCTGTTGTTTCTAAAGAAGCTCCAGATGGTTTGACGAAACGTTGGTTTTTGAATAGTAAAAATTTTTTTATAGTAGAACTACGGACTGTTTGAACGTCTAAGAAAATAAACGAAACATATTTTATTTCATGTCAAACACATATATTTGACCTATATTATTCATCCTCAAGACAATAGAAACCAAAAAGTCTTAATCTTACAACTATGTTAGCCTTTCAATTTTAATTCTTAAAAGTAAAGAATTTTAAGCAGTGTTTGATTCTACAGCTATCATTGATCAAAAACATAAATCCCATATAACACACAATTTTTTTAATGTATTTACCATTGTGTCTCTTCCCATCATCGAAATTAAAAATTAATGACTGGCCCTACATTCACAATAAAAAATTACTTATTTATAAATCAATTTACTTCATTATTTCATTAAAAAATATTTTTCCAGAGTAATTTTCCGCATATAATAGTTTTTTCATCTCCACTCTGGTATTATTTCAATATAACTTTAATCTGATTTCCCTATTTAATGAAGAAATAAAAGCTACATCAACGGAAATAAAATTAGATGGAAAATTCAATAAAAAGAAAAACAAAAGGAAAAACTATATTCAAAAGAAAATTAAAAAAAATTCAACGAACTTTATTTCAAAAGAAGGATTAAAGTTTTATTAAAGAAAATTATAAATTGCCATTAATGAACAAAGCTGTAATATTGAACTTTCTTCGTGTTTCCTTTTTATATTATTTTTTATTTTATAGAAAATTTTTTGCTTATCTGAAAAATTTAGTATGACAATAATTTTATTTTTTATTTACATATTTCAAAATTTTTTTTTGGACTTTCAATTAACATGAAAACTGGCTGTTCTGATTTTACTGTTTTTTGTTGTTGTTACGAAAAGCAGAATTTCCCAAGTGTAATCAAAATATTTGATGAAATAAAGTATCCTAAATGAAAAATATGAGTGGGAATTTTTTTAAGCTATACGACGGACACAGAATATTAAATGTTGGACACCGAAACAACAAAAATATATAATTTTATTATATTTTCGCTGCAAGGGAAGTTTAAATTAATAATTTTTCACCAGATTCATGAACAATACGGACATACAAATATAATATTTTTTCGCTGAATTTATTTTACAAATATGCTTAATACGGAACATGTTGATGTGATATATGAATTATTTCTAACGGTGTAGTGGTGGTCAGAATATTAAAATTTTATTGTTATTTTGCATAGTGTAAGACCACCCAGCTTAAAAATGAACTGAGATTAAAGAAGCTTAAAAGTGTCTTCAAAAATAACAATGATCAAAAAAAATAAATCATTGCATTTCATTGTCATCAATTTGAAATACATTAGTATTTGGTGCACCCCTATTTGTTTGTCCAGCCCCGCTAAACAATACATATATTCCGTTCTGAATTAACTAAGCTTATTACGTTATGTGTAATAAAATGTCATCAAAAACGATCCCTTTTGCGTCAACACACAGATTAAAATTTATTTCCACAATCAAAAGTTATTAAAAAACTAGAAAATACGAAAATTAGAACATTAGTATATAAGAATATTAGAATATTAGAATATTAGAATATTAGAATATTAGAATATTAGAATATTAGAATATTAGAATATTAGAATATTAGAATATTAGAATATTAGAATATTAGAATATTAGAATATTAGAATATTAGAATATTAGAATATTAGAATATTAGAATATTAGAATATTAGAATATTAGAATATTAGAATATTAGAATATTAGAAAATTAGAATATTAGAATATTAAAATATTAGAATATTAGAATATTAGAATATTAGAATATTAGAATATTAGAATATTAGAATATTAGAATATTAGAATATTAGAATAATAGAATATTAGAATATTAGAATATTAGAATATTAGAATATTAGAATATTAGAATATTAGAATATTAGAATATTAGAATATTAGAATATTAGAATATTAGAATATTAGAATATTAGAATATTAGAATATTAGAATATTAGAATATTAGAATATTAGAATATTAGAATATTAGAATATTATTAGAATATTAGAATATTAGAATATTAGAGTATTAGAATATTAGAATATGAGAATATTAGAATATTAGAATATTAGAATATTAGAATATTAGAATATTAGAATATTAGAATATTAGAATATAAGAATAATAGAATATTAGAAGATTAGCATATTAGAATATTAGAATAATGTAATATTGGAATATTAAAATATTTGAATTTTAGAATATTAGAATAATAGAATTTTAGAATATAAGAATATTAGAATCTTAAAATATTAGAATATTAGAATATCAAAATATCAGAATATGAGAACATTAGAATATTAGAATATTAGAATATTATAAAATTAGAATATTATAATATTAGATTGTTAGATTGTTAGAAAAGTAGAAAATTAGAAACCAGCAGCCATGTTCTATAGCTATGAAGCGGTGGAGTGATTAGTTTTTCAATGAGTCCACAGCTACATAACTTGGTTGCTGGCAAGTTTTTAAATAATTTTTTTCTTCACAAAATTAAGTAAATTTCAATTTAACAGTTTCGTTAATGTTGGATGTATTGACATAAATATGTAATAAATGGGACTTTTTGTCCGATATGGTTTGATCTATAGAAACTTTAAAAAATTCATCTATGTCGTCATAGATATAATAACAGGAAGTATTCTTAAGTAATTATAATTCTTGAAAGCCACTGAGAATTTTAAATAAAGATCTCTCCAAACAGAAGTAATTCATGTCTGACATCCTTTCTTAATTTAACAACTATAATTTTCTTTCGTTTATCAAAAATCATAAATCAAAAGAAACAATTTGCTTTATGTTTTTGCTTCACTGTTCAAAGCTTTTCATATATTTCTAGTTCTTCCAATTTTCCTTTATTCCATTAAACAAAACAAACACATTTCTGGTTGAAAAATTTGTTCATTTTTAAATTAAACAAACGAAACACTTAAGAAAATTCTGCAATTTTCCAGAGGCAAAAAAAAATTGTCACAAAACAAAGACAAAATTAAATAGACAGATGGAAGAACGAAACAATATAGTGTAAAAGAATTTGTTTGTTACAAAAAGGAAATAAACTTCCGTTTTGTAAGAGAAATAAAATTCGAATATTTATTTGTATTTACGAAAACTTTTCAAACGGTACAGTAAGGTGGGAAGTCAATTTCATAAATATTGATTCAGGAATTGTAATGACTTTAATTAATTGTAATAATTTGCAGAATCTCTAATATTTAATACTAATAAAACAACAAAATAAATTATTAAACACGAATTCTATATAATAATTTTCCAATTTAACATCTTCTAAATAACATGAGCACCCTGTGTTTCTACAAACTCTTGGTTCACGTCTTTATCCAAAAAATAATAAATTTCTTTTTAAAGAAAATTTTTTATTATGTTTTGTTCCAAGAATTCTTATTTTATTTTTCTTACAAATAAAATCTAATAAAATATTTATTTTATTTACGTTTTTCTTATTTTTTTTAGACCAATTTAAAACCCACAGTAAATAGATTAACAATTGCAATATCCTTTCTTGAAAATTCCTTGAGTTTTGTTACTATTTTCTAGTTTCGTCCTTTAGGATAAAACAAAGAATGAAAATAATATAAAATTAAATTGTTTTTCTTTTTAGAAATGAAAGTTTATTTCCGGCTTTTTTCTTATTTAAAACTTTTTTGGTCTTTGTTTGTTGTGTGTGGAAAAATATGTTCAAGTTAATTTTATTTTATTTATTATTGTAACTGAAAAAAAATACATAAAAAAAAATTAAACGAAAGATTTTCATTTAAGTTTTCCTTTTAGAAATTTTACATTGTGTCACAAGACATAAAAACAAATTAAAATGGAGTTAGAATAGTTTTCTACATTTAAAAGTTTGTGCAGAGAAAATGTAAACACTGATGGTGAGATTATTTTTGATAGGCGGCAATTTAATTTAAATGGTTTGGTTGGAAAATAAATGATAAGTCAAATAGATTTATTTTTAGTGAAAACAAACCAGATTGTTTAATTGTTAAAAGAAACAAAATTGCTTGGATAAGAAGGAAAAACTGCAAAGAATGATATAGATCATTTGAAGCTATGGATAAAATTGAGAAAACAAGATGGAAAGAGCAAGGAAAACTATCGCATATATCAATTCAAACGAGCAACGTTTTTATAGTCAGACGTAGGTTTAAGGAAGCCTTTTGCATTGTAATAAAGTAAAAAAGATCTTTATGTTTGGAGACAAAGGGCTCGTTTCCATGGGGACTATAAAATGTAACGCACACATAAAATTCGAGGTAGTACAACCACAGCAGTACAAATAATTGCAAAGCTACAATTCATCATTTACGATTCATTTGGAACTTTGTTTTCAGTAGATTATCAAATACCATGGAGTGAAACTATCTTTTAGGTATGAAGTACTCAAATTGAATCAATATTAGAGATAAATTCTAAATTTTTTAAGAACACATTAATAATTATAAAAGTATGGACAGTTTTTGAATGCAAAAGGATTTCGTTTTTTTCGATTACCATATAAATAAATTGATTTGCCGAGGTCAACAGTCTCGAGTGACTATATAGACCAGTCAAAGTAGCTTTTTGTGAGGAAAAAGTTAGTAACAGCATGAAAACTGTTGGATAAGGAATAAAATATTTCGCAAATGATGGAAAACATAAATTAAAGGTGATCCAAGTTACGAGGGTGAAATGGGGTGAGTTTTTAGGGGTAGAAAATGGTTTTCCACGATTTTCAGCAAAACTAGACCTTCTATCGAAAAAAAATTTAAAGTAATAAAATGGTCTATAACTTTTGCTTAGGTACACCATTTTTTCACTTAAACTAAAATTTGTCGTGAAAATAGAAAAAACCGAGAAAATAAGGTCTTTTCGTTTTTAATTTTTATATACCTCAAAAAAAAAATTTATTTTCACCCAATTTGGTGAAAACGAACGTATGTCCCTAATACGCTGTAATTTTTAGGAATCAAAATATTTATTTTTATGTTTGATTTTGATTTTAAATCAAAAAACTGACCTCATTTTCACACGAAAATTCTCCTATGCTGGAAACAGTTTTTTAAAAGAAATCAGTAATCTTTATTTTTGTTGAAACGTCTACTTTTAGATGGTGTAAACAAAAATAAGCATTAATATATAACATAAACACGGAAGTACTTTCCAGGAAATGCGAAAAACTGAATAAACTTGAGTTTAAAGAGTTAATTTTTAATGATTGTTTAAAAATATTCATTATTTGTTAAAATTTACCGTTGAAATCCTTCAGAAATATAATTTTTTTTCATGGTAATGTTCATTTTTGTTTACACCATCTGAAAGTAGTCGTTTCAACTAAAATAAAGATTACTGATTTTTTTAAAAAACTGTTTCCAGAACAGGAGAATTTTTGTGTGAAAACGAGTTAATTTTTCTGGTTTAAAATCAAACGTAAAAATTATTTATTTTTGATTCCAAAAAATTACAGCGTATTAGGGACGTAATAAGGTCCGTTTTCACTAAAATGTGTGAAAAAAAATTTGTTTTTTGTGGGAGATAAAAATTAAAAACGAAAAGACCTTTTTTTCTCGGGTTTTTTCTATTTTCACGGCAAATTTTAGGTTATGTGAAAAAATGATGTGAGTAAAAGTAATAGACCTTTTTATTACCTACAACTTTTGTTTTTTTAAATTTTTTTCGACAGAAGGTCTACTTTCGCTGAAAATCGTGAAAAAACCATTTTTCCCCCTAAACCCTCACCCCATTTCACCCTCGTAAATTGGGTCACCTTTAATTTATGTTTCTCATCATTTGCGCAATATCCTCTTCCTTCTCCAAAAATTTTCATGCAGTTACTAATGTTTTCCATTTTTTGCCTGTTTTTAAGGTACCTGCACTGGTCTAATAACACAAGTTTACAAATTTTGATCTTTTTTTTGTCTCCTAGACTAAAACCTTACTTTTCTTGTGGATTTTGACCTGTTGAACATGAATATCATATGAATTTTTGAAGTGAAACTTCTTTAGGCGCGTTATGAGAATTTTGAACGGAAGTAACCATTCGAACAGATATATAACCAAATATATTCATCTCTATCATTCTACAGTCTGATTTTGAATCCTAAGCACATACATGCGCACAATTCCAAAAAAAAACAAAAGTAGAAATTTAAACAACAATGAAATAAAAAATAAAGAACAAATACAAACAACAATGAAGTAAAAAAGACAAACGAATATTATGTTCGGTAAGTATGCGATACAATTTGATTATGTGTATTGTGTGTGTCAATTGTCATTCATTTGTTAATGTTATTATATTTTTTATTCACTTAATCAGTCTCGTACTAAATTTTATATGAGTTCGATGTGTCGATTTTGAAATTTAAGTTTCTAAAATCGACACATCCAACTCATATAACATTTAGTACGAGACTGAATAAGTAAATAAAAATATAATAAAATTAACAAATGAATGACAATTGATACACACAATACACATAATACAATTGTTTCGCATACTTGCTGAACATAATATCCGTAATATTTTATTGAGTTTCGTAATTTTTAAATTTATAATTTGAATGGTTTTAGTTTTTTAACTGACTTAAAAAAGATGATGTTCTATGTTTCATTGTGGGTTTTTATGTATGTTGATTGTTGTAAACCGATTTCTCAAAAACAGCTCTTTGGATTATTTACATTGTATTCTATTTGGGTTGATTTCGAGAGGGTCCCATAGTTTTCTATGATGTGAAAAATATCGTTTTACAGAATTTGGAAAAACCCGTATTTTTATGTATTTTAGCCGATTTCCTCAAAACATCTTAATCTGTTTGGATATTTTGAGTTGTATTATATTGCTTTAGATTTCGAAGTGGTCGTATATTAATTTTCTATGACTAAAAATATTCCGTTTTTTTCAAAATTTTCATTTTTAAATAAAAATATGTGTGTTGATTAAATTTGTTTTGTTAAATAGAAAAATGAGTGCGTGTAAACTTTGCACGCGGTTGAATACTAGATTCTTGTATGAGCTTAGAATGAAGGCAATTCTTCACGAGGATGAAGTTTCCCGAAACGAGCGTAGCGAGTGGAGGGAATCATTCGATTGAAGAATTACCTTCATCCTAAGCGAATACAAGATACTATTTTATCCACGACTACAAATATTTCAAATAATTTCATTCAAGTTGTCCTGTAAAAGTTTATATCGCCATATTGAAATAAATCTATGAAATATAAAACAAAACAAAACATGTTTGTTTATTTTATATGTATTGTTCTTGTTTTATCTTGTTTATATTACTATACCAACAAATCAAGTTTTTAATTTGTTAGGGGAATTTTGAATAAATAAAATGGAATGAAATAAATAAAAAAGAATTTGATATATAGAAAGGAATGAATTACAATGAAAGATATACGCATGGAAAGTATATATTCTTTAGTAGTCTTGGATAAATAAATTTCTTTGGCTACTGTGGCAGGTATTAATAAAAAGATGAAATATTAAATAGTTATGTCATATTGCAATTTTGAGTTGCATTTCTTGATAATATAATTTACAGCATGTGTAATAAAAAGCAATATTTACATGATGTATTACAAAGTCAATTCAATTATTATTTAATTATAATTGAAATATTAATTTAGAGGTTTATGATAAATTTGCTAAAATTATTGAAAAACTGCATCAATTGTTGTAACAAATCTTGTTGTTAAATTAAGAGGACATGTATTCAAGACTTTGTAAAATATGTAAATATGGCTTTTTATTACACATTATTGTAAATTATATAATCAAGAATATTAGAAAGAAACTTTAAATTTTAATATGACATATTTAATATAATTAACACTGTTTGCCGTTGGCACTTGGCGTAAGTTTTCAAATAACATATAACGTCAATTTCTTGTAACTTTACGCAAATAAATTATTTAATAAGTTTAATAAAAAATTGAAGAAAACAAAGTTTTTTATAACTTTACTGTTACTCTTTACATATTTCAGCTTGTTAGGTCATCTTCTGGAGTAATGACTTCAAGTTGAAGTCATTACTCCAGAAGATCGCCCTACAAGCTGAAATATATATAGAGTAACAGCAAAATTATAAAAAACTTTTTTTTTAAATTTTTTATTAAACTTATTAAATAAGTTATTTGCGTAAAGTAACAAGAGATTTACATTATGTTATTACATATTTATTTTATTTTATATTTAATATTTTTAGTAATACTTGCCACAATAGCCAAAGAAGTTTTACTTCAACAAAGTGTAAAGATTACGCACTTCATTTTTTTCATTTTTTTCGAGTAGAACTTCCAAAATCCTTGTTGGATATGTCAGAAAAAAGCTCAAAATGTTTGTTAGTATCTTTACTATGCACTTGTTACATTAACATATTAAATTTGTTTTTTTTGTAAAATATGCGATCCAAAAACCGGAATAACCTTTTTGTTTACCGAAAAAATGGTTTTCGCGAATATAAAAATTTTACTCCATAAAAAATTGCAAAACGCGGCTAAAGAAGTTTTCACTTAAAAACAAATTAAAATGGTTTTATCAAATATAATTAAATTAGATTTTCATTGGTTCTGTGCTGTTCTTTTGTAAATATGAAATAATAAGAAACAATTTTCCTTTAGTATTTGTTGGTTCACGACAAAAATAAATAAATATTTTAAATATTTTACTATGCTTAAATTTGAAAGTTGTGATTCGATCAACACAAAATGCTGATAAATACTCCAGATGCATTGAAAAGTTGGCTAACCATTGTTTGTTTGGCTTACCATTAAAGATATTAAATTGTGTGGAAAATTTGGAATGTTAAGCATTTTAGTTTCGATGTTTTTTTATTAAAAAGTAATCGTCAACAACATTGCAAGAAAAAGATGATGATGCAAAATTGATTCATCTGTAAAACTTGGTTAAATATGGAAATTGTTTGTGAAAACTTACAGGATGTATAATATTTATTCCAAGAATTTTGTGATAAACTTCCATCAACCGTGTCGCTATTAGACGAACAAGGTGCTTGATTTATTGTAGAAATATAAAGAAGTGAATCATCAATCAACATATATTAATGTAAGCTTTGTTTAATTTGTTTAATATAATTTTTTTCTATATTTAATTTATACAATTTTTTGGATGTAATTTTTTTTTATGTTATACTATTTTGTTTAATTGAATTTTACTATCGTTGTGTCAATAGAGTTTTTTTCTGAAATTATTTGTTTGATATATAAGAGATTCCGTAGTCAGAATACCCAGTGTTGTTTTAATAAAAGTCTGATCTCTACATGTGTTTGACAGACGAGGATTTAAGTTTATTAATCCCATTTCTTTTCTTTTTACGAACATTGAATTTGAGTAAATAATTATATTCACATCCACACGGTCATGCCATTATATATGATTTCAATACAAACCCGTTTCTCAGTAATTATTTTTAAGGAAAAATGTTCAATTATTTCGTTCAACTTAAGACTTAAGCACCAAAAATGTCCATCATGGGTTGGTTTAAAGGTTTTTTTTGGAGATTTAAAAAGGTTTGCTCTCACCGCAGAAGTCTATATTTTAAAGTTATTGATAGAAATTTTTCAAAATATTCTAAATTTATAATTTTTTTTTAAATTTTGATGCATTGATACACAGTTTTAAAAATTTATTACAGTAATCGTAGGAATCAATTTTGCCTACATTAATCGTAGTAAAAATATGTTGAAATTTAATACTACTATTGAAGAGCAATATTACATTATACAATGGTAACATATGTACAAAAAGTAGTTTTACTAATGTGAATTAATTCGAAATGTTCATTACTATGAATTTTACTATGAAAGCGTAGAAAACTCAACCACTGCGTACGAGTAATTTTATTAATTTTCTAAGTAAAAGTTTTACTCTTACCTGACAATTTTATAATATAACAGGTAAAAGTAATTTGATTAAAAAGACATTGAACTTGAAATTAAAGAGTATAGATTTTGTTTCATAGGGTTTTATTACTAAATTCATGGTTCCAAAAATACATTTTCTAATTATTAAAAAGTTATAATATTTAATATTAACAAGCTTTATAATAATTAAAATTTTTTTTCATAATGTTGCATTTAATTCATATTTTGTATAATTAATAAGATTTAATTACGTATTAAATATTTTTTAGTTCGTTGTTTATTTGTTAAAGTTTTATATTCTTTTCAGTTTAAAAAAACTCACACGTTTAGGTCAAAAATAATTTTTTTTCCTCCCCACCCTATCCAGTAAAAACACAGAAATATAGTTATTTGAGACTTTGCTATAATTTTCGTTCAAAATTTACCAAACTTCCTGTCTCTGTGCACTTTTCCAAATTTTTCCGTCAATCAGTGTCGTAACGTAGGGGGGAGAACGGTCTGAAAGTTTTACTTTTTTAACAATAACTCAAAAACTGTGCACACCAAAATTCAAAAAATAATTGCAATATCTCATAAATGAGGTGTTCTTTCAAATGACACTCATTTAGATCAAAAAACTTTTTTTTTACCCTCCCCACTCCCATCTCCTAAGCACACAGGAATAAAAATTATCTGAGGCTTCGCTATAATTTTCGTTCAAAATCTACTAAATTTCCTATCTCTGTGAATTTTTTCAAATTTTTCTGTCAATCAGCGTCCGAAACCTAAAGGGGAAGGGAACGGTCTGAAAATTGCATTTTTTTGCAAAGAACTCAAAAACTACGCTTTGCAAAATTCTAAAAAAAATTCCATTTTTTCTATAATTAGGTGCTCTTTCAACGACACCTCACTTGCTTGGGTCAAAAAAGTTTTTTTCTACCCTTATCCACTCCCATCCCATAAAAGCACAGAAATATAATTATTTGAGGCTTCGCTATGAATTTTTTCAAATTTTTTTGTCAACTAAGCACGAAATCCTCGAAACTTTTTGTTGCACTTTTTTGACAATAAATCAAAAACCATGCATTGCAAAATTTAAAAAATTGTAATGTTTCTAAAATCAGGTACTCTTTCAAATGACGCCCCACTTGACTTGGTTTTAAATGATGTTTTTACCCCTTAATAGATATAAATATGAGCATTTGATTCTTTTCTATATTTTTCATTAAAAGCCTACTCATTTTGCTAACATTCCAAATACATTTTAAGATCATGTAGGGTCGGAGTTAACCGAGGCAATAAAACATAAAGAAGACTTCATTATTCAAAATTATACAAAAAACAGTGGGGTGTAAAATTCCAAAATATATTTTTAAGGAGTACTGAAGTGGAGCCCTTTCATATGATACCCTATTCGTCTCGATATAAAAATGTACTTTCTCCAAAGCTTCACATCGTATCTCTGTAAAACAAAGGAAAAAACTTTATTTATTTTTTGTCATTTGTGTGGATAGGTTAGTTTTATAGGAACCTCAAATTTTAAGTCCATAGGACTTAAAATGGTTTACGACATCACCAATATAATGTGAAAAACACGTTGTACTCTCACCCATAGGACTCGTTATAAAAAACGCAGCCCCCAAAAATGGGGATATCAAATCTCCAACCCTTTTTATTTTTAAAATAAATGAAAATTTTAGAAAATTTTTTTTTTAAAATAGGTATACTCAAGGGACAGGTCCGAAAGGACGCTGTGTTCGATAACTGTACCGGAAGTGTGTCAAAAGTAAGATTTTTATTTATTTTTTACCCAATTTTTCGGAAAAAAAAATTAAATTAAAATTTTGTCTGAAATGAAATTTTATTATTATTATTGAGAAGTATGGCATTATAAGATTGTCAAAAAAATGTTGTCAAGTGTGTCAAAAGAAAGATTTTTATTAATTTTTTACCCAATTTTTTGGAAAAAAATAAAAAAATAATTTGTATGACGTGAAAATATATTATTATTATTATTATATTATTATTATAGAGAATTATGGCATTATAAGTTTGTCAAAAAAATAATGTCAAGCGTGTCAAAAAATAATTTCATTGATTTTTTTAGCCAATTTTTTGGGAAAAAAATGTAGCTGTTTTTATGACGTAAATGTAATTGCAAATGAAATTGGACATGGAAATTTTTGAATTTGTTATAGCTTTTGAAATATTTTCGGAATTTTGAAAAAAGTATGTATTTTTGATTTTGTAATAATTTTTGCAATATTTTTAGAATTTTGGAAAAAGTTTTAATTATTGATTTTGTAAGAATTTTTGAAATATTTTTGGAATTTTGAAAACTTTTAAGTTTTTGATTTTTATAATTTTTGGAATTGATTTTGTAATAATTTTTGGAATATTTTTAGAATGTTGAAAAAGTTTGATTTTATTAAAAAAATTTAATTTTATATATATTTTTAGAATTTTGAAAAAAGTTTCAATTTTTGAATTTTTAAGAATTTTTGGAATATTATTAAATTTAGAATATTATTAAATTTAGAAAAAGTTTAAATATTTGAAGTTTAAATATTTTTTATTCTAATTTTTGGAATATTTGGAATTTTGAAAAAAGTTTCAATTTTTGATTTTGTATAATTTTTGCAATATTTTCAGAATTTTTGAAAAAAGTTTAATCTCTGATTTTGTAATAATTTTTGGAATATGTTTAGGATTTTGGAAAAAGTTTGATTTTATTTATTTTTCACAATATTTTTGGAATTTTGAAAGAAATATGAATTTGTGATTTTGTAATATTGTCTCGAAACACTAAATGGAGAGGTTTTTGAGTAGTTTGCTGAGTGTAACTAAAAACCATGTCCGCATAAAAGTTTTTTGCCAAAAACTATATCAAAATCCTTAACCCAGACCGAAGTCTTGATTGATATCTCAGAGCTGAGAGATTTCAGCCCCTCCATATTTTTATTTTTAAATTTAAATTTAATTTTAATAATGAATTATCAAAAATTGTAACTTCAATTATTTTTATCGAAAAGGACTTACTTCAGGACATACTTTAAAATTTTTTTAAAGGCGTCATTAGCTCATGAGATAAATTAAATTGAACATTAATAAAACCCGTGATATTTAAAAACTACCCCCAGCTATAAAAGGAGAAAAATTTGCGACAAACGAAAATTTTCTTCTACAAAACGTTTTTCTGATCTTTTTATATTGTAGGTAATCATTTGAAGCAGTTCCAAGGAAAACCATACAAAACACAGGTTCAATCACGGACAGCGTTTTTTTATCGGAAAGATACATAACCCATAAATTCCTTGTCGTACTTACCAACTTCAACAATCAACATGAATTATGACGATATTTTAGGATTTAAATTTTTAGTTGAAAATAAAGTTAATTTACATTTTAGAGTCGAAGTTAAGGAAAACAGTGTCCAAATGATTGGACAGATTTTAAACAATTGATTAATTGTGAATGAAAAAATATTTTAAATTGCGAAACTGAAGAGGAACTCGAACCAGAAAATAAAAATTCTATAAAAAAATGAAATAAAAAATGCTTAAATGATAGAAAAGCTAGAAAGGATACAAAGAGTTACGTTTCAAATACATTGATAATAATCAAAAAACTATCGCGTGTAACAAAGACTTTAAGTAATTGTTCTATGAAGACGAAAAATATAGTTTGTATCAGTGCGATAAATTCTCCCAAAACGGTTTTAAAATTTCGGAAATTCCTGTTTTTCCAATTCCATTATCCAGATATTGCTATTAGAATCGAAGTAATCACTTAGTAGCTCCAATATTCTTTCAAAAAATTATTGGAAAAATAAACAATCTATCTTAAAATCAGAGGAAAAACTACCGAACTTTTAGAATTGTACAATTTAGTGACAGATAAGCTTCCACGTTTGTTTGATGATCAACTACAAGACACACATGAAGTTTAGAAAGTTTTTTGTTCTGATATGCTAGAAAACAAGTGAAGTAAATAAAATTCAAAATGTGCAAAATGTTGAAAAAATTCAACCTTAACACATTCATTCTTGAAAATTCCTGATTTAATTTGTTTACATTTAAAATGTTTCAATTCCTTAAACATGAAGATTAACAATTCCATTAAATTTCCTAAAACATTCTTTTTGCAAAGCTATACCTAATCACTGATAACGTTTTAATTGCATTAATTCATTAATCACGAAGGAAATTCATGAGATAAGCATATAATAAGTTATGTCAAGAAATTGATGATGAACAAAGTTTTTAGGAATGTTAATCTAAAAGAATACCAAGAGCATGTATATATGATATTCTCTAAAGCTATCAGAACTGAAGTAATGACTGAAACAAATATTGAAAAAGTTCATCATGTGGATATTAAGTGCAATAGTAATACACGTTATAAAAAATGTAGTTAACTGAGAATGAATGAAGTTATATGGATAATATTCAACAATTTATATGTGAATAACAAAGAAAACGCAAGCCTGAACAATTTAATTAGATATTAAAACAATATTTTTATTTGGAGAATAACAAATTTACATCTTGTGATACGTTAGTACATAGCATACTAGTTTATACAAATAAAACTCCTATTATTGTCAAAGCGTATAGACAACCAATCGCTCAAAGAGAAGAATACTCAAAACAAACCTCAAAAATGTTAAACGACCGGTTAATCAGGTACAGTAAGGCCTCAAAGAAATCACCCCTGTTGCTCGTTCCAAAGAAAACAAATAAAGCATAAACGATAAAGTGGCATCTGATGGTAGATTTTAGAAAATTATATGAAGTTACCATTTTAAATAATTGTTGTCTACGCAAAATCCATGATATACCTAATCTATTAGGAAAGGCGAAAATATTTTTAACTTTAAATTTATCATCAGGTTATTTTTAAGACCGAAAAAACGGCTTTTTCACCTAATTTCAGTCATGTTGAAGTGTAAGAATCGAAAAGTTTTTGAGTTTAGAAATTGTCAAAACTTCCAAAGAATTTTGAACTTCTGAGAACTTTTAGAAAAAAAAAATAACGGGTAACGAATTGCCTATTGAGTATGCGAACTAAAATATAACCAACCAAAACCAACTATTTTGTCAGATTTGGATTTGGATTTGGACACATACAATTGTTAGTGTAATTTGGCAAATTGAGTTACACCTTATATGTTTTCAATTATTGTCTTTTTAATTTGTTTAACATTAAGTCAAACTAACTAGTTACTTTCATTATTTTTATCAATAAAAAACCACCATTTCGACCCTCACAGTCCAACACACAAAAATTCGATAATTTGTTTTCAAACTCAAACTCACCCATTCCAAACCCACCCAAGTAGCAAAAATAGTGATTATCAGTACTTAAAGAAGGAGTTAAGAAGACTTAATCGAGGCAACGCGCCTTCTTAAAGAAGGATTTAAGTATGAATTAAGTACAAAAAGGCCTATGTGGGCGGTCCGATAGAACGAATTAAGAAGCGTATTTCTATCTTATTTCCTTCTTAAATAGGGAAGTGATTTTTAACTCTTACTAAAGTCCTTCTTAACTCCTTCTTAACTCCAGCTTAACTCTTTCTTAAATCGGTATGTCATTTTTTTCTTATACTATCAAAGTCAAAGAGTGACACAGATATTTCTTTCTCTTTTTTTCTTTATTGAATTAATTTAAATTAAAGATAATGACAATAATGAAATGAAACAAAAAAAATATGTTGTGTGCTGTTTAAAAATTTTATGAAGAGAATCTGAGAAGATAATAAAAATATATTATATATTGGGGGTTTGAAAATCGGTTTTAAGATAACATTAACCCAATATCTTCAAACGGAACGAGTTTTATGATGAAATGGGGTCTTCTAACCCCTTCAAAACTCACGCGCCTTTATAATTTCTCTAATTTATTTAAATTGTTAAAAATATGTCAAAATTCAATGCGCCTAAAACTTTATTTAAAATTTTTTGTTGATCAGAACTTGAACATATTCATGCTCACATCGTTGTTAGCTATCTAAATATAAGTTAAAATAAAAAATTGGAGCAGTATTTATTATTTATATTTTTAACGAAAATTTTTCAAATTGTATTTTAAAAATTTTGTATAAAAATATGGCGGAATCTTGTTCATTATCAAGTATATGATGATATCTCAAATTAAGTACAAATATCTTCTTAATTTAGTATGACACAATACCAAAATAGTTGAAATCCCTTCTTAATTCGGGTGAAAAACCAAGAACGAATTTATACTATTTTGGGTATGATCATTAGTTTTCAATTGTACACTGGAAAAAAAAGTTGGTTTAATCTATAATATTAGTTCAATCAAATTATTTTTGTAGCATCATCTAAAATTAAGGACAACATACAAAACATTTGTCTAACGGTAAAACGTTTTGTCAATCGTACTAAATTTTAGATAGTGCTACAAAGTTTATTTTGCTGAACTAATAATGAAGAATATGTCAATGTGTTTTTTTAGTGTACATTACTGCAAAAATACGGTATGTGACATACCAATTTAAGTAGAAATTTGTACTATTTCGAGTATTGAAATACCGATTTAAGTACATACAATGTTTACTTTTTTCTGTACCTGACAGTTATGAATAATTCGATTGGATTTGTTTAAATTTTACTTAAATTTAGGATAGTTTAGTTATTTGGTTAGTTTGGCTGATTTGAAATATATTGCAGAAGAAACACTAGAATTGACTGCGAGAGTATCCCTTGTTTGAATCGACTCAACATCGCTCATGGTATCAGATGTAACCAAACTAGGCTCTACATAATTTCGTTTTAACTGCTGATTAAATATTTCTTGAATTTTCATATACTTTGATCTCTTATAATAACCGGTTCGTTTCTTTTTTCTCCATAAATTTAATAAACTATTTTGTTCCATTTTAACAAAACACGTATAGTAATCATAAGATATAAACGTAACAAACAAACAATAAAAACTGTCAAATGTTGACACGTATACAAAGAAAGCATAAAATATCATACCAATTTAAGTAAAAAATTCTAAGTATTAAAGCCGGATTATCATAACGATTTACAACTTCAAATATACATACCAAATTAAGAAGCCTTTAAGAATTCTTTACTCGAGCTCGTACATTCCAATTTAATCTTTCTATATGAATACCAATTTAAGAAGCCTTTAAGAATGCTTAAAAAGAGATGTTACATACCGATTTAAAACCCAGGTGACCATACCATTTTAAGAAAGACTTAAGAAGCATTAAAGTAACAAACATTCAACATACCAAAAAAAGAATGAATTAAGTTGCAATAAAGAAATGACATCCCAAAGCAATACCAATTTTTGCTACTTGGGCACCAATCCGGCAGTCTCAAAACCAACTCAAGTTCAAGAGTCCAATTCGAGAGTCCAAACCAGCCTCATTCAAGAGTTAAAACCCAACTAATTAGCATCTAAAAAAAAACATCAACGGAAAGAACTCTCCCGTCAGTATACATTTTCTTTCCCCTTAGGTAAAAAAATTATGAATTGAAAATAGAAAAAAAGTTGATACGAGCTTCCGGAAGTGTCAAATTTTAGAAATATTTTAATTAATTCTGTTCTTACACACAATTTGGTTAAGAAATCTATTGACTTCGAAGATCTCTATAGTATATTACTATAGGTAAAGAAGACAGAAATAGAAGCACAACTCACATGAAATATTTTGCCTATTACAACTGGAATCACTAGATTGCAATAAAGTCACTCGAACTTTTGAGAAAAAATTCACTGATTCATTATTCATTTTGAAATCGAAACGCAAAAAAATGCCGGACAAGTTCTAATATAATTCGCTCGTTGAGCGTTCCGTGTTTATATATTATTCTACAATACTAGTCCAAAGTATAATTTTAGAAATAAACCAAAAATGGTACCCTCGCAAATTACAAAAAAAATTGTTTCGAAATACAAAAAAAAAATCACCGTTCATATGACGCCTCACTTAACATCATCATAAATAGTTTTTTTTTCGAAATTTCTACTTTCAACCCCCTTCAAAGAACTTTTGAAATTAAACCAAACAAAAAAATTTTAGTTTTTTTATGCAAAACTCAAAAAACCGTGAATCTTAAAATTTTTTTTGTAATGTTCGTAGATAAAGGAGGGACAAAAAAATTCACATTATCGAAAATAAGTCAAAAACTTTGCTTTCGAAAATTACAGAAAGAATAATTTTGCTCCACGAAAAAAATCACCTTTCATGTGAAACCCCACTTGCCCTGATAAAAAATATTTTTTTTGAAATTTTCCAATTTTTCAGTAGGTGTAAATAGATATTTTTTACAACTGTAGAAAATTTAAAGTTGATAGCACTTACAGTTTGTGAGAAAATCGAAGTCACACTTATATGGGTTCTTTTTTCATTTTTTTTAAAGAACACGGAGCCGTAATAATATTAATGAATTGCTCCTAAACCTTTTCTAGTGTACATAGAAATAAAAATACCTAAATCAGCAGTTTTTTTTAAATCTGTGGTTGTACTTCGACGTACCTGCAAATAAATAAAAAATAGTAATTGATCAGATAATTCCAATTTTTGTTGATTTAAAATGTATTAGGCAGCAAGTTCGCTATTATGAACAGTTAAAAAATATCTATAATTTTTTAACACGTAACTTAAATTAACTAAATGCTTGAATATATATAATATAATCAAATGATATAATCAAAAACCATGTTTTTAAATTATTGTGACAATACGTTTTCCCTATCAGAGTAGTCACTAAATAACGAATATGGGGCCTTCAATCAAACACTTTCCCCCTCTTCCACTCCTGATTCCTGGTCAGAATTCACACAAACCGTCTCTTACTCCTGGAAAACGCCTACTTTATCAGCATACTCTAAGTCAGACAGCAAATCTAAGCGATATAGAAAAAATCTTAAACATTTATATTAAGTTGCGTCCATTCTTAGATTAGAAATGGTTTTAGCTAAACTAAACAGGTTATAGCGTTGTTTTACATAACATTATGCCCGGGATATTAAGTTAAATGCACAAAAAATTCCTAATATGAACACAGACCGATATAACCTACACCAAGAAAAAATCTCTATTTCCCCCCTTTAATTAACCAAACATATTAAAAATGCTTTTATAAGAAAGGAATATTTTATCAAAATTATGAAATTAAAAGAAAGATATTAATAATAATAAAACTAAGTTTAATTCTACCTGCTCGTGTAATTATCCAAAAGGAGTGATCTGCCAGTGGTTTTCGTCCGTGAGTATCACTGTGTCTTCGTTGTTTCCAATATTACAAGTGATTTTCGTCCTTGAGTATCATTGCGAGCCAGCGAGTTGCATTCATCAACTCGGTAATTGTTCACTTTTTTGTACAAATAAGCCCAGGTTTTTATATTTATATTTCATTGCAAGTTTACGTCTGATTACGTGAAAGATCAGTAAACCTTACGGTATTCAAATCACCAAAGCCACACAAATTGGACTCGATATGCCAATTCCTTTGAAATCAATGTAATCGACACTATAATCAAGCGGTTAAATTAGTTGTTTTATCAGATCTTGGCCGTCATTAATTTGTTTGACGAATACACTAATGTTTTCCCCTTTATTGTTTATATATATATATATTGCTGTGAAATTTGCGATAATGCATTTAAACAATGCTTTTTGGTTTAAAAACTTTTGTGTTATATATATATATATATATATATATATATATATATATATATATATATATATATATATATATATATATATATATATATATATATATATATATATATATATATATATATATATATATATATATATATATATATATATATATATATATATATATAGATATATATATATATATATATATATATATATATATATATATATATATATATATATATATATATATATATATATATATATATATATATATATATATTTATTGCTACACATAATTTAAAGTCTATATACAAAGATGTAGTTATAATATCACTACACTTATAATATATATATTGTCAACAACAATAGAGCAAACTTATTAAATATATTATTACATTTGAAAGTTCAAAACATGGTTTTTCATTCCAACTAGAAACCATTTTGTTTTTGCTGGTTCACAAGTTACACATATATTTTTATTTGTAAATTTTAGTTTTAATTCTATGCAATTTTGATTTCATTTGTTTTATTTTATAAAAACCGATCGTGCTAATTCTATGAAAATCACCAATTAATTTAATCAAAAAATTAAAACTTAAACAAGAAAATCGCGCACTGCGTTTCCTTAAAGTAGTTAAATTTTTCTTTGCAAAAGTGCATAGAAAATTCCTGAACCAAATTTTTGAATTACTTTGATTTAATCTCGGTTGATATCAAAACACGAACTGCATCAAAACTAAGCAATATGCTAGTATAAATATTATTTCTATTTTTAGAACTAAAAAAGACAAAAGCTGATTCATTGTCATTATGTCTCTTTCGTTCCATCATCGAAACGTACAACAAGTTTTTGTTGAAGTATTAAAGCATTTAAAAAAAAACGTTTCATTTTTTTTCTCATATAAATATATAACAGAAAAAAAACTTTACAAAGGAAATTTATATGGTTGCGTTTAATATGACAATCTTTTTTATATTGCAAGGTCATTTCATAATTTCTTTATTTACGTTTGATAAAAAAAATTCAGAAATAGCAATGTGTATTAGGTTATATATACATTAAAATGAAAACAAAATATAACCACAATGATATCAGTAAATAATGAGTTTAGGAAAATACACGCTGGACGATAAAAAATGCATTACACTTGCAACTGATTATTTAGATACATGTTAAACAAAACTTATGTAACGCGAAGCAGGTAATATTATAGTTGGAGAATAAGGAATATAGGATAAGTTATCAGGATGCCAGAAACAAAGGTGAAAAGTCTACCAATTTAGAATTGCAATCAAAAACGTGGTTCTTGATCCTAAATTGACAAACATTATCACTGATAACCATATTAAGAACTGGCACATCTCGAAGAAAACTTCTATATTAGATCACGTATATATATGTTTCTTTACACAACATATCTCTAGAATAATGTAACTAAGAATAAAAGCGACAAAATGAACCTTCACATTGAAGATTAACTTTGTAGCAACGAATTTACATGAAATAATATGTGAAACGTACCACCTAAACTCTCCTACAATTCAATCCGATTTCTAGAGTAAAATAAGTCTAGAGCGGAGAGTGTTTATTCTGAAAAAACGTCTGAGAATCATCCTCCTATTTCCCATTAGTGCAAACAAGCTTTTATAGGTTTGCCTATGTTCTTCAGATATGAATGGAAACTTATGTCGTTTTATACAAAATCTAGGTAAATAACCAAATGAAGCCAAATAACACAAATGAATGAGCAAGTTACATCTATTATTAAACATAATCTTCTTTACTCTAGCCACCTTTCATATCAGACAGAGACATACACCTAAAAAGTTTTAGCATGAAATAGTGTCAGATATTAAGAGCACCCTAAACCACAAGGAGGCACTTCACTGTACTGTAACAATCGGTCTTGTTTCGACACAATAATCAAAGCAGTTTACCATCCTGTTTCAGTATTATATAACAAAATGAAAATAAGAAAAAACACCCAAAGAAACTCCATTCAATTTACAATTTTATTTATTCTTTTTTTTCTGTAAATGTAAACGAGGTTGTGGTTGTTTTGAATTTATTAAATGCAAAATTGATCGATCTTTTTCTTTTATGATTAGGTTATTAAATAAATAGAGTGTATTTTGCTGTGTTTTTATACCAAAGTTGTTAATTAGATAAAGAAACAATTTAAATCATGTTTGTTTCCGTTCTTCATTGAATAGTTTTACGATCGATAAGAACAGCAATTGCTTAAAGGATATGTAGAATCAAATATTTTTAGGAATATACGTCTCTTGCAGTCAACATAAATTCCTTACATAGGAAAAACAGTTAACTTGAATGATATTAAACATTGTAATTCGAGTTAAATTGTATGTTCCCTCTTAAAAATATCTAACAACCCATGTATCATTCCTTATGACTTATTCGTTGTAATTATTTTTTAATTAATTTTCTGTTATTTTTCCAGCTTTCACTCAATCCTATTCATCAACAAAGTATCAGCACCAACACGCATAAAACGTTCAATTTAAATAATTTTTCCTTAATTACTTCTACAAAAAAATACTCTTTTTAATCAAATTCCTACTTAAACGTCACGAACATCGTATTTAATGAAGAAAAAAAAAACACATTTCCAAGACACAAAAGATATTATCTTGCTTTTGAAAAATGTTTTCTACTGTACTCACCTCTTCTTACTTCATCACTAAATGTCACTTCTTCAAGTTGTCAACAAATACAAGAATAATGAAATCTTTTGTTAACACATTGCACATAAACTTCTTTCATTTGCTCATAAAAAAAAGTTTATTATTTTATGTTATTTTCTCAAATTACCTACAAAGCTTTTTTTTATGTAAAAAAAAAGGCAAAAAATGTTTTACAAAACTGAACCCTTGAAAATGAAGGAGTTAAACCCCACCAACAACATGAAAACATAAGTCAACACGTCAAACAAAACAGAAAAATAATTTGTCCCCATAAAGAAAACGGAAAATGTTTGTTTTATAGTTTTATGTTGAGAAAACCGTTTGTTTGCTGTCATCAGCAAAAAAATGAAAATTCTGTAAATGAGAAATTAGAAAAATTAATATGACTCCGTTGAATATACGAAGTTTTTAATTCGTACGAAGAATTTCACAAGATTAGTGGATTTAGCTTTATGTTTGTTGTTCAATTCAAATATTTCCATTCAATTTTCACTAAAAACAGAAGCTGAGAGAATATATTTTTGTTTTTGACAACATTTATGGTGAAAAAAATGTGTACGTGTGTGGCTGGGTTTGTAGAGGTTAATATATTTAAGTCTAAATAATGAATCTCTACAAAACATAAACGATCACTTATACTCATGATATGAATAAACTGACCATACGTACAGCATTGTGCTGTATTATACAGCATTTTTACTGTTTGTACAGCATCAGTATCCGTCCAGCAAAATGTACAGCATTTATAAAATTTGTCCAGCCAACCTAAATTTGTCGTTTTGTTTGTTGTACATTTTTTTCTGATATAATTAGATGCGTTCAGAAAATAGATCATAATGTTTAGTGGGTACAGCAAGTAATAAATCGTCAGTTCTCAGTTTTACGTCCGTTCTCAGTTTTACAAAGTAATGCGGTTTGTTTTGTTGTGGATTTATATAATAAATATAATTAATAATAAAATAAGACTTCGATGAGCGTTTTGTAAGTAATTGTATATATATGAGGCATTCCACGTGAACGGGAACAACTAAAAATTTGTTTTTGCCCAAATTTTGAGTATTGATAGTACTCCATTAGAATACGAATTTTTTTAGAATTTTTGGCCAACCCCTTTGCCGTGACGGTCACAAATTTGAAACTTTTTTCTTGAACGAAAAACGTCTCCATTTTGTAGGGAGTTTAATATGTATAAACCTTTTTTTAAAAACTATTAGTTCGTTAGCATTTTTCCGTAGAATACGATAAAAATATTTAAAAAAATTTTTAGGGTAGTTTTCTCCCTTATGTTGAAATTTTAAAGTTTAAAATCATTTTTTCGGAATGTATGGCACGTTTTGTTTTTTAAATTTAGTTTAAAATATGCACTTTCAAACAATTTTTATCGCGTGATGAAAGTTGTATCGATGTGAGCGCTAGAGGGCGCCGAATGTAAAAAAAAACAAGGTTTTCACGTAGTTCTAAAACTTTATGATTTTTTTTCTTGGAAATAGCTCCATGTAGGAAAACTTTGGACATAACAATTTTGTCTCAAAACTGTACGTAAATTACGAATACATATTTTGATTTTAAAAAATCTTCAATTTAAAAAACATTGCCGCCATATTGGTGCCGCCATTTTGAATTTTAATAATTTGACACTGAATTTGAATTTAGTGACCATGACTTTCTTATAATACATTCCTTGAATTTTAATTTTCATTTAACAGCACAAGATATATCGTGAAAACTGGTTTTGAGGGTGGTTTTTAACTTACAGTGCTCTCTAGCGCTCACATCGATACAACTTCCATCACGCGATAAAAATTATTTAAAAGTCCATATTTTGAACTAGATTGAAAAAAAAATTTGTCATACATTCCGAAAAAATGATGGGGTAAAGTTGTTGGCCAAAAAATCTAAATAAATTACGAAATCGTTTTCTAATGGAGTACTATGAATCCCCAAAATTTGGGCAAAAACAAATTTTTGGTTGTTCCCGTCCACGTAGAATGCCCCATATACATAATTAATTTTAAATTTTAAAGTATTTATTTATGCCTTCAGAAGAAAATAACTTACAATGACGACAATACTACCCAATGACGACAATACCACCAAAAAGAAAACGACGTGATTGTAAATTTACTGAAGAACTGGAAAAAGGACTTTTCCTTTTATAAAAAATGTATTTCTAATTCTACAGATGAAGGAAATGTCCATTGCACAATTTGTAACGGAATATTCTCCATAACTTCTGGTGGAAGGCGTGATATATCACGACACATAATTTCAGACAAACATAAAAGACCGGTGCAGGCATCTGCTTCATCCTGTAAACTGGACACATATGTTCGACAACAGGATTTTGGTATGAAAGAAAAAGAATTGGCCATGGCGGAAGGAATTTTTGCATTTCATGCAGTTCTCCATAATCACAGTAAAATATATTTTGAGTTTTATTCCTAAATATATAATAAATTAGCGGCTATTTCAGTTACTTGCAATAATCTTTTGCAAAATCAATACAAGGTAGCCTAGTATATTTTTATCTTTAAATAAATATGTTTTTTAATTTGTACAGCATTGCAGCTTCTGGCATCTGGTCAGTTTAGATATGAACCATATGCGAACCTTGCTAAAACTTAACCATATTTACGCCACTCATACGACAAATTAATTAATTTTTTTAAAAAGCGTTCATGCTCCATGTAGGAGCGTTGCCAGGCTAATCAGCTTTGAATATTCACCACGGTCATTCGCAACACCGGCATAATTACCATGGCAGCCGAATTTTTTAAGGTCGTTTATTACATCAGTCTCCCATTGTAGTCGTGGTCTACCTTGCGGTCGCCCACTCCCTGGGGTACTAACGTGCATTTTTCTAATCCTTTCAGACTGTGAATTGTCTCGTAGAACATGCCCAAATCAAGCAATCATATTGGAATGGATACAACTTATTATAACAGGACCCTCAAGAAGGTCTCTGATCTCAAAGTTAAACCGGGTTCTATACTCTCCATCGTCTGTCTTAAATGGACCAAAAATGTAGCGTAGGATCTTACGCTCAAATACAGATAAATGCAATTCGTCATTTTGTGTAAGGGTTAACGTGTGTGACCCATACATCACAACCAGTCTAATCATTGTCTAGTATAACTTGAGCTTGGTCTTAGAAGTTAAAAGTTAAAAGATTCAACTCCCTCAATTCGTTCATCGCGGCACACCAAATCTTTCTTCTCAGCCTCTCTTGAAACATTCATATGTTTGGTTTTATTTTAGTTAATTTGCAGACCAATTTTTCTAGCACCACTTTCAAGTGACTTGAAAGTCTCACTTATAACAGCTTCACTTCGGCCGATGATGATAACATCATCAGCGTAAGCAATGATCTGTACTGAGTTTATTGGCAAGATATTGTTGTAAGTCGTTAGTTTTTTTTTGACGGCACACATATTCCAAGGCTAAATTAAAAAGTATAGGAGAAATAGCATCACCTCGTCTTAAACCGGAGTCGACTTTAAAAAACTTTGATATTTCGTTCTCTACTCGTACACAGCATTGAGAGTTCTGTACCGTCATTTTGCATAGTAATACCAGTTTACTAGGAATTCCCATTGACACCAGAGCAGACCATAGAGTCTCTCGTTCGAGAAAGTCGTAGGCCAGCCTGAAATCTATGAAGAGTTGGTGCACAGGTATGTTGAACTCTCGGCTGTTTTCAAAAATCATCCTTAGAAAAGTTAGAAAAGTGCATCGGTAGCACCTCGGCCCCACCAGAAACCACCCTGATATTCTCTAAACAGTTGTTCAGCAAAAGGATTGATTTTGGATAGCAAAATGTAGGAAAAGATCTTATATACCGTGCAAAGGAGAGCGATTCCTCTGTAGTTCAAACTATCTTAAGGATAGAACAAGTTCAAACTATCTTAAGGATAGAGTTTCGCCACCATGTACAATCATTTCGAATGTTATATCGTCGATACCAGGTGCTTTATTGCGTTTTAATTTTGAAAACACCGCATCGAGTTCCTCTTTGGTTGGTTCGTCTACATGTACTTTTGACGCACGAATAAGCTTTTCTCGTCGACCGACTTGTTGCTGGTCACTTAAATTGAGAAGATTCTCAAAATAAACAGTTCATGTATCAAAAATATTTTAAGGTCTACTTGTAGCTCCCCATCTTCGTTTGGAATAGCAGTCGATCTAGTTTGAGGGCCCTTCTTTAAGGTTTTAACCTGTTAAAAGAAGTTACGCGATTGATGTTCCTTATGGAATCTTTCAATCTCCCCACAATGCCTTTTCCACCATTCTCTTTTCGTTCGTCTACATAGCTTTGTAACGGTTTGTCTTGAAAGTTTATAGTTCTCCTTCGTGGACCTGGTGTTGCGTCCTTGTAGATGCTTCAGATAGCAATCTATTTTGTATTGAATAGCGTCAAGGCATGCTTAATCCATCCATGGCTTCTGGGAGTGGTTCTATGGTCGTTCAAGTTTTCCCTCAGCAGCGCTTATAACAGCATCTTCGAGCAAATACCATAACTTATCGACGTCTCCACCAAGGGTTTCAGATTTATCCAATGTTTCGGCAATATGGTTTTGATATCTCTCTTCCGTTTCAGCATTCTTTAATAATGAAATGTTAAAACGTTTTCTTTGAATGAATTTTGGAATGCCTGGATTTGGGAAGTGGAACCTTATCGTTGCACAAACAAGGAAGTGGTCACTTCCAATGTTTGCACCTCTAAAGGATCGCACATCCAGAACGCTCGAAAAGAAACATGCTGTTACTAGAACGTGATCAATTTGATTTCGAGTGTTTCCATTCGGTGAGACCCAAGTCTGCTTATGAATCGATCGATGCGGAAAGAACGTACTGGCAATTCTAAAATTATTTGATAATGAAAATTATTTGATAATTGAGTCATTCTCTCGCTATTATCATTCGAATTCAAATGCAGGCTGTTGGGACCCACCATATTTCTATAGGATATATCTCTTCCAACCTGCCCATTAAAGTCACCAAGAACCATAATGAAGTCGCGTGTTGGTGTTTGTTTCATAGCCTATTCCAGTGCTATGTAGAAATTATCCTTCTCGTCAACGGTCTTAGCTTCAGTAGGTGAATGCACAGCAATAAGAGAAATATTGTTATATGTACCGCGTACACGTAGGTAGCAGATCCTCTCACTGACCGGGATGAATTTCATCTCGGTTTCTTGTATGCGTGCACCAACAACAAAGCCAGTTCCAAATTCTCTTCGAGAAGGATGACCACTAAAGTAAAGAGAGTGACTATCCAAATCTTGTTTTCCGATTATCGGCTGTCTAGTTTCTTAAAGAGCAATAATATCCATCTTATACCTCTCAGCTTCTGTTTCTAGACTTATAAGAGCATCAGGAGCGCTTAGGCTGCACACGTTCTAGGTTCCGATTCGGTAGTCTGGTCCTTTTTCACATCCAGGTAAAATTCTATTTTTAAATCCAGGTCTGTTATTCTCTTTCTGATTTCCAAATTTAACAAAGTTTTTTTTCGGGTTAGGGTGTTAACCTTAGGCCCAACCCAAATTGTCGTGAATGGGTTCGTTCTGCATATTAAGGTCAACAGAAACAACCTTTTTACACGTTTATATAGCAAGCCGCTTGATTCAAGACAGACGCCCGCTCCAAGCCGCCACAGACGCTTGAGTCGCATTGGTCGTGAGGCGCCAATTTGCCATGATGTAGCGTCATTGACGAAGCAGTTTTTACTCTGCTTGTCTCCAATACACCAACCTAATTCTGTCAGCATTACCCAGGCAGCACGGCGTGGACCTTGCCTGTAGGCTGTATTAATTTCATCAATTCACTTAATTTTATGGTCGAGTTTTACTTGAAGACTTAGTTTAATGGATTTGGTTTTGGGAACCATTCATTTTCTTATATTAACATTTGAAAAGCATAGTTTATTTATGGATGGTGACACCAGACAACGGTTTGGCTTTTGTCTTCCAATAATTTTTGGGTTGTGAAAGTCTGCTACCTTATCTCTCCCTTGTCTCGTTCCTACCTTATCTCTGTTCATTCAAAAACATTCACGTTGATCCAACATTGATAAATAGACGAAGATAAAATAACCAAATCCACATGGCCTCAGTAGTCGGAACAAACTAAAGTCGCACGTATGGTAAAGGCATCAGCATTGCTTACGGTAGTCTTTACCTCTAATCTGCTACTAGTCTGACTATTCCTTTTCTTACGTTCTTTCTGTCTCAGTTTTTAATAATAAGTTTATAGAGCCACTCGGTATTAAAGCGAATATTTCCTGTAAATTGTTTGCTGCAAAGTCAAGTTCTAGTGTGGAGTTGAATATGTCTCAACCATTAACGTTTTTCTGAAGATTTGTTGCGTAAACATCCCAGTAGGTTTTTTCTGGAGCTTCTGAGTTTAAAATTAAAATTGATGTGAAACTGATTAATATTTATTCAAACCGGAAATCGAACTAAATATTGAAACCAAAAACAAAGTTTACTTCCACTCTTCTCTAATTGCTAGAACTAGAATAAATCTAACATTCTTCTTCAGAACGTTTCAATCAATCAGACGCGTGTTTAGAAGTCTAATGAGTTGAAATAAATGTTAAATAAAAATTCTTAAACAATGCCAGAGCCATCTAAGTTTGTCAAGAATTTTTCAAAGAGCATGAACTAATGATCGATCTTATTCCACATGAAATGGCTTGCGCAAAATCTTACATTTGTTCATACAGCTCAAGATTAGATGAAAAATATTTGTATATAACATATAAATTTGATGCACTACAGAAAAATTTATTAATTTATTGGATCATCTAGTGTAAAAAAATCAAAAATCACAATTTCAAAACGTTGTCTGGTGTTTCCTTATGCAGTCAAGATACTGAAAAAACAAAACAATTATTTATTAAAGTAGCATAAAGCAATTATTAAACTATTTTCATTGGCACAATGAATATTTTTGTTTGGTTGTTAAACAATTTATTCATACTACGAAAATATTCTTAATAAATTGTTCTATGTGTCAACAAAAACATAGGAAATCTTTTTGAGCCATAAAAATATTATTCATTTGTTTAGGTACTGTTTGACATTTTACTGTAAATGTTTTCTGGAACCAGTAAGTAATAAGATTGATTAAATGGTTACAATACCCCAGTCTAAGCAATATTTTTACGATCCTTTTTAAAGTTCAATACATTGAAATTTTAATACATCAAATAAATTCAATAAATTTTTTACGAAGATATACAAATGAGTAATTGTATACCATTCCAGCCTTAAATTATTACACATCCCTGGCTTATAAGTAAATTCTTTCTCATATCAAATAAAGTTTTCCAATTTATATTCAAATCACCTTAACTCTATTTTTCTAGTTTTTCCTCATCAGTTATTTTATGTCAAGTTTGTTTAAAGCTTTCATGTTTATATGTATATACAGTCAGTTTTCTTCTTGAGGAATTTAAAAAGGAAACGCAGAAAAATACACAAAATTAAAATTTGAGACAATAACTGCTACAAAGTGAAATTGTAGAAATACTGAGAAAGATTGATATATTTATAGCTTTTATTTTTGTAAAATACTAAAAAATGTTACTACGTTTAAGTTTGTTCCGTAATAACAAAAACATTTTATTATTAAAATTCTACCATTTAATTTTCACTTTGTTTTTAAAGCTTTTATGTGATTTCTATTTTTTATGATTGTTTTCAAAGAAATAAAATGTCTACGTGACATTTAAAGACAAGAGTGAATACGAAATTTTATTTACTTTTTACTTGACACAATGATGAGCTTTTTTTATAATAAAATGCAGTATGATACAGTGTTATGGTGAAATGAACGTTTATAAATAACTAAGTAAAGTACATAAAAAAGGTAATTTTATGAAGCAGATTACGTTTACAGATTTGTAGAGACACTTGTTTTGAATGACGTGGAATTGTTTTTTTATATTATATGTAGACACAAGGAACTGAACTAATTTAAAAAAATAATTAAATGACTAAACATTAAGTGAAAATTAACACTTCAGTTTCATAAGATTCCAATTTTATTAACCTTGAACACTGTTAGCTCATCCATAAAAAAAGAGATAAAAGCTCACCAAAAATAAACTTGTCAAAAACAAAAAGAATTGTTACAAGTGAAATTAGATTAAATTCTGAATGTAACATAAGAAAATTTTTAAAATAAAATAAATATAATTGTAAACTTCACATTCAAATTTTAAAAATAACCTTAACATTCATCTTCGTAACTTTACCTTCACCTTTCTTAATTTTCCATCAATTTTCCACACACTTTCATATTGTTATGGATCTGGATAGAATTACAAAAAGAAAAAAACAAATTTCAGTAAAATTGAAGAAGATGAAGAAAATGAAGTTAAAATAAAAGGGAAATTCATTGAAATTTTCCTTTTCTGCTCTTTTATTTTCCTTTTAAGGTTTAGATGCTGTTGTGTGTGGTTTTTTGGTTTTGGTAAATGGATTTTTCGTGTTGTTAATTTAATTTAATATTTTTCATGGTTTTAATATTTTTTTGTGTTTTGACTATTAAATTTAACGTTATCTTCATTATTCATTGTTGTAATGGTTGTGCTCTTAAGCATACATGTTTTAATCCTTGTAATTTAAAGGGTTAACAAACAGAATGGATGTTTTTTGTGCTGTAATTTTTCCTCCAATTATTTTCTTTATTTTCAGGAATTAATTATTTTCAATTGTTCTAGTTTTATTCAAAGTTTTTCCCTTTTGAAGCTTTTATTTTGTGTCATGGAGCACGAAGGACGTGATTAATGTTTGCATATCTCCAAGATTCTCATTTTAGGTCAAATTCGTATTTATCTCTCGTTAAAGATCTTTCAACATCTTAGATTTAATTTTCGTGGGTCTAAACAATACAATTTCAAAAGTTTTAAGATTTTGACAGATAATCAGAAAATGAAAAATTAGTTTCTACTCCTATCACAGTAAATTAAAAAATACATCACACTATCCATGACATGTAAATTGATTATTTCAAATAGCGTGTGGTAAGTAAAAAAAGCGTGCGGTAATTGATTTTCATATATGTGTTACCGCACACGCTTTTAATAAAAAGAAAAATTTTTATTTAAAGAAAAATTTGATTTTTAAAAATTAAATATTTCAATTCATTTTGACACAGAATAATGCAAAGCCTACCACAATTTGTAAACTATTTGCATTTAATTTATATTTAGTAGTGCATTTTTTCAAGTAATAATATGCATTTGGGCATTAAAACAAAGTCGTAGAAATAGTATATTACATATCTAGAGTTGTAAATAGCATTTTACATACGAGGGAAAATATTGCGCACGAGACACGTAGCGTCGAGTGCAGTATCTTCACGAGCATGAAAAATGCTTTACAACTCGAGATTTGTTATATACTTTTTTCTACTCCTATCACAGTAAATTATAAATTACATCACACTATCCATGACATGTAAATTGATTATTTCAAATAGCGTGCGATAAGTAAAAAAAAGCGTGCGGTAATGGATTTTAATATATATATATATATATATATATATATATATATATATATATATATATATATATATATATATATATATATATATATATATATATATATATATATATATATATATATATATATATATATATATATATATATATATATATATATATATATATATATATATATATATATATATATATATATATATATATATATATATATATATATATATATATATATATATATATATATATATATATATATATATATATATATATATATATATATATATATATATTAGGGTGCTTTTTTTTGGGCGACAATTCTTTTTTTCTGGTGCCCCACCGAAATTTTGTTGGAAATACCCAAGAAAACGTCCTCCTAAAATATGAGCCCTCAAAATTAATGTTTAGCACTCGGCCTTTGCGTTTGAATATTTTCCATACAAAATACATGTAAACTTTAGTGTTTTTTAAAAAAAAAATTACAGCTCAGCGGCATTTTATACTATTTCTAAATGGAAAAAAGCAACTAACTCAGGATTAAATTATCTACAAAAGTGCTCTTATAGATGTAACTGTAACTTACACCGGTGACACAGTACAGATCACTAAAGTCAGTTTTATATGAATTTCTTGTTCTTTTGTTTTTATTTCATAAATGGCTAAATCTACAGGAGAAATGTCAATAACAAAGTTGTAGATAATTAAGTTTCCTACAAAAAACTGATAATAACCTAATCTCTATGATTGATATTTCTCGAGATAATAAACATTTATTATTTTAGAACTTGTGGTCTTCATAAATTGATGACGAAAATCTTTCAAAACATCCATTTTAATGAAAGCTCATTATCTCGAGAAATATCCATCACAGAGATTCGTTTTCTACAAAGTTTTTGTAGGAAACTTAATTAACTACAACTTTGTTATTGACATTTTTTCTGTAGCTTTAGCCATTTATGAAATAAAAACAAAAGAACAAGAAATTCATATGGAACTGATTTTAGTGATCTGTACTGTGTCACCGGTGTAAGTTACAGTTATATCTATAAGAGCACGTTTGTAGATAATTTAATCCTGAGTTAGTTGCTTTTTTCCATTTTGAAATAGTATAAAATGCCGCTGAGCTGTAATTTTTTTTTTTTAAAACACTGAAGTTTACATGCATTTTATATGGAAAATATTCAAACGCAAAGGCCGAGTGCTAAACATTAATTTTGAGGGCTCATATTTTAGGAGGACGTTTTCTTGGGTATTTCCAACAAAATTTTGGTGGGGCACCAGAAAAAAAGAATGGTCGCTCCAAAAAAAAGCACCCTAATATATATATATATATATATATATATATATATATATATATATATATATATATATATATATATATATATATATATATATATATATATATATATATATATATATATATATATATATATATATATATATATATATATATATATATATATATATATATATATATATGTGGGAACAACTTTTAAGATTCCCCTAATATAAAACAAAAACCCGCTCGCATCATAACCAGTTTTCATTTAATGTATATATAAATAAAAATTACAACTTAATAATTGATTATTGTGTAAATAAAATTTAAAGTAAAAACAAGTCAAAGTTGTTGTTTGTTTGCAAAAATATATCTAGAGAAGCTGAATTGGATAAATCCAGACACAATCTTCCACAATGGGGCTCAACTATTGGATCCGAAAAATTAACCACCCAAAAGAGCTAAGTAGAAAAATAATTTTTTATGAATAATGTGTTTTCTTTTAATTATTAAAAATGTACATAAATCCCGTCGTTTAGTTGAATTACCGTTTTGTTTAAATACTATGATTAAAATTGTTACGTATTTGTACTAGTTGATGGATAGTTTGAAAAAGAAAATTGGTGAATTTAAATAAGTGACTTAAGTGCAATAAATTACAGTGTACAATGCTTACAGTGAAATGAATATTAAAAATGTTTTATAAGTTATCACCATTAACAGTTTGTGATGAATTTTTCTTATTTTAAAGAAAACGTAAACTCTTTTGAAAAATAGATTGGAACAGAAACTTAGTGATTTAAACTTATAGTGAAAAAAGACGAAGCTGAAAAACTAAAAGTTAATTTCCTAATACAGTTATGTGTAACGGACTATACAAACGGATGAAAGTTTTTCCAAACCACTTTTAGATCCAAAATATCCAATTGAATATAATATAATTGTTTTAACTGTAATAATCTAAAAAAATTTTTGTTATTAATTAAATGGTGTGATAGTTGTGATCATAATATAATTAAAATATACGTTTTTATAATTACGAAATTGCTATTATAATTTTTGATAATAAGAGGTAATAAATTGTAATCAGCTGGATATGTTTATAAGAGAAAAATACGGATTTATTTTGTTAATCAATAAAAAAAACAATTTGTGTCTGTGTCCTTGACCAATTAATAATAAATTTCATTGTGTTAAAATAAATTGACTTTTAATATTTATTTTATGGTTATACTTTTTGTAAAAGATGAACGAAGAAGAAGATTACGGAAGTGCGAGTATAAGCAACAACAACAACGATGATGAGTTTTTAAGAAAGTTTACGTAGAGTTTCCGCTTTAGAAAATTCAAGAATAGAGGAGACAAATGTAATTCATGATTTAAAGAAACAATTCCATTAAAATTTAAAATAATAACCGACTGTGCTGCTTTTAAAATGACGATGGAGAAGAAAAATATTTCACCAAGAATCGCTGGATGGGCTCTAATCCTAGAAGAATTTGATTATGTTCTTGAGCATCGTGCTGGTACTAAAATGCGACATGTCGATGCCTTAAGCCGCAATCCAGAATGTATGGTGTTGGAAGACGAGTTTTTACATAGGATGAAGGAAGCCCAATCAACAGATAAAGAATTGCAGCTCATTCTAAAAATATTGGACTATGGTCCGCATGAAAACTATTTAATACAACGAGGAGTTTTATTCAAAGAAGAAAATGGAAACTATATAATATGTGTGCCTAAAACAATGCAAGAGGAGATAATGCATAAAACTCACAACGCTGGTCATTTCGGAGTAACAAAAATGATGGAACTAATAGAACGAGATTTTTATATTCCGAAATTAAGAGTAAAATGTCAAAACTTTAGAAAGAATTGCATTGATTGTATATTAGCTGATCGTAAAGCTGGAAAGCAAGAAGGGTTTCTGCATGTCTTACCAAAGTCAGAGTATCCTCTTTCCATTTACCACATAGACCATTTAGGTCCTTTAGCTAGTACTGCGAAAAATTACAAATATGTTTTTTCCATTATAGATTCATTTACCAAATTTACTTGGCTGTACCCAGTAAAGACGACAACCACAGTTGAAGTTTTACAAAAGTTGGAACATCAAAGAACAATTTTTGGCAATCCAAATCAAATTATCTCTGATAGAGGAACAGCGTTTACATCCTCAGCTTTTGAAGAATATTGCAAAGAACAGATGATTCAACACACATTGGTAACAACTGGCGTACCGCGAGGTAATGGACAAATAGAAAGGGTCAACACAATTATTATCGCAGCACTTACAAAACTGTCAATATCATGTCCCGAAAATTGGTATAAATACACCAACGATCTTCAACGATTTATGAATTGTACCTATCAAAGAAGCATAAATCGATCTCCGTTTGAGGTTCTGTTTGGGGTTAAAATGAAGAACCCTGAAAATACAAATATGGCAGAAATAATAGCAGGAAAACTTCTAAATTGTTTTGATGGGGAGCGAGATGTCATACGTCAAGAAGCAAAGGCACAAATACTAAACGTTCAAGAAGAGAATAAAAGGAATTACAACAAGCATCGGAAGAAGGCATCAGTTTATAAAATCAACGATCTAGTTGCCATAAAGCGCACTCAGTTTGGGACAGGGATCAAGCTTTATCCAAAGTTCTTGGGTCCCTATAAGGTAATACAGATTGGACCAAACGAACGATATAAGGTAGAAAAAATTGGTGAACACACTGGTCCGAAAATTACATCCACCAGTGTGGACTTTATGAATCCTTGGAAGCAGATTAACTCGAATATTAGTCAGAAGAGGATTAAGAAAAAAACTATATTTTACAACGGGGTATGCAGCTGGAGGGTAATGTAGCCAAAACTAGAAAGACGATAAGATGAGAGTAGATGAAAGACGCTAGCCTACTCAAAGAAATAATAAGACGAGTAATAGTAAGATGATTCAAAGACGATTGTTAAAAGACGCATTCAAGACGTTAAGGGTTCTCCGGGACGAAGAACCACAGGATGGCCGAATGTGGGAACAACTTTTAAGATTCCCCTAATATAAAACAAAAACCCGCTCGCATCATAACCAGTTTTCATTTAATGTATATATAAATAAAAATTACAACTTAATAATTGATTATTGTGTAAATAAAATTTAAAGTAAAAACAAGTCAAAGTTGTTGTTTGTTTGCAAAAATATATCTAGAGAAGCTGAATTGGATAAATCCAGACACAATTTTCCACATATATATATATATATATATATATATATATATATATATATATATATATATATATATATATATATATATATATATATATATATATATATATATATATATATATATATATATATATATATATATATATATATATATATATATATATATATATATATATATATATATATATATATATATATATATTACCGCACGCTTTTAATAAAAAGAATAGTGGGCTATTATTTTGAAAACGTACATTTTTTTGTTGATTTTTAAATTTTTGATTTTTAAAAAATCTGAAATTTTGATATATTGTTGGCATTGACAAAAGGAAAAAAGTAATTTCTGCTTTTATTTTTTGTGTACTCTGAATCGGAGTTATGCGCGGTTGAATTTTGAGGCTTTTTCACGTAGTTTTTGGTAATGGTGGCAATGTTTTGTGAATAGGTGCCACAAATTTCATCCGAATTACGTATATTTTTGCAAGTAAAAAGGAAAATAATTGAATAATTGAAATAAGTAAGTTTAAAATTAATAATTTTTCTCTTTTCCGCTAGGCGGCGCGTAAAACCTTGGTTTACTTCAAAGCTCATATCTCAAAAAGTAGGCTTTTTTTTTTTTTGTTTTTCACAAATTTTAAAGTAAACATATGCAGCTATGAAATTGAGAAATAAAAAGTCAGCAATTCAATATGGATTTTTTCTTACGATTTTTTAAAGTTTGGTATATGAAAAATTCACATGTGTTTTTTTATTAAGTTTATAATCCTGTACTAAATGTGGATCTAATAAATTAAACATTTCATATTTTAACACCTGCAATAAATTTGAACCATTTTCTGTGCGGTTAAATGGTTAAAAACTTATTAAAAATTAATTTAAGTTAAGTGGTAAAATAAAGGAATTTAAATTATTAAAAGGGTGTGTAAAATGTTTATTCATTTTAAAAAATGTCTATTCAGCCCCTTTTTACTAATTAAAATCTCATTAGAGGCTCATAATTTTAACATTTAAAATTTCTAATGACGCCCACAAACGGTTTTTGACCAAATTATACTTGCATCCAATCAAAATATATTAAATTGTACCTACCTAATTTTACCTGATTCTACCTATGTCAAAACTATTTCAAGGGTATATATATATATTGATTGGATTGCCTTATAATCAATTATATTCGAAAATATTTAGAAGACATAACGTTTAGAAAAGATAATAATAGAAATTGTGCTGTAACTTGTACGGTCTCAAAAATCATCAGCGGATATCAAAAAATGTGGAACTGGTGACACCAGCTGTTATTCAAAAAGCTGCAACCCTAAATTTTACTTTGCGTGATGACCAGTTTATATGTGAAACATGTCGCACTTATATCTATAAAAATAAGGTAAATTTAATTATTTTATTAAAATGAATAAAAATTCATATGCAACTAATATTTTCTATACAGCAGCTTTCATGTTCGGAAACTATCGATAGTGAAATTATTTCTATAAATCAGGATGTTGAAAATGTTCCAACGAACGAAAATATTCAAATACCTCCAGCATCTTTAAATCCATCACCAGTTTCGGTTGATACTATATCTCCACCAGTTCCTGAACTACTTAATGACATTTTGGAAGATATTAACAATGTTCTTGGAAGGTTAGCCGAATCTCCTATCAAACAAAATCATATTACAACAGGAAGTTATAAAAAAATTGCAAGTGTCACATCGGCAATAAGTCAAAGAATATTTCAAGTAGATTCAGTTAAAGTGTTATCACCAAACGAGGAATGTGAATATACATCATAGCTTATGAACCTTAAAAAAGAGTTTAAAGATGCCAGCCGTAAATCAAAACAAGTGTTTTTGTTGACAACTCTACCACGTAAATTTTGGTCAAATCAACGTATTCAGGATGAATTTAATGCATCAAGACGACTGGTAGAATTCGCCATGGATCTGTTGGAAACAGTAGGTCCTTACAGTTGGCCTCAAAGCAAACAAGTGCACAGTTTGTCACAAAATATAGTAAAACAAATTCAAACATACTTCTTATCAGAGGAAATTAGTAGAACAATGCCTGGCCTTAAAGATGTTGTTACTATTACAGAAGGATCGACAAAAATTAAGAAATCAAAGCGGTTGGTGTTATAGACCCTCACCGACATCTACGAAATGTTCTTGGAAGAAAACAAAGAACCCAAGGATTCCACTGTTTTTTACCGGATAACACTACACCCGATAAAATAATTGCCAAAATGTTTTCTTTTTCTGATGATCATAAATATTTCAATTTAAAGGCAAAAAAAAAATATATATATTAATTTTTTAATGTATTTATTTATAATATTGATTAAATTATAATGTTTATAGGAAAAATATTTTTTTAATGTTTTTTTCTAATGTTAGTGTTGGTGATGTTGAAATTATAACAAAATCTTCGATCATTGGGATCTCCAATTCTTATTCTGAATAAAAACCTGTTTCTCAATCAGAAATACACAAAAAATGGTTCAAATTTATTGCAGGTGTTAAAATATGAAATGTTTAATTTATTAGATCCACATTTAGTACAGGATTATAAACTTAATAAAAAAACACATGTGAATTTTTCATATACCAAACTTTAAAAAATCGTAAGAAAAAATCCATATTGAATTGCTGACTTTTTATTTCTCAATTTCATAGCTGCATATGTTTACTTTAAAATTTGTGAAAAACAAAAAAAAAAAAAGCCTACTTTTTGAGATATGAGCTTTGAAGTAAACCAAGGTTTTACGCGCCGCCTAGCGGAAAAGAGAAAAGTTATTAATTTTAAACTTACTTATTTCAATTATTCAATTATTTTCCTTTTTACTTGCAAAAATATACGTAAGTCGGATGAAATTTGTGGCACCTATTCACAAAACATTGCCACCATTACCAAAAACTACGTGAAAAAGCCTCAAAATTCAACCGCGCATAACTCCGATTCAGAGTACACAAAAAATAAAAGCAGAAATTACTTTTTTCCTTTCGCCAATACCAACAAAATATCAAAATTTCAGATTTTTAAAAAATAGTCGTTTTTTTTTCGATGTACGTTTTCAAAATAATAGCCCAGTAGATTCTTCTATGAGCTTAGAATGAAGGCAATTCTTCACGAGGATGAAGTTTCACCGAACGAGCGTAGCGAGTGGAGGGAATCATCCGAGTGAAGAATTGCCTTCATCCTAAGCGAATACAAGATACTATTTTATCCACGACTACAAATATTTCAAATAATTTCATTCAAGTTTTCCTGTAAAAGTTTATATCGCCATATTGAAATAAATCTATGAAATATAAAACAAAACAAAACATGTGTGTTTATTTTATATGTATTGTTCTTGTTTTATCTGTTTATATTACTATACCAACAAATCAAGCTTTTAATTTGTTAGGGGAATTTTGAATAAATAAAATGGAATGAAATAAATAAAAAAGAATTTGATATATAGAAAGGAATGAATCCAATTACAATGAAAGATATACGCATGGAAAGTATATATTCTTTAGTAGTCGTGGATAAAAATTTTTATTTAAAGAAAAATTTTGATTTTTAAAAATTAAATATTTCAATTCATTTTGACACAGAATAATGCAAAGCCTACCACAATTTGTAAACTATTTGCATTTAATTTATAATTAATTAGTAGTTCATTTTTTAAAGTAATTATATGCGTTTAAGCATTAAAACAAAGTCGTAGAAAAAGTATATAACAAATCTCGAGTTGTAAAGCATTTTTCATGCTCGTGAAGATACTGCACTCGACGCTACGCGTCTCGTGCGCAACATTTTCCCTCGCATTTAAAATGCTATTTACAACTCTAGATATGTAATATACTATTTCTACGACTTTGTTTTAATGCCCAAACGCATATAATTACTTGAAAAAATGAACTACTAATCATTAATTAAATGCAAATAGTTTACAAATTGTGGTATTCTTTGCATTATTCTGTGTCAAAATGAATTGAAATATTTAATTTTTAAAAATCAAATTAAAAATTAAAAATTTTTCTTTTTATTAAAAGTGTTTCGTAATATATATATGAAAATCCATTACCGCACATTTTTTTTTACCTACCGCACACTATTTGAAATTAGTATATTACATATCTAGAGTTGTAAACAGCATTTTACATGCGAGGGAAAATTTTGCGCACGAGACGCGTAGCGTCGAGTGCAGTATCTTCACGAGCATGGAAAATGCTTTACAACTCGAGATTTGTTATATACTTTTCCTACGACTTTGTTTTAATGCCCAAACGCATATAATTACTTGAAAAAATGAACTACTTATTATAAATTAAATGCAAATAGCTTACAAATTGTGGTAGGCTTTGCATTATTCTGTGTCAAAATGAATTGAAATATTTAATTTTTAAAAATCAAATTTTTCTTTAAATAAAAATTTTTCTTTTTATTAAAAGCGTGCGGTAATATATATATGAAAATCCATTACCGCACGCTTTTTTTTACTTACCGCACGCTATTTGAAATAATCAATTTACATGTCATGGATAGTATGATGTAATTTATAATATACTGTGATAGGAGTAGGAAATAGTATATTACATATCTAGAGTTGTAAATAGCATTTTACATGCGAGGGAAAATTTTGCGCACGAGACGCGTAGCGTCGAGTGCAGTATCTTCACGAGCATGGAAAATGCTTTACAACTCGAGATTTGTTATATACTTTTCCTACGACTTTGTTTTGATGCCCAAACGCATATAATTACTTGAAAAAATGAACTACTAATTATAAATTAAATGCAAATAGTTTACAAATTGTGGTAGGCTTTGCATTATTCTGTGTCAAAATGAATTGAAATATTTAATTTTTAAAAATCAAATTTTTCTTTAAATAAAAATTTTTCTTTTTATTAAAAGCGTGCGGTAATATATATATGAAAATCCATTACCGCACGCTTTTTTTTACTTACCGCACGCTATTTGAAATAATCAATTTACATGTCATGGATAGTGCGATGTAATTTATAATTTACTGTGATAGGAGTAGGAAAAATCATATTACATATCATGGATAGTGTGATGTAATTTATAATTTACTGTGATAGGAGTAGAAAAACGATTTTTATTTAAATATTCATGTAGGACAATTTACAAGCTTCAATTTCAAATAATATTCATTTAAAACTATTGCAATTAAAAGATTTAAAAGCAATTTATTTTGAAAAAATATTTTATGAAGGTTAGTTTTGCAACAAAAATACGTCTATAGAAATATGATAAAACGCAGAGCTTACTATTTTCAATTCAAATTTTAAGAAATTTTTTTTAAAACATTAAATCTTAAAAATGAATTTTATTATTTAAATAATTTTAAGAGGCGATGTATAGCCGAGTGTGTTAAAGCGCTAGTCTATGCATTGTTAGGGTCGACGGTTCGAATCCAGTCCAATCCAATATGGATTTTCTGGATTAGAACTACAGAGCCGATTTAGATTTTAAGAATTGGTGTCGGGTAGTTCATAAGTTAGTTTAAGAGGTGATATAGGCCAACCGCCTGAACCATTTAGTTAAGTAGAACTAAAGAGAAAAAAAAAAAAATAATTTTAATTGAATTTTTATTGATCGTGCAAAAAATATAATAAGCATTTTGGGCATTAAGAGTATTACTAATTTCGGATATATTAAAGATCTCGACTTCGTCTCGATCTTAAAACGTATATCCTCAATCGGTAAAACACTCTTACTGCCCTTAATACTTAAATAACTATTAAATATATACAGACAGTGTAAAAAAAAACATGTACTGAATGCAGAGGATGTAATGCAATAGATGGAATGTAATGGTTCATTGTGGGCAAGGATGTTGCTTGCACATATAAAATAATCAGCAGTAAGAGGAGGAGCTGCTGCTGCAAGTACTATAACAACAAATATATCTTAACGCAATGCTGCTGGTCGGCCCAATCTTAGCAAAAATCCAATAAAATTTGTAATTGTAACGGTCTAGATATCAATGAGTTTATTTATAGGATTAGTGATTTAATTAATATTTCTTTCCCTGATAGCTACAAAACTTTGGTCACACACTCACATTTGTTGTTCGTGGACAGAGCTGCAAAATGGTATTGGCGATATCATTATAAGACGCCACAATTTAGGTAGAAAAATAAGTGTCATTCAGCTTGTCTTGAGTTTGGAGATAGAAGCTTTG
>OY856187.1:199337214-199469714 GCA_963693315.1 Diogma glabrata
TTTCTCGATAGCATTCCTTAAAAATCAAAATCAGTGTATGTCTGTAGGTTGCTGGGTAGTTGTAAAAAGCGGATGGTTGGTTTGTGGATGGGTTTTAAATAGGTTGCGAAAACGCATGGGATCTTGATGAAACTTTGGTACATGATCCAGGTAAAATTGAAGATCTGGATTTATTTAAAAATTTGTCTAAATGGCACTTGTAAGTTTGAATTTTCAATAACCTCTAGTCCTGGCTTCCAATCTTATTGTTTTATAAGGTATTAGTACTGTTTCAAATATGTTTGCGTACCAATTTTTGGTTTATCGCTTCTCGTTAAAAAAGTTTTGTGTTTGTTGGGCATACAATATTCCTTTGTGAATTATCTTTGATGACACTTTAAAAAAAGATGTAAATAGGTATGATAAGAAACGGATTAATTTTATGAACGATATTGAACAAAGTGGTTGGATGTCCTCCGAGCACCCGTTTTTTAAAAATCTAAATAACTTATGAGCCGTATAATCCAATTAGATGCAAATTGGTATATGCGTATTTAGTACGGTTCACAATAGTTCTGCCAACTGTCGCTTTGTCACTTGCGGTAACTTTTTTACATCACCACAATTTTAAATTGTGTGAAGTAATTCAATCTATCGAGAAAAAATAATCCTACATACCCCAAATTTTGTTTTTCCTTTTGTTTTGGACCATTCTCTATCTAAATAGCCAATAAAAACTTTGGTGTACGCCTGTGTGTAGGGGTTGGGTAAGTGGGGTGAGTGGGTGTGTTTTGATCTTTCTGCATAGGATCTTGATGAAACTTTGGCAAATGATACAGGCTCACTAGAATATGAAAGATCTGGAATCATTTCAAATTTGGATAAAATGGGCCTTCTGAACACCTCTAAGTTTATATCTTCAATAACCTCTAGTTCCGCCCTTTGCTATCATGGAAACTTGGTATATAAGGTTTTAGTACTGCTGCCAATATTTCTGCAATCCAAGTTCCGGTTTGTCACTTCCGGCTAAAAAGTTTTTTTTCAGGTGTTTATCTCTACTGTAGCCTACAATTTGTTATGGTGAAAAGATTTCAAACGAACAAAAATAAAAAAAAAATTAAACAAAACAACTTTTCTAATAGGTACACATAGTTGATGGAAACATAAAACTGATCGTTTCTTTTATCGTCGAAATCGACCTTTATGTTTTTTATAAATACCCGACTCCACCCATGAACAATCTCTTATTGGATTATAATTTTGGTGCTGTCAGTTCCGTGAATATCAAAATAAACTTAGGTACCAATTTATATAATAGTTCAATTTTTTTTTGTTTAATTAATAATAAAGTTAGAAGAAATTAGAAAAAAATAATTTATGTTTGTGGTGTTTATAGGAAAATTTGTAAAACCCATTAGTGTAGTCTAAATATAAAGAAAAATTATTAGAAAATTATATTTGTTTGTAAAACTTTAATGGATTCATTCGGTTGGTGAAAAATATTTTTGTTGGTAGTCGGTTCGTAAAATTTATAGATATTCATTCAAGAATATTTGAAATTGGATAGCTAAATACGTAAACTTCTGCAAAGTGAAATGTCATTAGATAATTGGAACCAAATCTTCATTGCATTTATGTTCCCATAAATGTGGAACAACATATTGTATGTTTTTTTGTTCCTATAATGGAATTTTTTTTGGTAGCATCTGATAGAAAGAAAGGTTTTGAATCAGGTTTAATAATTCCTGTAGAAGTAAATGACGTTTGATATAACGGAATTTTTTTCGTTTGATTACGACCAAATAAACGTTTGATTTCAACTATTGGATGTGTAAACGGGATTCAACAATTATCTATTTGTAGTCTTTGTGGATTCAGTTATTATTGTGGCAACGATTATTACAACGATTGGTTATTGTATTAAGTTTTTATTCGTTTTCAATAACCACCAATACTATTTGCGTAAAGATTGACTGTTATTTTGATTCATTATTATTCATATGAACAATCACCTGAGCCGTTGACGCAACGATTGCAATTATATCGATTTGTTATTCATATTCAACATTTGCTGGTACCATTAAGCACCGATTTTCAGTGGCGAAGCGTGCTTCTAAAACTAGGGTAGACATATTCAAAAGTTTTATTAATATGCCAGTAGAAACTAATTATAGTACATTAAGATGAAAGGAGAGAAAGCGAAGGTTTTTGGACTATGTGAAGTTTGCGAGTCGAAGCGCCAACCGAGATTTGCACCCACATTAAGTTTAAAATGACTTACGTCCGTGCATCATATACTATATTTTTTATTCGCCGCAAGCAAAATATTTAAAAAAGATTGTTCAATCTAAATCAAAATTAAAAATTTTAAAAATTTGGAAATAAAAATATTTTGCACAAAAGATAAAGGATATTGTAGATTAACAAAAATTTAAGTTTTGGAGAGCAATGAATATTAAACATAAAAATATGGAGGGGCTAAAATCTCACAGCTCTGAGATATCAAGACTTTGGTCTGAGTAACAGATTTTGATATAGTTTTCGGCAGAAGACTTTTATGAGGACATTGTTTTTAGTTTTGGGCAGCGATGTATATCAAACATAAAACTCTATGTAAAAGTAAAAGTATTTTATTTCTGTTTAGAAATTTATCACAAAACTAGCAAGAAACATCAATACGTTGCCGGAAAATTATAACAGATCATAAATTAACATAATTTAGTGAAAAGATGATACACTCAGCAAACTGCTCAAAAACCTCTCCATTTAGTGTTTCGAGAAAATATTACAAAATCACAGATTCATATTTATTTCAAAATTCCAAAAATATTGTAAAAATTAAATAAAATCAAACTTTTTTCATAATTCCAAAAATTAGAATAAAATCAAATATTTAAACTTTTTCTAAATTCCAATAATATTCCAAAAACTTTTTCCAAAATTCTAAAAATATTGCAAAAATTGAAATTTTTTTCAAAATTCGAAATATATTCCAAAAATTCTTACAAAATCAAATATTAAAACTTTTCGCAAAATTCTAAAAATATTGCAAAAATTATTACAAAATCAAAAATACAAACTTTTTTCAAAATTCCGAAAATATTTCAAAAACTATAAAAAATTTAAAAATGTCCATGTCCAATTTCATTTGCAATTACATATACGTAATAAAAACAGCAACATTTTTTTCCCGAAAAATTGGCTAAAAAAATAAATGAAATCATTTTTTGACACACTTGACATTATTTTTTTGACAAACTTATAATGCCATAATTCTCAATAATCATAATAAAATTTCATTTCAAACAAATAATTAATTTGATTTTTTTCCAAAACATTGGGTAAAAAAATAAATAAAAATCTTTCTTTTAACACACTTGACAACATTTTTTTGACAAACTTCTAATGCAATAATCTAGATTCTAGTCTCACATACCAATCCCGACCATCAAGATTTCTCCAAATTCAATTTTCCTCCTCGTAATCACTTAAAATGAACGTTTTTTAAGCCAAAAATATGCAAATTTTCTTGTTTTGACACACTCGACGATTTTTTTGACACACTTCCGGTACAGTTATCGAACACATCGTCCTTTCGACTCTTTTTATTGAGTAAACCCATTTTTCGAAGAAAAAACATTTTGAAATCCGTTCAGCAGTTTTCTTGATTTCGTAGATTGTGACGGCCGGCCGGCCGACAGACAGACATACATTTTTTTTTTTGCTTTTTTAGAATTAGTAGGTCTTAAAACGTCGAGAAATGCCAAAAAAAGTGGGGTTAAGAATTTCACTTTAGCTCATGAATGTAATACATTCATGAGCTAAAGTCATCATTCATACCGAAGTAATTCTTTGTAAAAGTACAAATAAACTTTTGCAAAATTCTAGAAATGTTCCAAAAATTATAATAAAATCCAAAATTTAAACTTTTTCAACATCCAAAAAATTTTCTAAAAATTATTAAAAAAATCAAAAATTGAACTATTTTCAAAATTCTAAAATTAATGCAAGAAATATAACAAAATCAAAAATTCAAACTTTTCCTAGAACTCCGAAAATATTGTAATAATTATAACAAAATTAAAAATTCAAACTTTTCCCAAAATGCCAAAAATAATGCAAAAATTATAACAAAATCAAAAATTGAAACTTTTCAAAATTCTAAAAATATTCCAAAAATTAATCCAAAATCAAGGATTCAAATTTATTTTCCAACTGTTCCTGTTATTCAGAAGTCGTGGAATCGAATCTGGAATCACACAAAAAATTGTTCAAGAAATATCTAACTAATAATTACAATTTTGTCAAAAATGTTTCCCATAATAAGTTTCTCAAAAAATTTGAAAACAAAATATATAAACAGAAATAGACATAAACAAAACTATCTATCCAAGAAGGAACAAAAGTTGAAAATTTGTTGTTGTTGCTATTGCTTTTTACGGTAGTCATAATGTGAAACGTCTACTGTGATAAAAACATTTTTGTTTGTTTGTACATGAAACTAGGAAACGTTTGTAATAAAGTTTCAGGAACATAGCTGTATTGTTTTTGTTCTAATTATTGTATTAAAACTTAATGATTTTCTTTGAGCGTTTGACAAAATAGTATTAAGTCAACATTATGCGAACAATATGAAAATAAAGTTTCATATTTATATTATGTTTGGGTAGACACTGTCTAGTGTGTCCATACCGACGCTTTGCCACTGCCGATTTTTATGTTATTGTCTTATTGTTATTGATCAACAATCGCCTGTACCATTAGTTGCAACGACTAGGTGTTATTTTGATATATTGGTATTTATTGTATTCAGCGATAGTATCAATTGTGCATACCAGCTGTTATACATCCATTCATCATTGCTTGAAACAAAAGTTGTTGTATTACTACAGTCGCTCACCGCTCATCTATATTCACCACATTCAACCATATTATAAGTTATACATACCAGCTATCCTACAGTCATTCATCATTGCTTGAGACAATAGTTTTTGTATTGCTACAGCCGCTCATCCTTTATCAATATTCAACAATAGTATCAATTTTACATACCAACTTTTATACATCTACTCACCATAGCATGAAACAATAGTTATTGTATTACTACAGTGGCTCATCGTTCATCTATATTCACTGTATCCGACAATGTTGCGTCAATTATGTATGCCAGTTGTTATACATCTATCCACCATTGCATGATTCAACCGTTGCGTGACCATTACCGTGTAATTGGGCTGATAGAGTGATGATCGGCTAATTCGGAAGGGGAGACAGGAGACGCGGGATCAACTACTAGTATAGGGTGAGTACCTTTATATCTACCTATAGGTATAGGATTGTGTGGGTGTGTGTATGTACCGGAATATATGCATAAGTGTAAAAGGTGTGCGTGTGTGTAGGTATGTAAGCGTGAGGGTATGTATGTATGTGTGAGTGTATGAGGTGCGAGAGCGTGTGAATGAGAAATTAATTATGGGAGATGAACGTGACGGTTGTGGCTTCTTCGACCTGCAGGGCCATCAAGGTCTTCTTTTTATCACCTTTTCTTTTGATACAATACACGCGTACAATTCCGCAATTTATACTGGGCGGCAGGTATGTCACAATTTTTTCAATGTTTGTTGGGAGCATACAGAATTTGTTCGTGAATGAATTTTGATGACACTTTGCAAACAGATGCAAATAAATATAGCAAGGAACTGATTAGCTTTTGAGCGATATTGAACAAAGTTTTGGGGGTCCCCCGAGCACATGTTTTTCTAAAAGCTCAATAAAACTGGGATGAAACTTGGTACATAAGCATTTAATACGGTTCACAACAGTTGCATGTTAGGGGTTTTTCACTTCTGGTAAACATTTTTTTTTTAATTTTTAAATTTTGTTCAGGGTGTTTATGCACACTACAGCCTATAATAATGAAGTGATTATGATGAAACTTATGGAAAAGGTTTATATTAGTGTGAGAAGATAATTACCATCTTTTGGGACACATTGATCAAAGTGGCGGGTGGTCTACCATATAACTGCTGACCACACTTTGTTTTTAAAGTTTGTTGAGAGCATACAGACTTCATTCATTAATCAATTTAAATGACACTTTGAAAAAAGATGGAAAACTTGGAAACAATATTGGGATGTCCTCCCGAACACCTGTTTATTGTGTCACCATTTTTTCAATGTTTGTTGTGAGCATACTAAATCCGTTTGTGAACGAATTTCGATGACACTTTGGAAAAAGATGCAAATATGTATGGTAAGGAACTAATTAGTTTTTGAGCGATAGTGAACAAAGTGGTGCGGGGTGTCCCATACACCTGTTTTTTATAGTTCAATATCATCTGTTTCTGATAATCGAATTGGATGAACTTTGGTACATATACATTTAATACGATTCACAACAGTTCTGCATCCCAACTTCCAGTTTCTTACTTCCGGTAAAAAAATTTTGTTAGAAGTTAATTAGTGTCATTATACACACTACAGCCTACAATAACGAAGTGATTATAATGAAACTTTTGAAAAAGTTTTCAATTTGTGTGAGAAGATAATTATCATCTTTTGAAACACATTGAATAAAGTGTCGAGGGGTCTACCAGACAACTGCTGACTTTCCACACTTTGTTTTTAAAGTTTGTTTGGAGCATACAGACTTCATTCATTAATCAATTTTAATTCAATTTTAATCCAATAGTACTTCTTCCTTTAAATTATCACCAGACTGTTTTGAATAAATGAAATTACGTACCAACTGCATATATTCTAGATGAAGAAATTTTGATATTCAGTCTTATTAAACTTTCCACAAAGTACACATATAGATTTTCGTAAAACAATAATATTAAAGCTGACCCTAAATTAGTCTTTTTCATCTTTTTTTCTAGCCAAAAAAGCACGAGAAACCATCATTAATTTTCTAAAGAGAGAGTAAGACGAATATCACAATATTTCGTGGGAAAAATAAACAAATAAAAAATAAATAAAATAAAAAATAAATTTTAATAAACATCTCATTTTATTATATATTTTAAACAATGTCGTATCCAACATAGACTGTATAATAATTTTAAATATATTTTTCAGTGTAAAAGTCGTCTTTTTCCATAAAAAAAGTCTTGCTCTTTAGCCTTTTTTTTATAGTAGAACATTTTTTTATAGTATATCACTTTTTTTTTTAAAAAAAAGTCATGGGAAGTAAAAAAAAAGACATGGAATAAATAAAAAGTCTTCATCCTTTTTCCTTTTGCACTTATATGATTTTCATACTTCTATTTCACAAAATAAAAAAGACGGTTATCGTCAACAATCAACTTATATATTCCCAATGTTCTCTCAACACAATGGCTTAAACTTTTTAGTGATTAAAGCAGATGAAAGTTAGTACAATAATTTAACCACTATTTATGTTATTATTATTATTTTTGTAGAAGGATTTATAAAAACACCTTATTATTGACCCTCTATTAAATCTTGTCTGAGAAAATAATATGATGTAAAATATTTTAGGTTGTAGCACTTTATTTTTGATATTTCCCCAAAACCATACTCATAAAAATTTTTACACTATAATTGTATCACGATTATATATTTTTCACTTTTCACAAAGCCATTTTATAGTACCACTAATTCAAGACATTCCATTAAATTACTTCTGATTCTGATATAACATTTACTGAGGGATAACCAACAATATCCATAAATATTCGCCATTTATTATGTCAAATATGAAATTCCATTTGGAAAAAAAAATATCAACAATTAAAGATCCATGTGATTATCAACAAAAATCAATTCCATTAAGCTTTTCGGAAAATCAAAAACTAAATTTTCTTTCTTTTTATAATTTAATACACAAAATATTCCAAACATTATTACATCATAAAAGACTAAAAGTTTTTTCAAAAATCTAAAAATATTGCAAAAATTATAACAATATCAAAAATTGTAACTTTTTTCGTAATTACAAAAATTATAATAAAATAAAAAATTTAAAATTTTTCAAAATTCTAAAAATATTCCAACAATTCTTACAAAATCAAAAATTGAAACTTTTTTCAAAATTCTAAATATATACATAAAATTCAAAAATTCAACTTTTTTCAAAATTCTAAAAATATTCCAAAAATTAGAATAAAACCAAATATTTAAGCTTTTCTATATTCCAATAATATTCCAAAAATTCTTAAAAATTCAAAAACTAAAACTTTTTCCCAAAACTTTAAAAATATTGCAAAAATTGTAACAATATCAAAAATTGAAACTTTTTCCAAAATTATACTTTTTTTATATAGAATATAAAATATATATATATTTCTATATAAAAAAATTAGTAAAGAAAACGGTTTTTACAAATTACAACTATAAAATTATACTTATAATTTAAAATTTTTCAAAATTCTAAAACTATTCCAAAAATTCTTACAAAATCAAAAATTGAAACTTTTTCAAAATTCCAAAAATATTTCAAAAACTATAACATTTTCAATAATAATAATAACATAAAATTCTGAATAATAATAATTTCATGTTCATTATTTGATATTTCATTTCATACATATAACTAATTTTATTTTTTTCTAAAAAAATAAATGAAAATCATTCTTTTGACACACTTGACAATGTCAAGTTGACATATTTTTTTTGACTTACTTATAATGCCATAATTCTCAATAATAATAATAAATTTCATGTCATACAAATAATTAATTTTATTTATTCCAAAAAATTGGGTAAAAAAATAAATAAAATCTTTCTTTTGACACACTTGAAAACATTTTTTTGACAAACTTATAATGCAATAATCTAGTTTTTGATCTCACATACTAATCCCGACCATCCAGATTTCTCTACATTCTTTGTTCCTACTCATTATCACTTAAAATTAACGTTTTTTAAGCCAAAAATATGCATATTTCCTTGTTTTGACACACTTGACGATTTCACACTTTCAGTGCAGTTATCGAACACATCGTTCGTTTGGCTCTTTCCATTGAGTCTATCTATATTTAGAAACCAAAATTTTTGAAATCCCTTAAGCCGGTTTCTTAATTTCGTCGGTTATGACGGCCGGCAGACAGCCATACATTTTTTTTTGGTTTTTTCGAATCAGTAGGTCCCAAAACGTCGAGAAATGCCAAAAAAGTGGGGGTAAGAATTTCACTTTAGCTCATGAATGCAATACTTAGGTCTCAGACCGAAGTAAAAAATAAAAAAACCGATCTGATTGATGATCCAAACTAAATAATCAAAATAAAATCTTTTTGATTTATAGAATTTATAAATAACTGATTTGATATATAGAATTATGAACCTAATCAATTAACGATTAAAACTTTAGTAATTCTGTTTTTGCAAAACAAAAACCCTGTTGCTAAAAGTGGCGATTTTTTTTATCCATTGCGCCGGTCAATACAACTTTACTATTTCATGTTATAATTGCAGTGAATCTTAAAGTTATTATAATATGATTCTTCGATTACCGACCGATATTAAAGTAGGTTGATGGGATCATTGTTTTAATTGTTTATTTATGTATGTAACCGTATTGTTGGGCATAACAACACTTTGCAAACAGATGCAAATATGTATGACAAGGAACTGATTAGGTTTTGAGCGATAGTGAACAAAGTGGTGGGGGGTCCTTCGAGCACTTGTTTTTGGAAGCTCAATAACATCTGTACCTGATAATCGAATTGGATGAAACTTGGTACATAAACATTTAGTACGGTTTACAACAGTTCTGCATCCCAACTTTTGGTTTGTCACTTCCAGTTAAATTTTTTTTTAACTTTTTCTCGTACAACAGAATTTATGTTTGTTGAGATACTACTGCTTTCTTTAATATTTTACTTCGGTCTGAAATACCTAAGTATTACATTCATGAGCTAAAAGTGAAATTCTTACCCCCACTTTTATTGGCATTTCTCGACGTTTTCTCGACCGTCACAAAATCTAGAAAACGGCTGAGGGGATAACAAAAATGTTGCATTCTAAAAACAGGTACACTCAATGGTAAGAGCCGAAAGGGCAATTTGTTCGATAAATGTGCCGAAAATATGTCAAAAAAACAAGTCAAGTGTGTCAAAACAAGGAAATATGCATAATTTTTGCTTAAAAAACGTTCGTTTTAAGTGATTATGTGTAGGAACAAAGAATGTAGAGAAATCTGGATATTTGGGATTGGTTATAAATTGGTTATAAATTCTTCAAAAAAAATGTTGTCAAGTGTGTCAAAAGAAAGATTTTTAATTATTTTTTTACCCAATTTTTTGGAAAAAATAGTAGATTTTTATACAAGTGGTGAAAACGTCTCTTTTTGTGTGACTGGACGGTTTGCAATAAGGTTTTTACCACGCGTAGAAAACGCTATTTTTTCTACGCTTGTAAATAAAATGATAATATTTACTAATTCTCCTACTAAATACTTACATAGCTAACGTTGACAGTGTAAACCAAAATGTATTGTATTTATATGTCATTTTTAACAGTGTAAAATAATGTTATTATTGTGTTCGTTTACAGATGGAAGACAATAGCCAAAAATTACCCAAAATCAAGAAAAGCTATAATTTCAAAATTAATATAATTAAATATTAACTTAAGATTAACAAAACATGTAATCGTTTTTATATGCAATATAAAATTTTGAATGAGAAAGAAAAAGCAAATAATTTTTTTTATTTAATTGCAACAGCAACTAAATACTTTTTTTAGTTTTTGTAAATTTTCACGATGTTTATCTTGTTTCTTTTCTAATACGATCAATGATTCCTGACAACGTTTTAATTCTTTATTTATGTAATGAATACGTTTATTTGCATTCTGTCGACTTTCTTCAAGATTTTGTTTTACAAGAACTGGACCATACAGTTTTATAGATCTAAAAAAATGAATTAATGTAAAATTAGCTTATAATAGTTTTATAGATTCGATCACGAACCTTATTGGTTTCTCCTAAAAGTGTTAACTCATCCAAAACATTTTTATTTAATTGACCATCTAATAGTTGCCATTGTTGAATTATTGAAATAAAATGTTGAAATTGAATCATAAAAAAAATGATTAATCTGCACGCATCTCCCACACAAGATTCCTAATTTTCTCAATACTTTTTTGAGCAGATTTAAAATGATCTAATTCTACTTGAAGTTGATGAAATATTTGAATAAAATTCGTTTTATAAAAACGTCGTAAGCATTGTAATGTTATTAGAAAAATATCAGAGTTCATTTTGACATTTATCTAAATTTGAATGCAAACAGTAGTTTTGAAAGTTGTTCTTATAATCTTACGCATGGTGTCTCTACTAGTAAAGAAAAAGAAAAATTTTTGTTTTTTTGAAAGATTTCGATTGTTAGTTGTTTTTCTTTTTATTATTATATTTAATGTTTTTAGTAATACCTGCCAAAGTAGCCAAAGTAGCCAAAGAAGTTTTACTTCAACCGTGTGTAAAGATTACACGCACTCTTTTTTTAAAATATTATTTTAAATATTTGGTTTTAACCACCACCTGTAGGCAAACACCGGAACTTATTTATTTTCAGTCACTTGTTAGAAAAACATTTTTGGTCACTAGTTAGAAAAAGTTTCACTTTCAGATAGATTTTACTATATATTAAAATGGCATTTTCGTAGCTTGAAGTATAAAAATTAAATTAATAATTTGTATGACATGAAAATTTATTATTATAATTATAAAGAATTATGGCATTATAATTTTGTCAAAAAAATAATGTCAAGTGTGTCAAAAAATAATTTCATTTATTTTTTTAGCCAATTTATTGGAACAAAAAATGTAGCTGTTTTTATGACGTAAATGTAATTGAAAATGAAATTGGACATAGATATTTTTGAATTTGTTATAGTTTTTGAAATATTTTTGGAATTTGAAAAAAGTTTGATTTTATTTAATTTTTACAATATTATTGGAATTTTGAAAGAATAATGAATTTGGGATTTTGCAATATTTTCTCGAAACGCTTTATGGGAGGTTTTTGAGTAGTTTGCTGATTGTATCATCTTTTCACTAAATTATGTTAATTTATGATCTGTTATAATTTTCCGGTAACGTATTGATGTTTCGTGTTAGTTTTGTAATAAATTTCTAAGCAGAGAGCAAAAAATACATGTACTTTAACAAAGAGTTTTATGTTTAATATACATCGCTGCCCAAAACTAAAAACCATGTCCTCAAAAAAGTTTTTGGCCGAAAATTATATCAAAATCCTTAACCCAGACTGAAGTCATGATAACTCAAAGCTGTGAGATTTCAGCCCCTCCATATATTATAATTAGAACTACGCTAAATCTATAGCATTGGTTAGCTTTTAGTTAAAGTATTTGATGGATAATAGCTCATTATATATCCAGAACATTATGTTTCCAGAGCTGTGGTAAATTCAGCCTATCAGCGTCGCAATTTTTTTTTCTATTCGTACAACTAAAATAAAGCCGTTTGGAATACTACAGCTTTCTTTAATGAATTAATTTTGATGAAAAGTTATCTAAGGATAAAGATTTATAGAAGGAACTGACAAGGACTTAATAATACAATATAATGCAGTTTACAAAAACATAATACAATAACAGTAATAAAATTTAAATTCAAATTTTTATTTTTATTTTTCATTGAAGAAAAACAAAATTTGAACTGTTTATAGTCAATTCATATAACATTGGTATTATAAAGGATGATTTCAAATTTACCATGGTGGAGTTGATGATGCTGATCCCGTATTTGATCATAATCGTAAAACTCTATTTGTATTACCATCATTGTAATTTTCATTTCCATCAGCTGTTTTTTCGTGGTTTTAATTAAGATTTTGTCTTCAAAACATTCGATATTGCAGGAGTTTTTTTATAGTGTCGTCGTTTTTCTGCATTATTGTAAATAATTCCTCCAACTTTTTTACACTTTTAATATGCACAAAACTATTGCTGGGATGTACAATAACATAAATAAGACCTTTTTTAGCCATCGCTTTGTAAATAATCTTGTCATTTCGTTTAGTTTTGGCATGGCGCAGTAGCAAGGCATTTTTTTTGTCAAATTATCACTGCAATAAATTCTACTATTTAGATCAATATTTATTTGTGTCAGTGTAAGTTCCCCAAAATCTTTATATTTAGAAAAAAAATTTGATTTGCTTCACTGATTAAAAAAACGAACAATTATGGATTGTGATAATTTTGTTTATGTATTGCTTTTGCGTTTTAACCAAAAAATATCTCCTATCTGTATATCATTTTCAGCAAGACGTATGGCATTGCAGATTTTATTGAACACCATATGGACTGATACATTTTTATCAACAGGAATACCACTGATGATCATGTCACAAGATCTTTGTCTCTACTCATCATTACATTTAATTCACTTATGTGTTTTAGAATATCTTGGAAATCTAATCTAACTTCGTTTTTAATTATTGCAAAACAATTATTGTATTCTTCAAAATCAGACTTATCCAGTCTTTTATTAATATTTTCAACACTTGAAAATAACGGTTCCAATTTGGCCATATTTATAATAAAAATGATAAAACAAAATCATAAAAATGTTCACCAAAACAGATTTTTATATAATTTTATTTGCAAATTTAATTTACGCAAAGTTAAAACTTAATATTCTGTTTAGAGATAACAACTATATTTAATAATTAATACACTTAACTGAAATCAATTTAATTTTATTTAATTAACTAAGAGCCCAATATTTAAGATTTTACTCATTTGACGCCATCTTGAAAAAATGGACGTATAACAAGGACGATTAATTAAGTATATATGGAAAAAACTAATATGATTCTCCTACTAAAAACCCAAAACATTAATTACAAAAACATTGAAAAAAAAACTCCACAAGAAATTCGAAAAAATTTTGGTTTTAATTTATCCGCATTTCAATGTTTCTACTGTTATTGACATAAAAACATTGACACAAAGCAACGTCTATTAAGGTAAAATAAATAATAACCAAACTTTAGCGTAAAATTTATGATTGGCTTCCGTCATTTAGCACCCTAAAAACAAACAAATGAAAAGTGGAGGTAATAGTGGAATGAAAAGGAAAAATCAAGTATTTTTTGTTTTGGTTATTTGCTTAAAATTAAGTGAACGTTGATTTATGCTAATTTGGTTTTTAACTGCATGAACATCGTTTTTTTTTTTTTCTGATTTCACTGCGGGAATGATTTGAATTAATTACATAACTGTTTTTTAAGAGTAATCTTTCTTTTTTATTGGTATAAGTTTAAGAAATCATTTAAAATATTTGAAGAAAATAATAATATTAATCTAAATTGAACCAAAGAGTTAATAAAAAAACCATAAAGTAGAATCGAAAATTAAAATCATAACATAAACTTACCTTCAACTGTAACTTTTTATCAAGATACTCCCATCCATATTTAGAAGTTCTGAAAGAAAACAAAAAAATTTGGTAAATAAATTTGGAAACAACATCATTAAACAGTTTTTTATTTTATTTATCTTAAAAAATTGGCTTCACCTCGATTTTGAATTAAATTTTATTTTCTGTTCTGCATAACACAAATTTCCTTAATATAATAATGTTTTCTTGTATATTTATCAACTTAAATACATTATTATTATATGGAATTGATTTAAACAACAAAAAAAAACAATTGGTTTCCTACCGTCACATGAAATCAATATTTAAGTTATCTTCAATATTCACTTAATACTACAATCCACCCTCTTCGAACCACCATCGATCATCAGCATCATCAACAATTTTTACATCTTCATGGTTTCAATAATTTCAATTTATTTTCTCTTGAATAATTAACTAGAAAATAAACAAAGGAGATGAAACACAAAAAAAAATGGAAATGGGAAAAGGTCAAGTAAGGAAATTTTTTATGTTCTTCCTACTGGAGATAGTAGGAACAATATTGATGATTTAATTTAATGGAAATTAAAACTAGGATCGAGGAAATCAATTGAATTTTTAATTTTATTTGAGAATTGATCTAAAATTTATGTTGGAATTCCATAAAAATTTGTAAAAGGCGGAAGTCCTAATGTTTCAAAGTTTTTTATCTAATCAAAAGAAAACAAATTGTTCTGTTTTTGAATGGAATTGTAAAATGTTAACAGAAACACTTTAAACAAAAATTTTGTTGGTGTGGAATTTTTCTGTCTTATCATCTTTTCTTCGTTAGGAGGTTATAGAAAGTTAAGGATGTTTAGCATTAATAATTATTTTTATTTTTTTCTAATTAAAATACAACAAATATTTCATGATGATTTAACTAATACTTTAAATTAGAACTCGACTATTATACAATCATTCTTATGATTGTTAGTCTGCGATCGCCCTGTGAGGCGCAAACATAAAATATAATATGACTTTTTAGTTAGTCCAGATAGTCCTATTTAGTCATAAAAAAGGTGCACTAATTGAAGTGATATCACCACCATCACCAAAAGAACAATTACATTAAGAAACCTTATTTTTACGCCACAACAATCATTTTATAATATCTTTATTATTCCTCAAAAATCTTATCATGATTATTAAAAGTTTTTCTAATTAAGAAAACTTCTTAATTCTACTTACAATTCGATTCAAGTTTAAAGTTTTATTATAAAATTTTAAATATTTTGAAAATGAAAATAAAACAACCCTTCATTCAGATTGTCACTGTATACTCACTCTTTAATTCGTACGCCTATTAATTAACGTGAAAACTAGTTGAGTAAAAATTTTCTAAGATTTATATAATTTTTCATAAGATTTTATCAAATTTAGTTTTTCGTTTTTTCTTTTAAAAACTTTTAAGTTTTAAATAATTCAACATTAAATTAAAAATTTAAGAAAAATAATTTTTGATCATTGTAAGATTTTTGTTTTAATTTTGTAAGATTTTCGCTTCGACAAAAATTATATCATTATATATAAAATATTTAGCTTTAAAGCTTTAAACTTTGTCGTTTTAGTTTTTTTGTTGTAATTATGTACAAGCTTAAGTTTTTAGAATTTTAGAAACAAAATAAGTTTATTTTAGTTTGATATATAAACAGTTGTGAGAGAATAACGTCTAAAACGTGTAAGTACAATAATTAGATAAAAGTAAATTGATACTTTTCTCCCAGAAGGAATTGAGAATAAGGCGTTCCTTTTAGAAGATTTGTACTCTTTAGTTTTCCTGAAATCAGTTTCTTTTTGAAAACTGATAAAATAAGGAGTACCATAAGGGTCACGCCATGAACTTCCCGTAAGTTTAAAAACAAACCAGTTACTGAATAAAGCATACTGAATCACCAATATTATTTTACGGCCTATTTTCAGAATGTTCAACAATGTTAATAAATACAGCATAATTTGATTGTGTTGTAAAAACTATGTTTTATAGAACATAAATAAAATAAAATCGAAAAATTACAAAATATTAAAACAAATTTTAAAAAAGACATTAAAAAATTAATAAATTAGCGCACTAGAGATTTTTAAAGCCCTAAAATAGGACAACTCACACACACATGGTGAATTAAAATAATTTGTCTACACAGGCTCAAAAGTTAATGAAATGTGAAGATATCATCAAAATGTCGGTATCTAAAATCATCTCAAATACAACAACCCAAAATATCGGTAAGTTAAAAAATCAGCATTTGTTTAATGGACACAGACCATTCTTTACATGACACCTTGTTGAATATATTTTTAATTGCGCCTACAACTAGCTCTACCGATATCATGTTTCTTTCATCTAGTCTGTCATTTAAACAATAGTCATTGAAATATAAAGTTGTTAACTTTTTTATTATCATCGTAGAGAGGTCGTATTGTTAATTATATGATTTTACATTATATAATTTTATTAGTTAAATTAATGTATCAAATAAACATGACTAAAGTTTTTTACTTGTTTAATTAAAATCTAATAGGTTATAGGCTCAGATCACAAATAAATTATACTACTGAAGTTAGGATAGAATTACTATCGTCGACCTTAATGTTTGTGTAGTTCGAATGAGGATGGGGTGATAGATCAGGAACGATATTTGAGTCTGTTGAACATGGATTTAACGGGTTTAATGATACGTTTAGATAAGCATCGCTTTAATGTTTAATTTTTGTTGCATTAATTTGTCCATAAAATAATTTTGTTTAGTGTAAAAAATACAAAGTTACACCACAGCGGAGCTCTGTGCTGTGATAAGGCTAGATTTAAACTGAAGAATGTACAGTTGCCAGAGTGTTGTGCTAGCGGCCATCTGTCACCTTAACTGTGCAGATTTCAGGGCACATGTTTCACAACGTTTCAACAACGTTTGAACCTAGCCCTATAATATCATAATGGAAACAAGTCTTTCACAACAAATTTCATATTCACTAATGCTTGTTGAAAAGGTATCAAGTTAAGCAAACCATGTTTCGTGGAGATTCTAGACTTCAAGAATAAAATTATATCACTAGTAGATGCAACAAATTATGTGTACATGCATAAAGCAAAAACAGCTAAGAAAGTATGGGACAAATTGGCACATACTTTTGACGACTCAGGGCTCACACGTCGAGTTGGTCTACTTTGTGATCTATGTACATTGTACAACCACTCTTGATGATGAATATGTGAGGTCAGCATAATGAAGTTTTGTTCCAAAATGTCTTGCATGTGCCTGAACTTGCTACATATTTAATATTAGTCAGTCAAATTGTTAAAAATGGCGGCCAACAGTTTGATGGCAAAAGTTGTATTATTATAACAACATAACTAAGATAGTAGCAACCGAGTAATTCCAAGTCATCGCAACTCAACATCAACGTTCTTGACCTCCTCTTTTTTCGATACAATTTCATACGCAGATAGCTAATGACCAAATAAAAGTACCATTTCTTTCGAAAAATGAAATTTCGCTCTGAGGATGACACAGGGTAGCGGCAATGTTTTACATGTTTTGAGTATCTTTGGCTACCGATTGGTAATGATTGACAAAACCTATTTTAGTCAATTATAGTTCATTTTAAATGTCATTGATTGGACTTATAAAGATTAATAATTAAACATTTGGTAACCATTTTTAAAACTGTGTTAAACTTAAAAATTTTACAAAAGATGACGCTGTTGGTGATACCTACTTTTTTAACCACAATTGTTGTTTAAAAAAAATGTTCAGTTAATTTTTAATAAAACATCAAAATTTCGTGTTGCCATGATTTCTCGTTTTAAAACTGAAATTCTTACACAATTTGTATATACGTTTTCTTTCAAATTTTCTTTTTAACAATGCAGTGAACCACCGAAATTCTTGTTTTATAGAAATTTAATAACCAATGAATTATTTTAAGGATACAAATTAAGTATTTGAGAGTGCGGATGCTATTTACGTAATTTACCTTCTCATCCAATCTATTCACCTGTCCAAAAGTAATTATAATTGCTTATACCAATAAATTAAAACTCATTTTGAGAAGAAAATATATAATCTTGAATATGATGTGACATAAAATGCATATTATATAGAATTTAGATACAATTAACTTTTTCAATTTTATTCTAGGCTATGTTATAAAAAACAATATACAAATATAGTAACTGAATTATAATATATTTTTGTGATCGATGTTTCTTCATCTTTAGGTTTTCACGCATAAAATGATGGTGTAAATTTTATAGTTACAGCCTCTCTGTATCTTGCTTTAAGCTTAAGGTGACGGTTTTTAACATTGGTAATACGGGACATCATTGACAAATTTTGTCTATTAAAAATAGTATAGTAATATATTTGTTTAAATTTCAATATAAGTAAAATTTACAAATATAATATATAAGAAAAATTATGTAAAGTATGACATTCGTTCTGGACAAACCAAAAATATAATTTTGATTTCGTCTCATTTTCAATCAACTTCATACTTTAAAAGACCCAATTAAAAGACCAAAATTCAGAAATCAAAAAATTTAAATATTTAGAAAGTATGTAGAAAATAATACTAATTTTTTATAATTTTCTCAATATTATAAAAAATTAAATTAAAGTATCGATAAGTCGACATGAAACAAGACAAATAAAAAATATTAAAACAATATAATAGTTATTTAAATCACTAAAATTAATTATTGAAAGGACCTGTTTGTTTAGCGAGATTGTTTGTATTACATTCACTAAAAAATTTCTTTTGCACATAATTTTATATCCAAAAAATAAATTAAAATTATTCAATTCAATTAAAGGCATGTAAATTATTTCCTAAAATGTTAAATAAAACCAGCCATGTTAAAATATATAAAAATACTTTTTATTTTTCTATTCTTATTTCTTATTTCTTGTTTTTTCTTTTGTTTATTTTTATTTTTATTATCAGCAAACAAATTTTGTTTCTCTTGGAATTTTTTCCGGTAAGTAGCTTTTGCAGGAGTTATGTAGATGTTGTATTAAAAATAGATGATACTTAATTACTCTAAATTCTAAATAGCAGAATCTGTAGGTTTTAAAAGAGTAGTTAAATTTCGACTCGGGATACTACTTTAATGCGAAGTATGAAATTGAAAGGCCGTCCGTCAGTTGTAAAGATCACAAATTAATATATTTATCCCGTTTTTAAAAACAAATATCTGTACAATTACATTTACAATTACAATAACATTTTATAGACAATACTATACAATTACATTTTACTATGATTTCGATATCGTATTTGTTAAAATTTCTAAAAGTGAAAAAAAAAATTTTACTTTGTATTTTTTGTATATTGAACAGTTAAATATACCTTTTCAACAAATATAAAACGATTGATATCAGATGAGCCCTCCTCTTGCGATTTCATTTCAAATTCACACCATTCCCTTTTATTCTTTGATAAATTCTTGGGGAGTTGAAATGTTAGTTTGAATTCTAATCTTAGGTGACATGGTATCTTCGAATATTCAGACATGTGAATTTAAAGTGCATTATAATTAGTCCTTAACACACTTAATTTAATAATGAAACATAAGTTTGAATTCTTAGAAAATTTTCGAACCACCTGTTCAAAAATTAAACGCTTAAAAAATTTTCATAAAACAGTTATTTTATATTTCACTCCTATTATTATACCTATACCTATATTCTAATCATGAAATCGATAAAAATCGAAAAATCAAAAATTATACTTTTGAAAAATCATTACATCGAAAATGATAGCACCGAAAATTCACACTGTCGAAAAATCATAGAATCGAAAATATACGATGTAATGAATAATTTATAACAAAGAATAGTAGATTCTTGTGTGAGCTTAGAATGACGGCAATTCTTCGCGAATTCTAAGCGAATACAAGATGCTATTTTATCCACGACTATAAAAAATTTCGTTTAATTTCCAGTTTTCTTGCAAAAATTTCTTTCACCATATTAAAATAAATACATCAAAGATAGCGAAAAACAAAACAAGTTTGTTGTTTAATTTGTTAGGGGAATATTTAATAAACTATAGAACTGTTAAAGAATTTTAATCAAATTGTGGAATGAATAGTTGTGGAATGAATACAATTATAATGGAAGACATACGCATGGAAAGCATGTATTCTTTAGTAGTCGTGGATAAAAATCATTTCCCCTGCTAGGAATATTGTAAACTCAAATGTCAGATATACGCCGTATGTATTAATTATTATATTAACTTATATTATAATTCGAAACATTAATCCAGATTTTTTCATTACTACATTTTCGATGCCCGGTCAATGGCATATTAATATTAAAGTATGGTTTTTAAACAATTCGCTCAAATGATTTGTTTCAGTTTTACACCAATCGAAGATTTAGTAATAAGAAGATCTAGATTAATATATAGAATTATAATATAAATCAAAATAATAGTTAATATATACTGCGGAATCTGACTGCCGAGTGGAATGGGTTTAAGAATGAGTTTGAGGCATGATGCTGCTGATTTAATCTGAGCGACGATATTTGTAATCGACGTTGATGACGATATTTGTAAAAAACAACGAGGTCAGCAGCACAGTGCGACGATGTTGTAGGGAATCAAGTTTTGATGTCAAATCTCGATCACCCACAATTCGAATAGCCCGATTTTGAACAGAGTCCAAGATGGAAACAGAAGCAACGCTCCAAACTTGACAACAGTACTCCATACAGGGACGAATATAGGACTTATAAACATTTAGCAATTGGTATGGAGTGAACAATTTTTTGCATCTATATAAGAGGCCGAGTTTTATGGACGCGCTTTTTTCCACAGCCATTGCATGATCGTTCCAGACTAGGTCATTTGAAACTTTGACACCCAATAAACGAATGTTTTTACATTCACCTATTGGTTCATCACACATACTGAATAAAATATCTTTGGGGAATGTGGTCTTTGATCTGAAAACAATCAACAGCTGTGTTTTGGTAGAGTTGAAATTGATCAGGTCTTGGTCACCCCAGTCGGAGACTTTTTTAGGTATTTATTCATGTTTATGGCAGCGTCTCTCCGGGAGGGATTAATTCGTTCGTGCATTTTACTTTTTGAAGGAAGGTACTCGAACGATTTGTGCAGAATAATATCATCTGCAAAACTGTTTATTGGGTTGCTGGTGATTTTCAGCAATTCGTTTATGTAAATCAAAAACAGGGTTGGGGACAATACTGAGCCTTGAGGTACACCAGCATTAATTAGTTTAGAACCATGACGAAAATCCGTCTAAGGAAACCGAAAAGTATTGGTTAGATAGAAAATTTTGAATCAGCTTCACAACATTGCGATGATAATCATAATCAACTAACTTGTTGATTAAGTTGGCTGTTACAACAATGTGCTCCATAGTTTAATAGATCGGTAGTTGATCTTTTGTTTCAAAAACCGTATTGGCTGTTGGCTATTAAATGATTTACCTCCAGAAATTTTGAAATGTGTGTATTAATATAATGCTCGTAGACTTTGGATAGGACTGATAGTAAAGCTATTGGCCTATAATTCGAGATATCGGATTTTTGTCCCTTTCTAGGGATGGACTGGACATTAGCCAACTTCCTGCACGAGGGAAATATACCAGATTTGTAGTATTGGTAGAATACCTTAGTCAAAATTGGTGCAAGTTCTTTAGAACAGGTTTTTTAAATTATGGGTGGAATGTTGTCCATCCATGAGGCTTTTTTGATGTTTAACCCCTTTAAAAGTTTAGCAACTATTTTGGGTTTGAAGTGGAGTTCGTTCATATTAACTCTGGGGTATTTGGGGTATTTCTTTAGGAGTTTTTAAAACAGTGGAGTTTAGAGCAAAGTGTTCAGCGAACAAGTTAGCTTTTCTTGCGAGATCATTGACAATTGAATCACCATGAATAATAGGGGGAATAGAAAATTTTGTATCAGAATTTAAAGAATTAATAGCACTGTAGAAACTCTTGTCAGAAATAGAAATAGACGTAAATTTTGAAGCTTTCGCTCTGTCTATTTCAGACTTTTCGTTTGAGATAATCTGGTTAGATATTTTAGATCTGGTTAGATACCACGTATCAAACATGGTTTGTTTAAAAATAATAACATATTTCTAACCATTTGTTCTCCTTTGGTATTGTGATTTATACTAAAACCGTACATTCTTTTCTGTACTTCTTTTCGTGATTGACATGCATTTTTTACAAAAATCGGGACTTTTTAAAACTTCTGGACACCTTACACTTAGGGTCTGCGGGACGTTTGGTCACCTTACACTAAATCCCAAATCTATGCTTAAATGGATTTGTAAACTCCATTCAGGTGTATTTGCATAATTTCATAAGAGTGTTGCATATAAATGCTTGTGAAATTTTGAGCTATATGGTGATGGATACAACAGAGTAGTATTAAAGATTTGTCTATATTTAGAAATATTTACTCACTGTGAGGTTATCGCTCGATCGATTTGATGCCAGTTGTCTTAGAAATTCTGATCACTATTTAATCACATCAGTTATTAAAACTGATTTGCTAAAAACTGCTAAATTTAAATATTTCTGCTCAAAACTTAACTGAGACCATTCGATTCGGCATTATTAAACTTCAGGTCAGAATCACAAATAGCCTTTTCAATGTGACATTCTTTCCAATATTTTTTTTCACTTTTATTTACTTTTATTAAAATTTGTAAATAACAAAAAAAAAATCGATAACAAATATATAATGTTGTTATATGTTGTGACATCTAAATGACTTAGGTGTCGGCTTATGTTGAAACATTTCTGCAATTTTTTTTATGAAATAAGGTTGATATTATATTATAGTTATTCTAATTCAATCGGCTGCTTGCCTGTTACATAGAATATAATCTATTTATCTGGTTGCGACGCGTATCTTTTCTTCATTTTTACTCTGACATTAATCAAAAGTTCCTGGTGTGCTGGTTGTTTACCCGCAAAAGGCCCACAGTTTTTCATTTTATATTATAAATATATTTTATTATTTATCTTATGACTTCATCCACACAAAAAAACTAATATTTCATTTTAGTTATAGTTATATTCATGCGTTGTTATTAATTTATAACATTTAAAATGTCTGCAAACAGAAAAACGAAAATTGAAGTTAACTTAATAAACTTATTAAACAACACAATAGTAGTCACAACAGAGTTTAAGATTTTTATTTAAGTGAACCTTACTATACATCCCTCATATATTGGTTCCTCTTTATTTTTATAAGTCTGTATCTAACCCAGGCATTTTAAAATGATTTATTATTCTATAGATGTCATGCAGAGTCTACTATAAATAAAAAGAGGAAAAATGTTGAGGCGTACTACTGAAAAATGGTGAGGCGTACTACTGAAACATGTTGGGAAACGTCAAAGCTTTTAATGTTGTTTACATTTTGTTTTCTGGTTTTTTCTGGTTAGTTTTTAAATTTTTTTTCCCAATTTTTAATTTTTCTAAATAAATCATATTTATTTGTAATTACTAGCAAATCAATGTAGCAATTTTCGTACGATAAAGCAAAAGACAAATTGAGAAATAATTGTAAACAGTCAAATAATTAATGCAAATTGTTACATTGATTTGCAGCCTCAATTTAGTCAAAACAGTTTATATTGTTTCAATAAATAGTTATAACGCGAATCCAACAGTTTGGACAAATCAGGCATACCAAAACGATAGTACTTTTGTCAAAAATTAGTTTGTATGCATCTGGATTAATTATCTTTTTTACTTCTGTGAAAATAAATAAGTTATAGACAACAAATGGAAAAAGGAAAATATTCTAAGAATTCAATTTCTAAGTAAGTGTGTAATGAAAAAATGTGCAGAAATTTACTGATTCGCTGGGCACTTTGACACGTCAATTCATAAATACCATTAATAAATATCTTTTAGGATAGTGGATGAAATTCGTGATTTAGACGACTTACACTGAACCCAACTACTTTTGATCAACTTAAATGTTTGTTGTCACAAGGATTATTGTTGAAATAAAAAAATACGTGTTTTCTAAGAAAAATTTAAAGTATTTCGTTTGAGTCCTGGTTTTTTCGAAAGATTTTTGAAAATTCAGATTCTGGCTTACTTTGTAATCGAATTGCAAGAGAACAGCACACCTTTATATCAATGGTCTTAGGTGTGTTGAAAAGGTAAAAGCCTGACTTATTTAAATTACACTTTATAAAATACACAGTAAACTGAAAATTCTCAAACAAATGCATTTTCCAATATGTAAACATAGATGAAAGATTCAACATAAGTAAACATGAAACAATGAAGTTTCAATTTAAAAAATCATCCGAATATGCAAAGTAAAATTGTGAGTTTGAATCCCAGCACGAAATACACAAAAACATTTCTCAAGGATGACTATACAATAATGACTATATAATGACTATACAATCGTGACTTAGGATGTTAATTAGAATAGAAATGTTCCCCATTCTATGAATTCACACAAAGTATTGTCTAGAAATTTAATGCCAAAAATCCCATATTTCTCAAGGAGTTTTTCTAAGGAAATTGCAAAATTCAATAGGTATTTAAGCTTAATCGCTCACAAAAATTCCTTTAAATACACGGTAAACATTTTGCTTATACTGTTAGGAATATTAAAAAAAAATTATATTTAAAGATGGCGCTTAGAACGCAAGGATTTCAAGGATTTTTTGAGATTTTTTTTCACAATTTGAATGTTCCCAGCCTTACCCTAAAACATGCAAAAATTTAAAAGTAGGGATTTTTTTTACGATTTAAATTTTTTTAAGGATGTGCATCTCAGATAAATTTTTTTTGGATGAAATTTGTGATCTGGACGACCGGTGCTGTGCCCGACCATTTTTGATGGATTTCATATGTAATTGGCAAAAAAGTGGTATAGTTGAAATAAGTTTATACTCAGAGTAAAACGGAGTAAGATCAAATTGCAAGAGAACGCTTTACTCTGCATCAACCGTTCTACTTGCATTGAAAAGGTATAACTGATCTATCGTCATATCAAAAAAAAACAGGAAAGTTTTCGCTTAAACTCTTAAACAATTTATACAGTAAAATTTTTAAAGATGGTGCCGTTGTCTTAGACCAAGCATTTATTTAGTTTTTATACACAAACAAAAAATTCAATCCTTACTCTAAAACATGTCAAAATTTAAAAAAACAATTTTTTTGTTATAAAGATATCAAATTTTAAAGATATGCATCTCATAAAACATTTTAGTTTTACAACTAAATTTTTTATCTTAGATCTATCAATATCTTTAAGACCAAAAAATCGCTATCCTTAAACTCTGGCATGTTTTCGAATAACGTTGGAGCTTTCGTATTGCGAAAAAAACCAAAAAAGCATTACCTCAAAATCTGAGCGGCCTTAGTACCATTTTAAAAAAATTTATTTCATAATATATCTAACAATGTAAGCAAAAACTTGACTGTGTGTTATTTTACTACAGACCAGATTTGCAATTTCCCTTTACACATTAAAACGTGTAGCGTGTAGCAATACTACTTTTATGCCAAATATGGAGTCGACCAAAACAAGACCAAAAATGATTATAAACATTTACGTTCGAAGCGCATCAAAATATTGTTTAGATTCTACATAATCGCAATGAAATACAAAACAAATATTCAACCTTTATTCTACCTAATTTCAAAACTAGAATCAACGTCATATTGTTTCCAAAAAAAAGGTCAAAGCAAAAAAATTAAATTTTTGGTATACAAATAAGTTCTAATCCTTTTTTAAATATATGGAGTAGACGGCACTTTTGCTTTTCTCATGCTGTGGCAAAACTTTAGTTTGAAACGTGAATATATAGCAACAACAAATTTTGTTTTTGTTGCGTTCAAAATATCTATTTACGTGTGAATAATAGAAATTTGCAGCCGGTCATTTTTTGAGAAAGAATTATTCATGAGTTGAATATTATGATCCCATCTAGTTAGACCAGCAAGGTGTGGTATATTACGATTTGTTGATTAAAGTAAGCGCTAGACGAAAAAATCGCCACGATAATTTGATGTTTCAAAACTGGAAAGCAAGGCCATATGTTGCTTTGTTTTAAGGACCTACATGAAAGGTCAACGATGGGAAGTTTTTCTAAGCCCCTGTATTCACCAGACATTGTTCCGTCCGATTACCATTTATTTCAGTTTATGCAGTCAGCCCTGGCTGGCCAGCGTTGCTGCTCTTTTGAAGGTAAAATTGGGTCAACGACTAAATCCCAACCAAGCAACTAGTTTTCTTCACCCACGGCATTCTTCCATTACTCGATAGATGGCAGAAGATTGTAGATTCAGATTTTTTAGATAATCGATTGTCTCACAAATGTATTTGGTCATGCCTACTAAAAATAAAACAACGCAAATGTTTTTTTTCATCTACATTTTATGATAGTAAACAAAAACTTGTTTTAAGGAATAATAAATTTTGGTTTAAAAAAATCGAAACAGTTTCTAAAAATATCAATGAAATATCAACTGCTTTGTTTTTGAGTTATTACCCAAAAAATTGTTTTGTCTGCCTTTACCTAGCGAACAATAAATTTACTAAGAGAACCATGAACCGACAACAGTTTAAGTTACATAATTGATAATATCTTTTCCAATATCCATGATTTAAATGCTAGCGTGATTGAAACATTCGTTAGGTACCATAAACAAGTATGGGTAAGATTAAGCCTAACGAAAGCTATACTAACGAGCACTGGTTTTTTATATATTATAGAAACCACACTTTCAACGAGTGAGCTATATTTGCACATAACCGACTTTATTTTATTATTCGAGAGGCAAACATGTACATTTATTGTAATTTATATATGTAATGTTAAATGAGAGGGAAATTGTTTTTAGGGATTTTTTGTAAAATAAAATCAAAATATTTATAAAACACAATAAAAAAAATTATTCCAAAGTTCAAAACAATCCAATAAATTGTTTTATTATGTTGCGCTGATTTGCGCAACAGAGTAAAATTAATAGTTAGTTATTTTATTCAATTATGGTTGTAAAAACACAAGAATCAGTCTATTGTTGTGGGGTTCGGGATGATAAATATTATTTTGGCATTTTGATGGCAGCGACAAATACAAAATAAACAAATTTTAGTACCATATTCATTATGGTACTGAAATTTATAACTGAATCCAAAAATGAATATTATTGGATTAAGACAATAAAAATAGAATTTAAGTTATATAAATAAATTTAACATCATGTTTGGAAACTGTTTCTTTCACTATCTTTTAGTCATAAATCAGACCAATCCAGACAATATAATTAATTTGTCACACTTTTATAAACTCATTCTAAAGCTTAAAGAAATTTAGCAGATGTTTTTAAGAAAAAATAATATTTACTATAACCTGGTAGCTCCTTCGTCTTCATTACGTTTACATTTAGGAAAACTTCTTTTCGGGAGGAAATTTATTCGATGCTACATTTTATTCTTGTAAATAGTGTAACTAATGAGCTATGGAGAGTTTCATAATCTGCAAAACAATCTATTTTTTAGTGATTATTAATATTTCCTTCATACAACGAATATACCATTCTACATCATAATTCAGAGCAATAACGGTTCTTCTAGCTCTTAGGATGACAAATAAATATACCTTTTTACTTCCTTTTCACCTTTAATCTATATGTTAACTCATATTATTAATTCAATTTCCTTTGACTTCGGTTGGATAACTTACATAATTAACAAAACAAAAAATCAATTAAATCCTTTTTCAGTTAAAAAAAATTGTGTCAAAGCTATTTACTCACAAAACTTCTTTTTTTTTTCAATAACTAAGATCTCATATTTGCCTTTTTCATCAATGATTCTGTCACGTAATTAATTATTTTTCCAGACATTAACCATAGTGAAAAACCATGCACGAGAGAAGGAAAAATGACGTTTTACTTCCATTTGATATTCTTAATTCATATTTTTTATAAAAAGCTCATTTTTCCCTTATTATTAAATATAAAAGAAAAAAAATTTATGGTCATACAATTTTCTAGTAAGTTCAAACATTTTCTTTCATGAAACATAAATTGACTGACCAACATTATTATTGTAGAAACGAATGATTAAAAACCAACAAACAATATAGTAATGTGAATGCCACCGAACAAAAAAGGACAAATTTATTTTCATTTTTAATTTAAAAGTTTGTTTTTGTTGTTGCTAATGTTAAAAGCTTCTTTCTTTTGGTTTTATTTAAAGTACGTGTTCTTCTATAATATTTATTAAAAATATAAAAATAGAATTAAATATTTGTGCTTTTTGTCATTATTAGTTGGAAGCATGAAATTTTGTTTTTCTTATTACATCATAAAAAAAATTAAAATAGAAATTTATTCTATTTTCTTGTTGGTGTTGTGGTTTCCTTTTGATAAAAATAACCACGAAAGACCAAAATTTTAAATATAGAAAGAAGTCATACAAAGTATAAATTCAATATTTTTATTTAATTAACTTTTGTTTTGATTTTGTTTAAAACTTAATTTTCCTTAAAACAATAAAGATAAATTACTATTTATATTTGAATAATTTATTCAGATCGTAAACGTAGAAATGATATAGATTTTCGTTGAGGAAAATTAAAAGTAAATTAATCGGGAACAATTAATTTTGTTTTAAAGGAATTTAATTTGTAAGATAAGTTAATTAGATAAAATTAATTTTATGTTTGTATCATATATCTAGTCATATCAAGATGTATTGTCGCTATAGTGATGTAATTTGGGAATGGGAGTTTGTTTTAACAATAGAAGTGTCGAGTTAAAAGATGTTAGAAGACATATGTTTGGATTTATGTATAAGTTGGAAAAGATATGGTGATAAGATTATATATAATATAATATTATTTTCATTAGATTAAGAAAATTTATGAGTTTTCTTTAAATTTAAAGTAGTTAAATTAAATTAATAAGAGCTTTAAAGTTTCAAAAGCTTATTAGATATTCGTACTTTACAGTTATTGTTGTTGGCATGGGAGTTGACATATGGTATCAACTCTCTCTTAGTATTTTCAAAGTTCTGGTGATCAAACCCTAATTAGTCAGAGAGAACTACAGTAAAAGAAAATTGTGGCAAACATTTGATAAATAATTGACTAAATAAATATATTTAATAAAAGTAACAAATTCTGTTCATTCAACTCTACGTTATATTATCACATTATTTGTTTTATATTTTTTTAATAAAATGTGTTGTTTTAGGTATTACAATATCTGTCACAACAATAAATAAAACCTTTTTAAGACCAAGGTCCCACAACAACTTTAGCATTTCAAGACGTTTATAAGCGAAATTGAAAATTGGAATATTTAGGTATAATAAGATATTTAGGTATTTAGGTATAATTCGTTGACATCAATGAAAAAATGTATGCATTTATAGTTTTTCTTATAAAACAGAGTGATGAAAAATCAAACAATTGCTCGAGCTTTGTGCATTGAAATGGCTCTACAGCAAAAACTACCGAGCCGATTTTAATGCTGTAGAAGTCAAAATGTATATAGCATATATCACCCAAAAATCCTAATCGAGTGGATCCTTGTCAGAAAATTGTGGCTGGCCTACAACCTACAATGAGTTGAAGTTAAATAATCTACAATACCGAGGAAAGTTTTCGCGAAAGGTAGACGTCATGTTTTTCATTTGCTATTTCGGTTTAAAAGGGGTTTTAGTTTTCTTACATGATTCACAGTTCCGAATATAAATACTTATTCTACTTAACATTGAGGAAAAATAATGAAACAGTTTAATATGATTATAAGTTCGATATAATCTTTGGCGGACACTAATTTCATCCGAATTTTTAGGAGCAATATTATTATTAGAACTTTCTACTTTCTACGCTGGATTCATTTTGGGTTTAAAATTTGTGATTTTTGTTTAGCAATCTGTTGTTGTCAGAATAATTTAGTTTTGAACCTGAAAAAGTAGAAGAGGAGTTAGCCAAACTTTTATTCGCACTAACGGTTAATCTATTTTGACAATTATTTTAGGCTGCACATTGTTCATTGAGACGAGAGGTAGCTAATTGTTCGCTGAAGGAGACGTTTGAAAAATTGAGAATCAGAATCTATATTCTAATGAATTTTTTTTTGACTACGCTTTAGTAATGGCATGTATTTCAGGAGTACGATTCAAAACAAATTTACTCAGAGCATTTGTATTTGTATTAGATTGTCCTGGATCACGAATGCCATCTCATAAGTCGAGATGCTGGATTTTGCAATCGCAACTGGAAGTTCGTTTCCTTCAGATAATTGCAACAAAACATGTCGGATGGTAGAATCACTTGCATCACAAGTAAGACTAAATTTTTTCTCACTTTTCAAATGACGAAACAATTGATCTTGAAAAGCTCTAATTTAGATACAATTTACGATAATATCCAACCAACGCAAGAAACGGTTGAACATGTTTTGTAGACTTTGGTGTTGGATAATACTGCATTTCTTAAATCTTCGAAGGATTTGGTCTTATTTCTTCTGGTGTGGTAATTTGTCATAAAATATATATCTTACGTCTAAAAAATTGATATCTATTAGCGTTTAATTTAAAATTAAATTTTCTAAAGCATTCAGAGATATCAAAGATGATCTAATTTTTTTCCCCAAAATTAGTCTCATTTTAGTCCATTAAGTCCTCGTAAAATATTATTCATCAACCGCCAAAAAGATCTGATCAAGAATCAAGTAAATTGATAATGACCAATCCCATCTGAAAACGCAGTTTTTGGTCTATCTTCAACAGTTAATGGAGTTTGAAGGCAACTGTTTGTCAGATCTATCGTACTGAAAAAATTACTACGGCCTAATTGCACCAATATTTCCAAAATATTAGGTAAATTATAACCAACGGTAATATCATTTAAGCGACGATAGTCAACAATAACTCGCCATTTATTTTCCTTATTTGACGATTTTTTTCGAAACACAAACAAGAGGAAAATTCCACTGCGATTCGGTTTCTACAACCAAAAGTTTATCTCCATTTAAATAGAATATATCAAGTCACGACCGTTTTTTATAATAGATTCTCTTGCATAATAATTTAAATGATCAGTTTGTACTATCGATTCTAATTTTTTTTAACGTCCGGAATAAATTATAACCATTAAAAGATTTAGTTTCCATATTTATATTTTTTTAAGTTTAACAGGATATTTGTTACTATTTATGAGACTTACAAACGCAGCTCCATCAGGATAATAAAATTTAACATATGTAATATATTCAACCCTATCAGGAATGTTTATCTACCATATCGACTTCTACCAGTCTCTCAACCAAGTTAGATGAATAAACCTACCAAATTTTTAAATCTAAACTATTTGAATCAAAATCTAATTTACACTTATTTGCTAATAAGAATTCATTGTTTGCAATTAAAGACAAAAAATTAACAAACGGAATGTTACTATCTTTTTCTGACATCAAACACCCTGATTCTGAATGTCTCAGATCCGATGAGGAGTGTTCAACTCTTCGGACAATTGATCGTTTTCGGATTTATTTAGCATGCATATTTGAATAACACAGTATTACTGATAGTTTTTGCATTGTTTATTGGTCTTGACTTAATTTAATGATGATGGAAGTAAAATTGACTGTCACACATTGATTGTATATCTGAATTGAAATGTAAAGCTTTTGACTAATAATCAATTAACTATATTTCATAGGAAATAACTGAATATGTTGATAACTTTTTCTTACTAATGATAAAAATCAACTCTGGTGTGCATGCTGTTATTTGCATAATTGATTTTTTTCCGGTATGTTAAAAATATTTAACGTCTCTTGAAAAATAAAACTTCATATAAAAAAAATTCAAAAAAATTTAATCAGAAACACTAATCCATTTTTTTACATATGGTAATGTTCGTCGCAATTGGCGTGAAATAAAATGAAATAAAATAATTGATAATTAATAAAAAGTTGTAAACATATAATCTTTAAATAATAGGGATTTTATATCGTAGGTATTGCTTTAAAATTAATTTTAAGCAAATTTATTGAAATCATGTTGAAAACAAATCATATTAAAATTGATTTTAAACAAATTTAATAGAGTATCTTTGACAGTTTTTTTATTTTGGATAAATTTTGTTTGACATTTATAAGTTTCAAAATGACCATACCAACCTTATAAAATCAAAACCTACGTTTCGCCATCTCTAGCAATTTTATGTAACCAAAATATTTTAGATCATTGATCTAGACCCAGATAAATATCTGGGTTATGTTGTTGTTGTTTTTACATGTAAAAAATAGTCTTGATCTAGACCTTGACTCTGACCCAAATTAAAAAAACGCAGCTTATATTATCCGAGTCACTCACTAACTGTAGATAAATATAAACTTTGCGGAAAAATATAAAATACAAAAGAGCAACATCAAACCATTATATTATTTATTTCATAATGCCTAACTTCAGTGCAATGCATATTATCTTAATTTCGAAATCTTTTGTGTAATATTAGTTTTTGGCAAATGGAAATCCTTTTTCTAGCCGAATGTTGCAATGTTATCGTTTAAGTCGTTTAACTTTGTTTGTAGGGTAAAAACGATAGTTCCAACTGTAAAAAAAACGATGGTCAACTGCCTATAGGTCAATATCTTCTTACCTTAAGAATATAGACAATTATGAAAAAAATGTTACGCACAGAAGTATAAAACAGACAAAGCTGCTCAAGATTCATCACGTATTTGGTATTTGCCTCACTTCATGGTGCAGAATCCTGCTAAGCCAAAACAAAATCCAATTAGCATTTGGCGTGGCCTTGGAAGTAAATGTTGTCTCTTTGAATTTAATATTGCTTACTGTTTTGGACCAAGACACATTGTTACTAGACATATATATTGTTTAGGTTTCAAATTGGAGCTATAGAAGTTTGTAGCGACATCAAAGAGATGTCCGATCAAATTGTCATACGAAAAGAAATTTAGAAGTTAGAAATTTACAGAGATTTTTATGAAGAGATGGAGATCCATCTAAGCCATTAGAAACTTATGTTATGTTCTAGACGTTTAGAGCAACATTCTTGTCATGTTCGGCTCAGTATGTGAGCAATAAAAATGTAATAAAACATCTTGATGAGTAATCACAAACTGTAAAGCCAATAATCGACAAACACTACGTAGATGATTATGTAGATAGTTTTCCACCATGGTATCATCATCAAAATTTTCACCACTGTAAGAATATTCATCAAAGAAATATCCAACAAAAATATCGATCAAAGAGGTGGATTGGAATTGCGGAACTTCGTACCCAATTCGAAGAATTTCGAACAACATTTGAATTGCTGTGATGAAAATTGCTCCGTTTCCATAGATATGAGGATTTAAAATTAAATATCTACCGAGAAAATATTCGAAATATATTGGAATACAGTCAAAGATGAATTAATATTCAAATTAAAATTCTGTCGGATAGATTCTGTAATGAAAACTTGATCCATTTTTAAGGACTGGACCCATTTCAACTAGCTTAAGTCACATGAGTCCGAAAGGGAATGTCCATCTTTCCAGCACAAATTAACTGATATGCACGCAATCGGAATATATAGTAAGACCAATGAAGAAAATGAACAACCGAGACTCTGACGACCCTAGTATCGATGAATCCAAGACCGTCACATCCACCCCAATAAAATACTTTAGTTATTTCAATAAAAATGATGATGATGACAAGGCAATGTACAATCGCAACAATACATAAATGTTTACACAAACAAATAAACAAATTTGTATGTTTTAATGGAATATTTATTTTATACATATTGTTTTTTCATAGGCGGTGAATTTTGCTTAAAATTATGCCAAATATTTATTTCACTTTGATAGCTTATTTGTATTTAATTTAATCGTTTGAGTTATTAGCTAGTTTTGTTATTCACAGGAAAGTTTTCTTACAGGAAGTGTGGAAAACTGCAATTCAATGAGATAAACAGCTAAAGAATCCAATATTTATGAAATGACAAGCTTGGCAAAATGAGTTGCAAACGTAAAGATGTTTTGTATTCCACGCTGTTGTTCATTGGATTTGTTCCAAGCTATAGAGATTAAGCTTTATAACTTTGTTGACGCAAGCAAGCTAAGAAGCCTTTGCCGCTGTTAGATATTTTATTATTCAGACACCAGATAATATCGAAATAACGATCATTGCTGGAAAAACCAAATGCGCTGCTTTGAAGTTGTTGTCAATATACCACTTCTAAGTGGGGAAGCATAAACCGCAGTTTAAGACGTTCGGTTATACAAATCGTTAATTGAAGGTCATAACCTTCCGATAAATAAGTTTGTATTTGGGAGCAATTCGAAAACCGTAATACTCTGAATCGAATCGGATCTGGGTAAGTACAAGCCATATGTGGAACAATAATAAGTCAGATTGGAGATGGGTTTCAACCAAATTGCGCTGATTATGCTACATGTACGAAATATCCCCCTTAAATTGACTTATATAGTCGATGAATAAAATGTCCTGAATTTCTGAGACAAAATGAGTACATGTGACCGATATCACCAAACAAATTTAAGAGCGAAGAGTGTTTACAAGAGATCCGAATCAATTTTTTTGTGCAATTAAATAAAATAAAGTGTTGTTTCAAAAGCATTACCAGAAGCTGAAAACAGGATTAAAACAGAAAACTACGAGCTAGCGAACAAGGTGAGTGAATATACCTTAAAAAGTATTTAAGTCCCGTTTTTCTTCGACTCGATCCTTCATTACAAGCTAGCCCTAGTTGCTCATGGCAAATGCAGATTATGTTACTCGGAAGCAGAAGCAATGGAATATTATCTGCAACTGCTTTGACTTTGCATGTGTCACAAAAATAGAGTTTATTCAAGGTGGACTAACAGTTTCTCTGCTACATATTGACGCATAAGTTTTTGACATTTGTAATATACACAATTTGTAATTAAGAAATAATAATAACCAGTTTGTTTCAGCTTCATGTGGTAAAATAGTTTTGTTTTTACCATAAAATTGGCAATTCAGCTTTCCTAAAGCTTTTTCCAAGCCTTAAGGTTTAATTTATTTAAACCAATTTCATCAAAAAATTTAATCAAAATTTTACGATAGTCAACATAAAGGCAAACAAGAATTAATTATAATTTTATTTCATTTTTTTTATACGTAATTTATACTCCTACGTCGAATAACGATTAAAAAAGATTCATTCTCTTCGAAGGATTTTCAAAAATTTTCCGATATTTTATATTTATTATATATGTATATAAAAGACTTAAGAAAATTACATTGAGAAGAAATAAATCTTATTTATGTATAAGAAAGAACTGAGCACAAAAAACGGAGATGAGAGATTTAATGAAAGTAAGTTGGATAGGATTTGCCGTTATTGTTTTATTTAACAAACGATTTATACGTAAATTTATGAATTTCAATTACTCTGTTCTTTTATTATAAAAAAGATTATACTGTCGAATCATCCTTAGATTTTTAAAAGTGGTTTGTCTTTGTTTGTAAGATAAACGAAAAGAAAGAATATTTATTCGTTTGACAAATGGTTGAAAGTTCAATTCAATTCAAAACGTGTAATAGTAAAAACAATTGGTCTGCTGATCCAATTATCTAGACCATATGGATGAATGTCTAATTTATATTTGAAACTGAAAATTTATTTGTGTGTATTATATTAGATTTGGTTGACCGATATTTGAAATAAAACTTCAAAATTTTATTTCATCTATTAAAATTTACATAGGGAACAAATACAAAAGACTCGACATTTTCCGTAAGCTTTTAAAACTATATTTGAATACAATACAAATTAAAAGGACTTGAGGGAATATTTTAAATCCGAAACTTCTTAAAACGTTTTTGCTATTATTTTGTAACAATTTTGATTAATAATAACGAAAGGGTCGATTAATAGTGAAAAATTGATAAAATGTGTTCAGTGATTTGTATGATTTTCTTTGTTTAGTGAAGAGGAAAAGGGTATGATACAACAATTAAATTTAAGGGTACCGTTTTGTTTTTGCTGTACAAACACTTTAAAAAAAAATGGAATTATTTTTTAACAAAATGACCTAATTAGAAGAGTTTTAGTACAAAACTTTAATGGAGTTTATAGGATAAGACATTTTTGCATAGGCACTCCTGTGCTTTCATAAAGGGTTCATTTACCATTTTGATGAAGTTTAAATATAAACTTTTACGCAAGATAACAAAATCTGTATTCGTGTGTCTTCTGTTTCCAAACATTTTCCAAAAGTTTTCTTATTTTCTGTTGTATCTACTGTAAAAATCTCTTTTGGGAATCTGTTACAAAAACATAATCATCTGTTACAAAAACATATTTTATTTCTTAGACTGAACTTTGATAAACGGGATTGTTGTAATTCCGCTTATATTGAGTTCGTATCCTTCATATAAACATTGTGTGTCTTCCAGTTGTACTATTATTACTATTTAGCAGAGTGTTTTCTTTAATTTATCTCTAGCTAAAGTCAATGAGTCGTTTAATCAGTTTGGATAACTGACATTACTAAATTTCCTGTAGTTTTTTATTACCAACGATATTTGGAATATTTGTTATTTTAGCCTTGGGATATACACTTTTTTGTCTATAAAATGAGTTGTGTGGTAGGAATTACAAAATGTGTCACAACAATACAAAAAACGCATTTTAAAATCTAGGTCTTACAAAAAAATTCATTAGTAAATGTGTATGATGGACGCAATGTTTTTTATTTTTAATGTTATTTTTTAAAGAATGGAAAAGGAAACAATAAATCATATCATAATCAAACGTTAAGTAGATCAATATTTCATGCTAAGAATTTGGATGCTAATAATCAGGTCAGTTGCATATTTCTTGATTATGTGACGCAGTGTTTTCCTCAATGATTACTGTCCAGACATAGAGTTATATGATGATTCATTTCTTTCAGCAAAAACTAGCATGAAATCATTAGGGAATATGCTAAATCTAAGATGGAGGGTATTATCGTTGATTGAATATACTTATTTTGCCAGCACCACTTAGATATCCCTTCACTAATGATTTATTGGTATTGCCAGGATATGTATACAGGTTTTGCAGTCCAAATTCAAGTTTTTGCAAATCAAATTCAACTTTTTGCAAACCAAATTGAATATCAAAAAATTGAAGTTGATTTGCGAAAAGTTGAATTTGATTTGCAAAATATTGAATTTGATTTGCAAAAAGTTGAATTTGATTTGAAAAAAGTTAAATTTGATTTGCAAAAGTTGAATTTGATTTGCAAAATGTTGAATTTGGACTGCAAAGCCTATATCTCACCACTCACTTGTCATTAATGACTGGAATACCCAGGGTTGGCGAGCTTATAGATTCGAAATCAAAAAACAATTACAAACAAAACAACTTATATTGTGTTTTTATATGTTTATTCTACATATCTACTGAAATTGCCGCCAGAATAGATGAAATCATCTCATTAAGGAATATATATGGGTGATTCTACAAAAATTTGGTAACTTTTACGGTTATTTTGTTTACTATAGTTTTCATGTTAAATTTCTACAAATTCGGTAATTTAAGATAGATAATCTAATGAACATATTATTCCAAATTGGAGCAGTCACTTTTTAAAGTAGATAGAAAGTAGATTAAAATATTTAAATTTTTCTAAATATGACTGCTTCCAGACTGATCAGAGTAACAGAGTAATATTCGAAATTTACTAAAACCCTGAAAAAACTCGTAGAATCTTATAATGGCACATGTTTTTGTTTGTATTAAATGCTTTAAATAACTTTTAAGATTAACTGTTACCGTGTAATACGGTGAGAACTATCTCAATCTTCAAAACAAACTTTTGATATTTTAATAACGTTATGTTACTTAAATTAAATCATTTTGAGGTAGTTTTGCTTAAGTATATATTTTTTGAGAAACCAACAAACAATAGAAACAAAAATATGACAACTTTTTACCTATAAAACCTGAAAACGCTAAAATACTGACCAGGGGACTGACGCCAGCAGATTGATAAAAAAGACATCAATTTTGGGTTATAATTACAACTAACGTTTCTTTCGGTTTTTCCGAATATCACCAAGCTGCATTTTGACAAATCAAAGATAACTGTGTTCAAAATAAAATAAAACTCAGGTTGACAAAGAAATAACGACTCTCCAGGGTACACTGAAAAAAATAATTTGGTATATTCTACAAAACGGACTGAACCAAATTAATTTTGTAGCGTCAACTAAAATTTAGTGGAATTGACCATACGATTTGAACGTTTGACAAAGCATTGTCAAATTTTAAAAACGTATGGTCGATTGTACTAAATTTTAGTTGATTGTACGAAATAAATTTGGTTGAATTCGTTTTGTAGAATATACCAAATTATTTTTTTCAGTGTACTGATATTTTGACTGGATCGGCACGTGTATACACGATAACAACGACTCTTTAGATAACTTTACTACTAACGCTAAAATTTAACTGAGATTTGAACTTGAGTCGATGATATTTACCGAGAATTTCAAATTTGAAAGACGACAAAAACTGATGACAAAGTTTGTTATTATTTTTCTAATAACCTTGATATTATATTATGAAAGTTGTGATATACATTACTAAATACATTAAAGATTGTAGTAAAATATGTAGTAAGTTTCCTTAAATTAATAGTAATATATAATATACAGCCAATTTTACCGATATTTTGAGGTTCTATTGTGCTGTTTAACACACTTTTATTTAAAATAAATAACTGAAATTGGGTGATCAAATAAAAGACTTTTAATTCTCTTAAAATAAAAAGAAATATCAACAAAATATAATAAAACTGGGTATCTATTGACTGATGACATGGAGTATTTTGGACTATTTTTTCGTTTGAGTCAATGCTTGTTTACGACTTTTGTAGGTCAATAAAGAAAATTATTATCGGTGTGGCTCAAACTATCGACCCGTTTTCAACTTAGTTATGCCATTATGTTTATAATGCTAAATAATCGTGCAACAATTAAACATAAATTGCATAACAAGAAAATGAAACAAATAGCACAATTAGCTTTTTTGACATTATCACTGGTTATTATTTCGTAGACTGAATATCAGTAAAACACGTCATTCTCTAGAGAAGTACAAATAAGGGACACCGGAGATTCTTTGAGTGGTTGTAAAATTACAAACTTCGAGTAATGATTTAAGATTGTTAATATATAACAATTTCCGTTTTTGATCGAGGATATGGTCTCATTAGATCAACGTAAAGTTTCTGAAAAGACGATCAAAAACAAATCAGTGGCTGATCTCAGGTTTGGTATTATAGTTAAGAGGTTTGTTCATCTTACAAGTCGCACAATTTGAGATGAACCCTTTTACGTCATTAGCAATACCAGGCTATTAAAATTGTCTATGAAGCCCCTCAAGGGTTTAAACGTGGGCGTCCCTTATATTGGGGTATATTCAGTAAAATCTTCTATCGAAAGTTTTTGTTATTCTTTTATTTTTTGTAAGAAATTTTATAACGGGAAAATAGGATTCCATACAGAAAATAAAAGGATAACAGAAATTTTCGATAGAAGATTTTACTGAATAGGCCCCATTTTTTCACAATTATGCAACAATTGCATCACGCTAATTGAAGTTAATTACTAAAAAAGGCTCAAAGATAAAGCGGTCGAAATCGCGAAACGAGGCTTTTGTAAATTTAAAACATATACACTCACAACCGTTCCTGTTTTGGCAAATCCAGACTTTACAAGATCATTTTATTTTTAATATGATGATACAAGTATAGAAAGCGTTTTATTCCAATTGGATTCTGACGGATGTAAACGACCGATATCTTTTATCTCATGCGGCTCAGAAGATTTATGCCACTACTGAGCTGGAATGCTATGCAGGTGAAGTGAGTGTTAAAAAATTTTGTGCTTATACAGAAGGGTACAATTTGTCATGACCGATATTGCACCCACCACATCAAGCCTACGCTGGCTGATGTCACAAAAGGATTTGTCTGGATGACTCGCTCGCTGGAGCTTGAAACTAAAGGCCTTTATTTTTCAAATCGGTTATCAAAAAGGTTCATGTTAATTTTATGTCAGATGCACACTCTAGTGTTTATGATGATGATTTAAGTGTCGTTTCGGCTTTAAGCCTTTAAACCTTACCAAACGATTAATGCTGTAAATTCAGTTTGTATGAGACCGCTTATCATGAATTTGCATGCACTCGCATTTAATAAGCCTGGGGTAAAGTTGGCGTGTGGAAAGAGTTCTAAAATCGAAACCAGGATCTCACTGTTACCATGTCCAAGAAAAAAAATATTGCGACGCTGATGCTAAGGCTGACTTCACCACAGCTCTGGAAATATAGTGTCGCAATATCTTTTTTTCTTGGATATGGTAGCAAGGAGATCCTGGTTTCGATTTTAGAACTCTTTCCACACGCTTAATGGGACCATATCCTCGATCAAAAAGGCAAATTGTAATTTACTGATATAATCTTAAATCATTACTCGAAGTTTTTAATTTTACAACCACTCAGAGAAGCTTTGGTGTCCCTTATTTGTATCTTATTAATTCAAGAATTTTTAAATTAATGCTGCGTTCAGCATCTGCGTACTTCGGTTAATTCACCTCAAAGTAATGCGTCCGAACAAGTCTATCCAACAATCTTATCAGCTCTTGGCTCCAACTTTATTGACACCCGTCATAATGAATGTGACGTACATTTACAAAAAATATCTTCGGCTATACGCAATGTAATTCATGACCCCACCAATTTCTCTCCTAATTTCCTAGCCTTTGAGAAACACATGACTTTTATGCAACCGAATATAAACTACGTAGATTGTTGCCAAAAACAAATGAAAACGAAAACAGTGCTTTTGCTAAACCAGATAGAATTACTTTAATACGAAAAAAGTTGGTTACCATCGGAATGAACTCCAAATGTACGATCTTCTTAGCATTACAATTTGCGAAGCCGAAACCGAGAACTGAGTGTGGGACAGTCGTTTTTTGTGCGTTCGTTTGTATAGAGTGACAAAAAGAACAAATGTTGTGCAAATTCATCTGAAAAATTTATTCCAGTAACGATTGACTCCATAGTTGCGAATGTAGCCTTTAAACTCAGAGATTTACGTGGAAAAATAATTGGCACATTCCACCAACAAATATATTTGGTCCTGATTTAAGATATCTTTCCCGGAATGAGACTTTCCAGGTTGTGGGATTTTCCAACGATTTGTAAAAGTCATGTTAAAGATAAATCTAATAGGTGGTCTGTAACTTAGCAGTTTATAAGATTAGTGAAATTAAATCATTATTTCTGAATTATGTCAGTTTTCGATTTGGTATTCTAAAAATAAAAGTTGATTATTTTGAAAAAAAATTAAATAATTAGAATTTAGATAGTACTCAACATTTTAGAATTGGCATGTAGAATAATTAGTGTTATTCGATTTTTTTGTAATTCTGAAGAAAAGTTCCAGAACAATATTTTTGAAATTTGTGATTGGGAAGTCCACATTTCAGTTAGTTTAAAATAATAACGCATATAACAAAAACAAATTGCTTTTTTTGTTCTTTTTACAAGTTAAACAAAATTATAAAATTAGATAAAATTGAAGTAAGTGAAGTTATATTATTAGAAAAAATTGGAGTTATGAAAAAAAGGATAACGTCGGCTACAAAGCATTTACGTGTAACTACATTTTAGAAAAATGGAAGGGAAGCTCACAAAATGATTCATTGCAATTCTAAACAAGCTTTAAAAAAATATTACCACCAGTAACTAAAAAAAATTAGGTTTTTCGGGCTCCGTACTTTGAAAAAGTAAAAACGGTACCCTATTGGTGAGACTTCGGTGTCCGTCCGAATTTCATAATCAATTTACTCACAAACTAAAAGCGCTATCAAAAAATTTTAAAATATTTGTTTTTACCTATATTTTATGGACATAGATAAGGAGATAGTAAAACAAAAGTTTTTTCTAAGGAATCGAGTTTGGTTTAAAAAAATCGAAAAAAATGGAAATACTTCAAAAAAAATTTTCATTGAATTTTCGACTGCTTAGTTTTTGAGTTATTACCAAAAACGAGTGTTTTTTTTGTCCCTCCTTAACTTCGAACATTACAAAAGAAAAAATTTAAAAAAATTCATGGGTGTAGGGAATTCGCTAAATCGAAACCAAAATTTGTTTTTGCTTGTTGTAATTTCAAATGTTCATTGGGGGTGTGGGGGATTTAAAGTAGAAATTTTGGAAAAAAATTATTTTTGATCACGGCATGTGGGGTGTCATATGAAAGGTGATTTTTTTTGTAGTGCAAAAGAGTTTATTTTTTGTAATTTTCGAGAGCACAGTTTTCGATTTATTTTCAAAAATGTAAAATTGTTTTTTGTAATTATCTATTAAGCTTAAAAAAATATATATCCAGATATGGTGTAGGATTTTAAATTGGATTTCTGTTTTTAAAATAATTAAAAAACAATGAAAAAAAATGTTTTTTGTGTTCTCCTTAGATATACTAAGATATTAAAGTTAAGCCATTTAGTTTCTTTAATATAAAATTTTGATTATGTAGCTAGATAAATAAATTATCTTGAACTTAATATAGTTCATATTTTTGTTGCATTTTTTTCGCTTTCTTGTTTTTTTCTCTTCTTATTTTGTCCTTATTTTAATATGGAGTAATTTTATGATTTTGAAGAGAGTGGTGGTTGATGTAGAAATCAGTTAGGTGCGCAGACTAAAGTATTATTTTTCTTTTTCTGTTATATTAATAACTAGGGGGTATCCCGCGGGCTAATGTTATTTATAGTAGCTGTTGTTATTCTTAATATCGAAATGTAAATATCGAAATGATTTTAACTTAACTTTTTAACTAACTTTAAAGAACTACTTTATCGATAATTCTAAGTATCCAATAACAAAATTTTATATAAGTTTTATTTATATATGAATTATTTATTTATATGAATTCATTCATGAATAATAAAATAAAAAAGCACAATAATTTTAAAGTTATTTAAAGAAAATAATGAATTTATGAATAAAAAAAAACAATTTTAATGTTATTTAAAATACAAATTTAAAAACTGCATTATCGTAAAACGAAATGTATGTATGAATATGAATAAAATAAAAGTGTGTAAAAAAACAATAATTTTAATGTTATTTAAAAAAAAAATCAAAAAAAAATCGCTATATTCAGGTTTCGAACTTTCAATCTTATGATCATCAGTCGAGCGCGCTACCAATTTGAACTATATTTGAACTATAGACTAAAGGATAGATAAGGTATCCGTTACGCTCGTATAGAAGGATAGACGTACGGCTATTATATTATAAATACCACTCCATATATATATCCTCCTGGTTCAACTCTAATTCCACGGCCCATTTTCTGAAGCCTTAGCCGGTTTAAAAATGAGTGGCCGGGTGAACATAGCCAGGGAGATTTTTTGACAACAGGATCAAAGTCATTTTGGTTTTATTTTTTTAATAGAATGAATTTGTGATTGGTTCACTTACATGAAAATGGCACTTTAAGAAAAGTAGCATAGATCAACAATAAAAGTAGCATAGATCAAGTAGCAAAAAAGTGTTTTGTTTTAATACTTGTCTTAATACAGGGTAACTTTGAAATCAAATTACAAGAGAACAGCTCACCGAATATCATTAGTTTTATGTGCATTAGAAAGGTAAAAAAAATAATGTAAATAGTTTTCCGATATTGTTAAAAATATCAAAACATAAATTTTCTACTGAAGCCATTGTACAATAATTTTTAAACTCTCATAATGTGTAAAAAATGCTTGACTGCATCAGTGACTTCAATTTTAGTTCATAATTTTTTTAAACCGAGTAAGCAACAATTTTAAGATAATTTTTTTAAAATTGAACAATAGGACAGGCAATTACCTAATCAATGCAGATAAAACCATTGATAGCGGGTGAGCCGTTCTCTTTGAATTTGATTTCAAAGTTACTCTGAGTTTGAATTGTATTGCCAGAGATGTTTTGAAGCACCCTGTTCACAAATTAAACAATTTAAAGTTTTTTCAAAACATTTGTTTTTTATTTCTCCTGAACTGCTTGTTTGCCAAGTATAAAGTCGATTAAAAATAGTTAAATGGAGGGCTCAGAATACAAGTGAACCAAGTCCATTTTGTGTTTTTTTGTGCTGCAGAAGTTTAATAAATTCAATTGTGTCGACTGTCGGCACTTGGCGAAACATTTTAATATAAATTAAAAACTAATAACACTTGTTTTTATTTCGCAAATAAAAACAAGTGTTATTAGTTTTTAATTTATACAGAAGTTTAAAGTTAAAGTTTTATAACAAAATTACATATTAACATTTTTTTAGTTATAAATTAAATTTGTTTAACCATAAGTGGTCTACCATATGCTAAACAAATGACAAAATGCCTGAACATATGCCTGAACAAAATGCCTGAACAAAAAATAAAAAATGGACTTGGTTCACTTGTATTCTGAGCCCTCCAAATGTAGATCACGTTGATTCTTCAAACCTAAATTATTGACCTATGTATGATCCACATCATAACAAATTAATATCCTTAAAGAACTGGTACTAACTTTCATATTGTGAAAAAAAAACTTATAATTGGTTGATCTACGGTATCAGCGCCATCTTTGGAAAAATTATTTTTTATTATTTTTAACAGTGACAACAAAAAGTTTACTGTTTATTTTTTTACATGCCAATCTTATGTGTTGTTAACGCACGCACCTATCGGTTGAGCGGTTTTTTTGTGATTTAATTTCAAAATTACAAAGTCACAGTAGAACTGGTTGGATTTAACGCCGAAGCTCCCACAATAACCTTGTTATTTTTTAAAAATAGATAACGAAACAATAAATCATTTTGCATTTTGCATAAGATATGACATAGGCCAATGTTTCAAGAAAAAATTAAAGCAAAATATAAAATTAAAGGTAAAAAGGAAATTTGTTTTAAGAAACTTTAGCATCAAAACTAAAATGTAATAACTAAATTTCTAGAAATACAGCTAGTGGCATATTTCTTGATAATGTGAATCACTGTCTTTCTTAAGCCCACACATGGAGATATCCAGAGGCTTGTTCGAGTAATCAATAGTATGACATCATTAAACTATATTCTATAGCGTTACTGTCAAGTAAATACATTTCAGCAGTACCTTGAAGATATTAGCAATAGCAAGGACTAGAAGCACGCGAACTGCCACACACGTAGTTCAAAAATTACAATAAGATTACAAATTAACATAAAACCTATTCTTTCCACTATATAACAGCTTTGTTTCTTATACAGTTAGATATCTGATTCGTTGTACAACATAGTTTAGTATCTAACACACGAAATAAAATTAATTATTAAATATTCAAAGTGAGTTGTGAGAATCAAAACAAGTTACATGTACGCAACAACATCATAAAAAAAGCTTTTAGAGTTCCGATAATTTTTTTATAAAACAAAAAACGAAATCCACACAATAATTGGATGCTTCATAATTAAAGATGTAAATAATTGTATGAATTTCCAAAGAGCATAATTAGGATGGGATTATTACAAATTCATGGATCATTTAAATGGATCTTCTTTTATGTTCGTTATTTTCTTTTCTTCAACTACTATTTTTATCCTCATTTCATACATTTGAATATTAATACTTTTTTTTTGTTCAAAAGCTACTGTTATTAGTTTTTTATATTGTTTATTGGGTCCCAAAGTATACATTAAACTGAAATTCATAAATGGAATGAATATGTCTAAAGCATACGTTCGTTTACTACAGCTAATTTCAATTTTTATCAGCACTAATCTCCAGTTTTTTTTAAACTTAAAATTCCATGAATTTTCATTTTTATGAAAAGATTATTCCCTTCGTGCATCATAAACAAAGTCAGGATGAAAAGAAAATTGTGTGGGTTTGTAAGGAGTATGTAAACATTAAGTAATACAACAAAAAGTGATGAGGAGGAAAAAAGCAACAACGCGATCATTTTTCTTAAAGAAACTCTAACAAAATTTAGCTCAAACCAATAACAATAATAATAAAAATTGATGTTAAGTCATTGTCTTGAATACATAAGAGCGTATACGGATATATAGCCTATAATATTTTTATGGTTGAAATATGTAGAGCTGCTAGCAGTGAAATATTGATCGATTACGTTTAAATTTCCGGCAGTTCATACAATCAACATACAGAAATAAATTGTTTATTTTTTGTTTTTCAAAAACCTGGCAAAGCATTTAATATACAAACTTTTATTTATATCAAAGGTAAGAAACAGTTTTCTACTAAAATTCGCCTCAGTGAGTTTAATATTTCTTTAAGAAATTAAAAAAACTTTTTAAATAAAATTCCGCATCAACAACTAAAATTATAATAAATATAAGAAGATTCGTATAAATTTTGAACTACTAAAGATAAAAAAACAAATTTAATGATAAAATATGAAATAAACTAGATTTCTCGATTTGCCAAATGTTGTAATCAGAAGCAAAATGGTCTCACCCTAGTTACTTTTGAAACTGAATTAAAAGTGATACAACACTTTAGCTGTTTTGTAATTAGTTTGAAAAAACAATTTCTTTCTTTTCTCAGTTTTGAAAATTCTTTTTATTGCTGTTACAAGTTACCAAATATTGGTCTGGCCATCAATTCAGATAAAAAGTTTTTTTTAAATTCACTTTTTCAGGTTATATTTACACCAGAAACTTCAATGATTATCAAATCTAATATTAAACACAGCAAATATTACTTCGGTCTGAAAGACCTAAGTATTACATTCATGAGCTCAAAGTGAAATTCTTACCCCCACTTTTTTTGACATTTCTCGACGTGTTAGGACCTCCTGATTCTAAAAAAGCAAAAAAAAAAATGTGTGTCTGTCTGCTGGCCGGCCGGCCGGCCGTCCGCCGTCATTACCTACGCTGCAGGGAAAACCGATGGAGGGATTTCAAAAATTTTTTTCTAAAAATAGATATTCACAAGGGACAGGTCCGAAAGGACGCTGTGTTCTATAGCTGTACCGGAAGTGTGTCAAAAAAATCATTATGTGTGTCAAAAATAGCAAATTTTCATATTTTTGGCTTAAAAAACGTTCATTTTGAGTGATTACGAGTAGGAACATTAAATTTGGAGAAATTTTGATGGTCGGGATTGGTATGTGAGATCAAAAACTATATTATTGCATTATAAGTTTGTCAAAAAAATGGTGTCAAGTGTGTCAAAAGAAAGATTTTTATTTATTTTTTTACCTAATTTTTTGGAAAAAAAATTAAATTAATTGTTTGTTTGAAATGAGATTTAATTATTATTATTGAGAATTATTGCATTATAAGTTTGTCAAAAAAATCTTGTCAAGTGTGTCAAAAGATTTTTATTTATTTTTTTGACCAATTTTTTGGAAAAAAATAAAATTGTTTCTTTGAAATGAAATTTTATTATTATTATTGAGAATTATGGCATTATAAGTTTGTCAAAATATGTTGTCAAGTGTGTCAAAAGAAAGGTCTTTATTTATTTTTTACCCAATTTTTTTAGAAAAAAATAAAATTTATAGTTTGTATGACATAATATTTAATTATTATTATAGAGAATTATGGCATTATAAGTTTGTCAAAAAATAATGTCAAGTGTGTCAAAAAATGATTTCATTTATTTTTTTAGCCAATTTTTTGGAAAAAAAATGTAGCTGTTTTTATGAAGTAAATGTAATTTAAAATGAAATTGGACATGGAAATTATTGAATTTGTTATAGTTTTTGAAATATTTTTGGAATTTTGAAAAAGTTTGTATTTATGATTTTATAATAATTTTTGCAATATTTTTAGAATTTCGGCAAAAGTTTTAATATTTGATTTTGTAAGAATTTTTGAAATATTTTTATAATTTTGAAAAATTTTTAATTTTTGATATTATTATAATTTTTGGAATTTTGAAAAAATTTTCAATTTTTGATTTTGTAATAATTTTTGCAATATTTTTAGAATTTTGGAAAAAGTTTGAATTCTTAAGAATTTTTGAAATATTATTGGAATTTAGAAAAAATTTAAATATTTGATTTTATTCTAATTTTTGAAATATTTTTGGAATCTTGAAAAAGTTTGATTTTATTTAATTTAACAATATTTTTGAAATTTTGATTATAATTTTCCGGCAACGTATTGATGTTTCGTGTTAGTTTTGTAATAAATTTTTAAACAGAGATAAAAAATACTTGTACTTTAACAAAGAGTTATGTTTGATATAAATCGCTGCCCGAAACTAAAAAACATGTCCTCATAAAAGTTTTTTGCCGAAAACTTTATCAAAATCCTTAACCCAGACCGAAGTCTTGATATCTCAGAGCTGTGAGATTTCAGCCCCTCCATATTTTTCTTTTGAAACACTTGAAATTTTTTCCAAAGCTTTTCTAAAATTTTACCACGACTATATTTTATATTTTTTCTATACTCGATGTAGCAAATTTTTAAATTTTTCGAACTAATAAACTTCCAACCATACCTTTGAATTGAAAAAATTATAATAACTTTTTTACTTGCTTGAATGTAATTGATCTCAAAAATCCCCAATAGCATTTAATGTCTTAAAATTTTTTCGTAATGTCGATCATGAAAACTTAAAAATGAAGTACGTCAGTGTCAAAATTAAGAAACATTCGAAGAAAAACACAATACGTCCTTAACAATATGAACATATCTTCATACAGTAGCTAATGGATGGCCTAGTTGTTAAAGATAATTTGAAAAAACCATGCTTCTGGACTGGTTTGTATACAATTAGAGTTAGTGTAAGAGATAGTGAACCTTTTGAGTAACGGTCGTCCTGTAAGGCTAGAATTTTTTTTAGTGAAAGTTCATGAAATGTGAAGTACGGAAACCACAACCTGGCAGGCATCAGCCGTGCACGTCATCATCTAATGTTTAAAAGTGTAAAAAAAAATGAAAAAAAAAAACTTGATCCTGTAAGCTTGAAATTTTTATATGATTTAGCTCACTTATTGTAGAGTACAAAATCAAATTGACAGGCGATTTGGAGGTGCAAAAGTATCTGCCAGGCGAATCGAAAGGTGTTACAACTTGCCGGCTGGCCGTCACAAGCGACGAAATCTAGAAAACCGCTGATCGGATTTTCAAAATTTTTGATTTTAAAAATAAGTTTACTCAATAGGAAGAGCTAAAAGGACGATGTGTTCGATAACTGTACCGGAAGTGTGACAAAAAAATCGTCAAGGGTATCAGAACAAGGAAATTTGCATATTTTTGGCTAACAAAACGTTCATCTTAAGTGATTCCGGATATAAACATTGAATTTGAAGAAATCTTGATGGTCGGGATTGGTATGTGATACCAAAAACTAGATTGTTGCATTATAAGTTTGTCAAAAAAATGTTGTCAAAGGTGTCAAAAGAAAGATTTTTATTTATTTTTTTACCCAATTTTTCGGAAAAAAATAAAATAAATTATTTGTACTAGGAAGGCCCGGCGTGCTTCGCTACGCTTATAAATAAAGTTTTTGCGTAGACATTTTGTTGACGTAGAAGCAATGATTTCAAAAAGTGGTAACGAGAAATGCTAGCATATAATTTTTAATTTTTCTTTTTAAATATATGAATGAAAAATAATCAGAACTCTAGCTGATCAGTTCGGATATATGAAAAATTAGCGATCAAATAAGTTTTCAAGTAAGCTTATTTTATCTCTAACTTATTTGATCGCTAATTTTTCATATATCCGAACTGATCAGCTAGAGTTCTGATTATTTTTCATTCATATATTTAAAAAGAAAAATTAAAAATTATATGCTAGCATTTCTCGTTACCACTTTTTGAAATCATTGCTTCTACGTCAACAAAATGTCTACGCAAAAACTTTATTTATAAGCGTAGCGAAGCACGCCGGGCCTTCCTAGTTAATTTTAAAGCATGAATAGAACACATTGAAATTTCATCTATAATAATGATTGATGCATTATTAATATATGTGCCATGTACACTGTTTGGAGTTATATTTGGCATTGAATTCTCTAATAATGGAATTGGTAATTTGAAAACATTATGCAAAGTTCGCCCCCCAATCAAAAGAGTTGATGCAATACCACTGAAGGCAGTTACAATACACGAAAGATTTAGTGAATTAAATTTATGAATGATTGCCGTTTGAACAAAAGTTTTGCCACAACCTGCATGAGCTGTCAAGAAAAAAAGCTAAAGCATTCGGAGGAACATTCAAACCACAGATAAATGCAAATAATTGACGAAACTGTTTTGGTGATTGAATTTCTGAAGCTTCAAGTAAACATTCACGCTATTCATTATCATTTGTTGCAATACCTCAAGCTTCACATGCTGCAACAAAAGTAGGGTAGGGTACACCTTCATACATACGTAGATCAAAAAAAGATTTTGGACCACGAACATGCAACAGAAGTAAACGCATATGAAACAATTCTATATCTTTTGGAGTAACCATATATAATCGAGCAACAACTTTATCAGCCCCACGTTGTCTTCTTTTCCACGATTTACTTTGGTCATACCAAACATAATTAATTCTGTATACAAAAACTCATTAGCTAAATTATCAATGGAATTCAAATGGAAAAATGCTAACAATTTTGTTCTTGATACATTTGCGACTGTGCCAGCCACATTACCATTCCTGATATAAACATTTTGTCTATTAGGCAAATGACAATCAAGTCGAATAATTGTATGAGATTGAAAATGCATTGGAAATTCAAATATGCGCCAAGCAGCTTCAGTCGAACCAACATACCGTCCATTCAAAAAATCTTGAATTTCATTTCCCACAATCGCATCATCATTATTCACTGCATTCTCTCCATTCACTCTCAATTCAACATTGGCAGAATCATACTCGTTATATACATACTTGTAAACATATTTCACACTTTTAACAGTCGTACGTTAATATGACAATTGAATTTTGCAAGAAGATAAATATTATACGGAACAACATATCTATTATCAAGAGATGCACCACGTACATCAACACTCATACCATTATCACGTCGACGGTACAAAGGATAACCATTCACATATTCTTTAATATTTTCAGAAAAAGGTTTTGGAAAATTATTACTACATTTACCACTCTCATACAAACAGAATTGGGATTTAGAGCACCACATGGTTCATGCATCATATGACGTTTCACATATTCATGTAATTTAGGAAAAAGAATGGGATCAGGGATTTCAGTACATACAAATTTATTAATCATTTCATTTCCATCAATTCTATCTTCATCTGACAAATTTAACAAAATTCATCATTTTTAAAAATAGCAACCACATCAGTTTGAACAGCATCATTAAAACGACGAATATCACATTCTCTGTTAACTTTTATAACCATTGACACATCAGCAGTAACATTCTCAGGTCTTTCACAAAATTCATGCATTGATTTAAAAGAACGAACAAAAGGATTCACACGATCTAACTCAAAACCTATCTTACGCATAAGAAAAAATTCGAAATGAAATTTAAAACATAGAAAAACAATATGTACGTTTATTCACATTCAAAGAAATAAATATACTAACAGCTGAGAAAAAATTAAATATAAAAAAGAATAACAAAATAAAGTTTTAAGTTTCGTTTTTGTTGTTCGTTGTTCGATAGCAAATATATTTTTATATGTATGTAAACTTATAATGCATATGTATAGAAAAAGTTTTCCGTATATAATAACTTTTTTATTTATGATCCGATTTGTTTGAATCCGGATCCGAATATAGGTTACACTAATATCAGTTAGCTGTGAAAATTTGAATTGAATCCATCTGCGAATAAAAAAGCCTTATGCTCCACAAAGTTTTAATCTAGCGTATTAATATATAAGATGACCTGAAATTTTATTATTATTATAGAGAATTATGGTATTATAATTTTGTCAAAAAAAAGGTTGTCAAGTGTGTCAAAAGAAAGGTTTTATTTATTTTTTACCCAATTTTTTGGCAAAAAATAAAATAAATTATTTGTATGACCTGAAATTTTATTATTATTATTGAGAATTATGGCATTATAAGTTTGTCAAAAAAATGTTGTCAAGTGTGTCAAAAGAAAGATTTTTATTTATTATTTTACCCAATTTTTTGGAAAAAAATAAAATAAAGTATTTGTATGACATGACGTTTTATATTTACAAAATTTTATTTACAAAAAAATCGTCAAGTGTGTCAAAGCAAGGAAATTTGCATATTTTTGGCTTACAAAACGTTCAATTAAGGGATTCCGGATATAAACATTGAATTTGAAGAAATCTTGATGGTCGGGATTGGTATGTGATACCAAAAACTAGATTGTTGCATTATAAGTTTGTCAAAAAAATGTTGTCAAGTGTGTCAAAAGAAAGATTTTTATTTATTTTTTACCCAATTTTTTGGAAAAAAAAACAAAATTAATTGTTTGTTTGAAATGAAGTTTTATTATTATTATTGAGAATTATGGCATTATAAGTTTGTCAAAAAAAAGGTTGTCAAGTGTGTCAAAAGAAAGATTTTTAATTATTTTTTTACCCAATTTTTTGGAAAAAAATAAAATAAATTATTTGTATGACCTGAAATTTTATTATTATTATTGAGAATTATGGCATTATAAGTTTGTCAAAAAAAAAGGTTGTCAAGTGTGTCAAAAGAAAGGTTTTTATTTATTTTTTTACCCAATTTTTTGGAAAAAAATAAAATAAATTATTTGTATGACCTAAAATTTTATTATTATTATTGAGAATTATGGCATTATAAGTTTGTCAAAAAAAAGGTTGTCAAGTGTGTCAAAAGAAGGGTTTTATTTATTTTTTTACCCAATTTTTGGAAATAGTTCAACAATGTCCATATGGATATACTCAAATCATTAGCCTAGAAGATCGAAATTAATCGTTTCTTGTATGACGGTGCACTTAAAATTTTTGGCATTTAAGGCATTCTTTTGACCATAAATTTGTTAATTCTTTATCCAAGTCAAAAGTATTAAGATGTTTTTAATATTTGAGTGCTTCTAATTCCTGGATGAGATAATCCATGCAACGATTTGAGCACAACCGTACAAAGGGGTGGTATGACGTATAGACGACATTTTCCGATACTTGTCTTGCATCATATTTTAAAACTCGTAGCGGGAACATCGATTAATTTTAATTTAAAACTGGTATCCGGTTTTACGATCAGTTCAATTAGGTCATTATCGATTGTTTGAAATTTTAACAGCTGTTCTAAGAAAAAATCAATTTTGTTGGTAGCCGATGCTTCATCACATTCCATTCGTAAAAGCGTATAGGCTACAACGTTGTCATTGGCAACGTTGTTTTTTCCGGATTCGAGCTAATTGAGTTCACTAACGGGTATTATCGGTGAAAATCTTGAAATTTCTGCCGCTACGTTCGACAACTTTTTTGAAAAGAAGCTCAAGGGTTCCCAATCTTCCTTTTGTATTCGCTGTTATAAGACGGCATCAACCGATACACCCGGAGCATTGACTTTTATATTTAATACAGTATTTCGGAGGAATGGACAAGCATCGCAGCATACGCTCAAGAACGTTTGATTTTCTCAAACATTTCTTGGCAGGTGGCAGGCCATGAACAATTTTTAGCTTTTTTTCCTTTTTCGGTAACGACGCTCTATGTTCGTATATTGGTGTTACGTAATTAGCTAGATGAGGAACAGACCAAATCGGTGTATTTGCTTAATGCTTGTCGGTGCTGGAAAATCTTCAATTATTTTTACTCTCTCCCTGGAAGGATACTAATTTGTGAGACTTCGTGATTCAAAAAATTTTAATTTCCCACGCCAAATTCCCACTTCTGCGGGCTCACGATTATTCCAATTTTTTGTAATCATTTAAATAAAACTTGGAGATGATTACTAAAGATCAAAAGATCATCAATGTATACGAACACGAAGTCCAATTCACGACTTATTTGATGCATAAATCTTTGGAATGACTATGCGCTGTTACATTATGTAATCCGAACAGCATTTGTACGAGTTCTAAAACACCAAAAAGGATAATTATATCTTCTTCCGCGATTTATATATGATGATACGCCCAGACAATGTCAATCTTTGAAAATATGGTACACTCATATTAATGACTGGAGAATTTCTGAATGTGCGGGTATCGGGTATAACGATCGGGTATCATAATGGGAATCATAAGTAACGGCAATGAGGATTGAGATGATGGTCGTCAAATTCCAAGTTTATTTATATCTTCAAAGACTTGTTTCGAGGTCTAAAAGATGGTACACTTTCAGTTTTTAAAACATAGTGAGCTGTACGTTATGAGTGACAGGTAAATCATAACGAGGATTATGCGGGAGAGTTGGAAACTCTCGAAAAATTTTGCTAAACTCGTTTTTATCCAGCATATAGTTTTTAATGTTGGTATCCTGGAATGGGCAATAACCGCGTTGACCGATAGCGATGTTTAACTGTATAAACTGTCTTTTACCTAGGTCCATCTTTAGTTCAAACTTAGTTAAGAAGTCTGTTTTAATTATAGGACGACAAACAGCATCGACGGTAAAAAAATATGAAAATTGGCAACGAAGTCCTTAATTTTAGTATGCTGACAGTGTTTGTTCGTCGTCTGCTAAGTGTTGCTGAAATTTAAAGTACGGTATGGTAAGACCAAAAAGTTCGCACCAGTATCAATCAGGAAATTAAGTTTATTATTTGAATGGAAAATAAATAAGTAGCGTGAACGTTGATTCCTGCTGTTTACCGTGGATTCAGCTGTTTCTACGGGTTCTTTGAGTGATTATCCTGATTTTTGAACTGGCACGGTGCTCTTCATGTTTGTGCTCGTTAACTAAATCAGGAAAGGGATTCGTAAACTTGGTGTTCTTATGATAGGTTGCGTCAGCGACGACTTCTAGTACCTAGAATTATCGTATGGTGATCGAGTTAGACAACATTTTCTAACGCTTTAGTAGCTTTAGTTTATTCAATTTGGTTTCACTTTTGTAGAATTGAGTGGCCGTCTCTTATATGGCAGAATATAAATCCCTTATTTGTGAGTCACTGGGCTACGTAGTCCCTTGTTGTGCGGTGTTGGGTTCGAGAAAACTGTGTGTAAACCTGGCGATTCGCAACGGGCTCAATACCTTCCATATCATATCCGCTATTCCAGTTAATTCCAACATTTCGGTTTTTCCGGTCGCGAGCAAAGCAACGTTGTCATTGTTTTGAAGTGTACCATTTTCGTTACTAAGAAATTGTTCTAGGGTGGACCTGGCCCCGTAATATTGCTCTGTAAAATTATTGATTAATTTTCCGGATATATTTATTTCTTTTAATACATAACGGGTGTGAAAAGCCCTTTCAGAAACCACTCTTGTTGGCTTTATTGTAAGTAAACAATTATAAACTTTTTGAAGGTGGTGGTTGGAAAGACATTTTCTTTTGTAATTTGGAAACAAAGCTTTCTAATTTGGCTGGAATATTCCAGCCTTAATTGTCACTTTTTAGGTCTTATGTTACTATACTATTGGTTTTATTTTAATACAATGTTAGTTGCTGTCTTGTCTAACTAAATGTGTAGTAATAAAGAACCAAATATTGTTTAAAGCCAAGTTCTTAAAATGAAAATCAAGCGATATTATGATATTTAACTATTATTAATTATAATACAAAATGAGCTAGTATTATTAAAGATTTGAAGAATAGCGAATAACGATTTCAAATCTAATCGAAATTAATGTTTTCATTGTTTTCCGTTGTACCTATTCTGATCAATTAATAATAATATATTTTAATCCTGAAATCCCGAAAATTTTGGAAAATAATCCTGGGATTTCGGGATCAAGAAATGATACGGGATCCCAAAGTTTTGGAATCTCGATATTGCCATCTCTACTGCTACAGAGCTCGGGTTGCATTAGGGTATTTGGTTTTGACATGAGCAGCACAGTCGGCCGCTTATCGAAGTGACACCAACATGCTTCACACAAAATTGGATTGTGAGCTCAGTGCCTTAATTAATTTATAGATCCAAATCAGTTTTATTAAGAGTTTTGAATGCTCCGTTCAGAGGTTTCTTTGACTTTTGTCTAAGTTTGTCAAGGGTTTTGCTAAACAACCCTCTTTGTGTGCACCACGCTGGCCTGTTTCGTAGCACAAACTTTCAAAAACGAGGACATAGTGATCGTTACTTGAATTTATCGGATTCACTCATTCACTAAAAAGCATTATCCATTTATTGTAATTTTCAGTTGACTCAACTCTCCTCCTATCATCGCTCATAGATATTTTCGTAGACACTGTTGTGCTCCTGTTGTCTTCTGATTGGTTGAAATTTAATATTTTAAAATTAGTAGTAGCTCTAAAAGAAACTGAATTTTTCTATTGGTAAAGGATTTTCATCTTTTTAAAGTCAACCGGCACGGGCACTATTTCTACAGTTGGTGTTTCTACTGTTGGCACTATTTCTACTGTTTTTAAGCTAATCCGTAGCTAATTATTCTTACGGAAAACTGCTCTAGGATAACTCAGTCAGAAGATGCATATCAAGAGTTTTATGTGATGCTATGTAGGTTCTATTTTCTTCAGAGCACTCTTTATACAGAACGTCTCAGCACTTTATGAGAAAAACGGATCCTCTGTTTTTAATGAGTTTCAGTCTAAAGTTTTCATGCTTTAGACCGATAAATATTTTAAGACCTTGAAAACTATAGACATGGCTAAATATATAATTTACATAAATGTAAAAAACATATATTATGGAATTGGTCTCCAAGTTGGTTATTAATTAAATAATTATTAAATTTGTAGATTTAATAAAAATGTTTTATTTTTCTAACAACTAAAACATTTTTATTAAATCTACAAATTTAATTATTATTTAAATTGAAAACTATTTCATGTTAGATGGGTGAAGTTGCAGGTTAGATCTTTATTGTGGCGATTGTACAAGACATTGCAATATGTTTGTTGTAGAAATATTAAAGAACTTTATGAAAGTATTATAGAACGTAGTGATATGTAATTGTTCAATGTGTGTAAGTGTTGAATGCTATATTTTATTTTTCAAGTAAAAGTGTATAATGCAAGCGAGGCATGAGTAAGTATTACAAATTTGCTATAGAATAAAATGCATTGAGTATGAAGCCAATACTTTTAAGTTTTATCCTTCCGATAGAGTAACATGTATAATTTAAATTAAATTATTTTAAAATTATTTGATAAAACAAAAAAAACAAAAAAAGAAAACAATGAATTTTATTTTAGTTGATGTACCAATAACTTCAAACAATTAAATAAATTTGAATCAATACATATTTAATGGTTGGGTATTTTAAAAATAAAATGATCCACAATAAAAGACATTAAAGTACTATGTTGATACTTATATTAATGAGATTTGAAAAACTAAAACAGTCATAAAAAATAAAAATTGTTATCTCAATCGAAATCTGTTTCACTTTAATTATCACCTCTTTGAATATTCGAGAGAGGGACATACGCATTAGTTTGAATTTCTTGTTTATCTAATCAGAGAGATAATGTTTTTATATAAAACACAATCAAAAAAATTAATTTTAGAGTTCTATACAATTCAATAAATTGTTTTATTCTTCTGATAACTATGATGTAGGTTAATTTTTGTGTTTTTTTAAAGAACTATAATATTGTGCGTTATTATTCTTAACAGAATGGACAGCAGTTTATTATGAATGAATTGACAGCAGCTTATTATATTTTAAGAAAAGACTAATAACGCAGATAATTATGGATGTAAAAAAACAAAATAAACCTATATTGGTAGTTACTGTAAGGGCAAATTTTTTTCAAGTACTCACACATTTAATTTTTGCTTCAAATTTGCTGCTGCTCTTCGTATTAAAAATAGAAAATAATTCAATAAACATAGATTATTTTTCTAATTGGTTCGTCCAACTATGCAAGTAGTGATGTTGAAATAAATAAAGGGGATAACAAAAAAGTACTAATATTCTTGTTCTGCGTACGGAATTTATTTATTTATTTATTTATTTATTTATATTTTACAGAAATCGATTTAGTTATTTACATTTATGATTTCAGTATAGTTTAGTTTTAAAAATAGACATTTTAGAAGTTTAACAACAATAAACCAATAACATGATCTAAACAAATATTTGTAAACATTTGAGTACAATAAAACAAAGAGAAAAAAAAACAAAAAAAAAAAAAAATACATGTAATATATTAGCAAATTAAAATCAATTGACTTTAAAAATTAATATTTAAGAAAGAAATTTTTGAGATTGTTCTTCAGCTGACCCTTAGATAAATTGAAGTCAAACACATCTTGAGCAATGTTGAAAGATTTGATTTGTCTATTGATGGGATTGTTATCCCCATAGTTTGTGGAATGATATTCCAGATGAAGAAGGTGATGATTGCGCAAAGTTTTAACCGGAACATGGAAGGATATTTTTTCTAAGATTCTCGGTGCATCAATTAAGTTTAATAGAATGTTACTGATAAACATAGCATCCAACAATAAACGTCTATTTTGAAGACTACAGATATTGTACTTTTCGCATTTTACTTTATAGGGTGGTAACCTGGCTATGTTTTCATGGTATGGTAAATTTACATCGTAATTCCAGCCGTCTTTGTATAAAAGAAATATTAAGAATTTATTTTGAATTCTTTCAATTCTTTTGGTATGGTTGGCGTAATAAGGGCTCCAGACTACAGATGCGTATTCCACTTGGGATCTGACATATGCAAAATATAGTGAGAGTACTGTTGATGTGTCGGAAAACTCTCCCGTCCAACGTTTAACAAATCCAAACATGGAATTGGATTTAGCAATGCATTTATCTATATGGATCCTAAAGCTCATGTTGGTTGTAAACGTTACTCCTAGATCTACGATTTCATAGACTCGTTTCAACTCCGTATTATTGATGTTGTATGTGAAACATATTGGATCTGTTTTACGACGAAATGACATTATTCTGCATTTCTCAGTATTTAATATTAGAGAGTTCCGGTCACACCATTTGCTAAGTCTATTGATATCTTCTTGTAGTGTATAGGAGTCGCTCTGATCTTCAATAGTACGAAAGATTTTTAAATCGTCGGCAAACATGAGTATAGTTGAATTTTTGATCACTTCATTGATATCATTGATAAAAACTAGAAAAATCCATGGTCCTAAGTGGGACCCTTGTGGAACACCTGAAGTGACATTTATTTTCTTTGATTCAATATTATTAATTGCAACATATTGAACTCGGTTTAATAAATATGAGCTAAACCATTTAATAAACATGTTTGAAAAACCAAAAGCACGAAGACTATTAACGGCGATATCATGACAGATTGAATCAAATGCTTTTCTAAAATCAGTATAAGCGACATCAACTTGATTGTGTTTTTTGAGTTCATTTATAATGTTACTAGATAATTCCACAAGGTTTGTAGAAGTTGATCTGCCAGGTATAAATCCATGTTGGTTGAAGGATATATGACGGGCTAAAGTCTCTTGGAAGCTGTTGCATACAACTAGTTCAAACAATTTAGGAATTGATGATGTAGTTGATATTCCTCTATAGCAAGTAATGTCGTCTCTTTTACCTGATTTAAATATTGGTGTAACTTTAGAAATTTTCCACTTATCAGGAAAAACTCCAGTTGATAAGGATAGATTAAACAAGTAACACAATGGATTAGCTAAAATGTCCGCAAACTTTTTTAAAAAACCTGAAGGTATCTTGTCAGGGCCACATCCCTCACCAAATTGTAGAAGTGTCATTATTATATCATCTTCCTTGATGGTAGGTATATTTATATCAAGAGTTTTATTAGGTTTTAAGTACACATTAGGCACACTATTGGTTTTATGTTGGTAGACCGTTTGAAAAAAATCAGCAAATATGTCAACAATAATTTTGCTATCAGCGGAACACTTATTATTATATGTCATACTAGTAGGATAGCCTTCAATCTGACGTTTTGATCTAAAATATCTCCAGAACTGTTTTGGATTAGATTTAATTTTGCTTTGTATAATATCTAGATATGACAAATGTCTGACTTTAAATTGTGTATTAAATTCTTTACTTACTTTGCAAAAAATTTCTTTTTCACGATCAGATTGACTCTTCATCATTTTGACATAAGCTTTAGATTTTCTATTTTTTAGATTTATTAAGTATTCATCGAACCAAGGAGGGTGCTTACTAGATTTTATACGTTGTAGTGGAATATAATTTTCAAAACCTACATTCAGAATTTTTTGAAATTTACTTGAATCTTCGTTTATATCTTCGCTATTAAGAACTGCGTTCCACTTAATATCTTTCAAATATTGTTTCAATCCTTCGTAGTTGGCTTTATTAAAGTTGTAATAATACTCTTGATTCTGACCACACGATTGAGTTATAAGCTTTGTATATTCAAATACCATTTCCAAAGACTTGTGGTTAACGTCATTTACGACAAACGGATAAAGCGATTCGGTGACTCTAATAAGTTCAGTTTCGTTTGTGAAAATAAGATCTAAATATCTGTTGCGTTCATTAGCCACACTGTTTATTTGCCTAAGATTAAAGCTAGACATTGCATCAAGAAACGAGTTCTCAGAATCAGATGTTATATTGCAAGGCAGCATACAATTCAACGAAGCTTCATAACGCCATATAACTTTAGGCAAATTGAAGTCACCTAGAACTACGATTTGATCCAAAGGGTTAGTTGATTTTAAAAATTGATCAATACTATTGATGCAGTTATCATAAGATTCAAAACCAGATTGAGGTGGAATATAAGCAGTATAAATATATAGGTTCATTTTATTTAATTTAATTTTAACACATACCTGCTCAATTGAGGATATGTTTAAGTTTACTGAGGCGCTATTGAGCATAGAATGTACAGCAATTAGTACACCACCCCCAGATTGCTTTGAACTTGTAGTTGATGAACGGTCACATCTATATACCACGTAATCCTTGCCAAAAAATTCTTTGCTTAAAATTCCAGGGTTTAATGATGTTTCACAGATGACGTAAATTAAGAAATTAGTTTGAACTACAGAATCGTAGAATTTAGAAGCTTTTGATAGCATTCGGTTGACATTTTGATAGTATAATGTGCATAATTGGTATGACTTTGAAATATTAGTATTCGAAATGTTAGAATGTTGTCGTTTATTTCTGCTGTTGGTATGAATATATTTTTGATCGGATGTTAGCCGAGGTTTTTCTTTAGGCCCGATTGAGGAAAATTTTGAAATTTTGATCTCCATTTGAATTCTTTAACTAAAAGTCCTGTTGGCCATAATTTTGAATTTAATGCTTCATAAAATTGTTTTTCAGGAAGACTTATTCTGAACGATAAGTAATCGTAGTTCACAATATTTTCTTGGTTATGGGATAGATCAATACACACTGCCTTATCCAGTTTCATTCCAGTTTTATAAACAGTTCGAATTGTTGCTTGGTAGCAGACCGTGAAACTCTACTAACAAAGAGCCACTTCCTTGGAGATGCCGCTTTTATTTGGTAAAGATCAGACAAATTAGAGTGATCCGTATATCCTTCATTGCTAACAGCTGTTGTTAATGTAGTAGTGCTTGGTGTTGTTGCTATTGGTGTAGGTAGTAAACGTTGTTCTTCTACAATTTTTTTAGGCGATGGAGTATTAGTAATGACTTCAAACTGTGAGCTTGATATTGATGGAGCTACCAATATTGGAGTAGAAAATGCCGTGTTTACATTACCTTTTGGTGTGGTAAGATCATTGAATTGTTTTTCAGTGGTAGATGCTTTGGTAATCGACCGAGTCACACGTCGATCTTCAGTAATGCAGCAATTTATAGATTCTTTATTTTGAATTGAGTTTTTGTTTATCTGTTGTAATGGTGAATGAAATAAAATACTATAGTTGACACCAAAGGAGTTAATTTATCAAAATTCAAACACTGCGCAGTCATTGTCTGCTATTCCGATTCATTAGACTTACAAACATTCTTTAATATGATCAACAATTTTAATGTTCAATACAGTGAAAATTGTTCCTTAGCTTTTCTCAGAATTTGGAGTTCATATATTAGTGCTACCTGAAAAACATATTGCTGGTCCGTAATGTAATTTGCCGATTTGCTCAATAATCGCTATGATTTTCTTATTAATGCATTAAGTTGGCGAGAATGCTATAAAATAGCGAGAATGCTAGGAGTACAATTAATCGAATCCCTGAGAGTGGCATGGTATTGGTGATGACGTCAATATCAACATCACCATAGTGGTAAACGATCGAGTGTTTCTTTCGATATCGGTTTATTATGTTAGTATACTGACAATCTTGTAAGTTTAATTAATAATTTTTAAATTGTCTTCGTGACATGTTCACAAACAGATACACTCATGCCAAAATATTATTAAATTTCCGCGGATTATTAATGATTCGCTCTTACAGACATAAATTCTATGCATGAGAGATTTGGAATTTGTTTTTTTAGTCAAAATTTTAATTATTATATTGGTTTTGTTTTCAATTTATTGTAATTATATTCCTTGCTAATTTTACTGCCATAATAAACTAATTTATATTTTCATAATTTTTTGAAAAATACTAGGGGGGGGAGTATATTTGGTGGTATAGTTTAGCTATAAGCAGTAATTTTTCAGCAAGATATTTACTTTAAGAAAATTTTAAACATACTCCTTGAGCATCGAACAATTTTAAACATTTTAGTTTATATAGTCAAAAACTGCCTCTGCAATGAGCAGGACGGTGCAATACAAATACAAAACCAAAATTATTTTATCTAGGATCTGTAATTCGAAATTAAAAAAGAAATCAAATCAAAGATTTAATACCTCCAACTCGTGTTTCAATATGCATCAACTTATTTTCACTACCATCAAAGAGCCCAGTTCATTGATTACAAACTTCATTAAGATCAGTAGCCTAAATGACTTTACAAATTACATTAAAGACACGATTCATCAACATCTAAAAATTAAAACTAATTTATTTTAATTAAACAAAAAATTCGGTTTGTTTTCTTTTTCCACTAAAACAATTCTTTCAACCCAAAAAAAAATTCTTATTTGATTTTCATCAATTATCTCACATAACCAGACAGATCACTTTAAATCTTTTAACAAAACAAACCAAAAAAAACAAATAAATTTCGGAAAAGAATAATAATCCATCATCAACCTAAAAAATTTTCATAGATTCATCAAGATGTAATTAATCAAGTTTCTGGATAAGCTTACCATGAAGCATTTATTATTACTATGATTATTCAAATAATGTAATTATAAGACAGAATGGGCCATAAGTTATAATTCAGGTTTGGGAAAAAACATTGAATCACATTTGGTTGAATATGAATTTATGTATACACAGATAATATTATAATACAGAATATAAACTAATTAATGAACACAAAAAAATATGGAAATGAAATTTATGAATGCAAAACGAATTTAGATTTTAATGTTTTTTTTTTTTGGTTATCATGGTAATGATTGTTATTCATGTCAACCTTCTAAATGTGGTATAGATCATATGTGTGTGTAAGTCGAAGACATAACGTCAAAACATATAAAATCTATTATTGTGTACATAACATTATGCCAAAACGATAAATTAACGTATATTGTTATTCAAATTGAAAAGCAGCATATAGGAAATGCTTATGTGATTTTTATTTTTATATACATATTTTTCCAAAAAGCTCTCATATTAGGTGAAAAACATGTATCTTGATATCACATTGAATTGGATTAAACGAGATTATTTTTGCTCGAATTGTGTATTGTCTGAATATGGTTTTTTTGTATGAAATTGATTTTGTTTGATTAATGATAGGAGGATCAGACATCGTAGGAAAAAGTTGTTAATGAAAGTTATAAAAGATAATATTTATTGATGTAAATATTATCATTTTTTGTCGACAGAAAATGTCGATAGAGTAGAAATAAAATCCGAATAGGGAAAATATGTTTTTGTTATCACCAAACAAATTCAGAAATAATTGATTTTGTATTCAACTTTAAACTTTGAGTTTACATTTAAAGCTGGTGACTATTAGCACAATCAATCAACAATTTAAACAAAAACAACGATAAGGGTTGGACAAATAAAAAAAATCAGAAATGCCGCTTCAAGGAAATTGAGCCATTAACTCGATCATCTATTTACTTAGATCGTCGTCCGTATCAACTAACAGCAAACGCAAAATATACAAAAATATTTTTATTAAATATTTTTCCTAACAATTTTGAAGCTCTTGAAAATGGTGTAAAAACCGAAACCGGTCGAGCTGTTTTTAATTTTAATTTTATTTTCAAAATAAATAAAGTTAGAAACAAAAATTAATTTGCGGAATACAAACAAGTGTTTCATTTATTAAAATAAATTTATTATTAATAATGTTTCGCCAAGTGCCAACAGTAACCTCAATAAATACTACAAAAATATCATTTATACCAGTAATGATTTATATCGCAAAAATGTAGAGCCACACAAACGGAGCAAAATTAAATAAATCTTAGAACGAGAACTGAATGTTTTAGTTTTGAATTTTGGCACTTAATTATAAGAACTGATACAATAAGTTTAAAGAATAGGTATAGAGCTTTTTTGCTTGGATCTTTATAACTGTCCGATTCTGGTTCTAAAACGATTAAGAAGTTTGAAGTCATTCCTGCGTTTTAAGATTTTCGGTCAACTATGTTCGGAGCTAAACAACTAAACAACTAAATAAACATACAAACAATGGTATTATTGGAAATTATACAACAAAATGTGTGGTGCAAAGTTCTGATTCTACTTTTGAGAAATGCTGAATACAACAACAGCAAACAGTACAGCAACAATATTCTTTCACAAGAATATCCAAATGGGAGCAATAGAGGACAGTGCAAGTCCTTGGTATTCACCAGTAGTGGTGGTTCCGAAAGTCTTCAAGAAACCGTATATGTTTAGATCCACGGCGGGTGCAATAGCCTAACCTCAAACGATAATTACCACCCTAAATAGCACTTGGTCGGCTAAATAACACAAAGTACATCTCGAGCATCGATCTCAGGGATGTTTTACGAGAAAAACCCTTTGTCGAGCGCATTCATAGATAAAACGGCCTTCATAGTACCTGGTGAACCATTGTACCAATACAAAGCCATGTATTTTAGACTGTGCAATGCACCCTAGACCGTGTTGGCTGATGCACAAAGTGATACCCCACCAGTACCACTAGCATGTCTTCGTCTTGTGTTGGCTGATGCACAAAGTGATACCCCACCAGTACCACTAGCATGTCTTCGTCTATTTAAACGACTTATTGGTGATCTCTTCAAGGTTTCAAGAATATATTTAGCTATTTTCTGAAGTGTCTGGCTTATTAAAAACAGCTAATTTGTCAATTAGACTCAGGAAAAGTAAGTGTGTTCTCAGAGAAGTGAGATATTTGGGGAGTGAAGAGGAGTTTAAGACAGACCCAAAAAATATTGTGGTGTTGCTGAATACGTCAGACGAATCCGACGTTTGTTAAGTATGGGGAAATGGTACCAACAATTTATCTTTAGCTACGCTAGTGTCGTATCCCTTATCCTCTATCACTGATCAATTAAAGAAAGGAGCAAAACAGCTGGTTTGGACTGTGGAAGCTCAAACAGCTTTAGATAATCTGAAGAGTTGCCTAACTATACCTCCACTTCTTATAAGCAACAAGGAATTTTACATTTGCTGTGACGCTAGCTTGCAGAAGTTGGTAGTGTCTTATATCAAGTGAACGACGAGCATCAAGAGTGTCCTAAAGCCTTAAAGCCCTAGCCTAAAGGCAAAAAGTTATGACACCGTTGAGACAGAACAGTGGAGTTGAGGAACTCCACAATAGAAACATAACAATTACTCATTATAAAGGAACTCAAAACAAAAACCCTGATGCTCTCTCTCGTTTTAATGATGATGCACACAACACGAGGAAGTTGCTGAAGCCATAACTCAATCCATAGTTAATTCAAAGTTTAACGATGAAAGATACCAAAATAAGTACTACACGGTAATGATATCTTTAACCTCCCTGTTCCTTGCGATTAATCCTTTCGTGCAGCAGTTAGATGGGAAGTTATATATTTGCACAACATTCTACTTCAGATGGAAAATTTATAAAACATTAATATCGCTTCACGTTCTCAATGAACCTTTACAAAAAGAGCTTGATCGTTCAAACCATCTAGTCAAACTTTAAACTTGCATACAAGAAAATCGCCTTTTAAAAACACAGTGACAGTATAATATGCAGTCACGTATGAAAACTTTTCTCCCGCAACAGCTAGTTTTGGTACAACTGAGTGTTACAATTAATAAATTATCAGCCAAATTAGAATCCAAGTTCTTGCCAGCCATAGTATACTCTAGAGTTGGTAATTTGTCATACAATTGTAAAATTTAGACGGTAGGTACATAGGAGTCTACCACGCTAAAGATATTAAATTATGATAGTTACTTTTTCCTATAATGTAAATTTCTTTTTTTCTCTTTGGTTTCTCACAGCATAGCTGGCTGAGGTCAGTAATAAGTCAGTTATTGCTGGTCGTCATCTAATTTGGGCTGTAACGTCGTGAAGGGTTTGCAGTACTTCAAACCTGCCTACATTGAGTTCATTGATGCTGATTTCAGTCCGTGATCCTGATCACATTTGATATTTGTTAGTAATGGTAGATTTCGTTTTTTTAAATAGTTTTCCGCAAAGCCGTTTTTGTAGAACAAACGATCGTCCCTATTTCTATTTAACCATCTTACTAATTCACTATCCTCTTTCAGTACTTTATATCAACATAAAAATAAAACAAAACACTAAACATTCAAAGATATTTGGTGATTCAATTTGCAATTTCATTATTGACCCACCTCAATTATATAAATTGGGTCATACGAATATCAAATTAAAGAGAGAATATGAAATTTTTGTCAAAGTGTTCAATGCAAATCAGTTTGCGATTGTTTAGAATATATTGAATGCAAATTTGTAGCCTTTGATTTTCGTGTTGGTATATGTGTAGTAACTTTTTGTCTTATAATAAAAAGAGCGCTAGGAGAGAGAGATGTGTTTTGTGTAGAAAAGGAACGATTGCGATTTTTTAATTATTTTTATTCAACTGTATTGTGCGATCATTTGAGAAAAACGCTGAATTTTAGTTGGGCATAAGGTAACCAATGTATATAAAAAAAGAAACAAAAATAGAAAATTCTCGTGAATAAAAACATCGGGAGTTTTAATTAATTGAAACTTGAACGAAGGTGGATTAACGAAAATGTCAATGCATGCTATGAAGGAGAAGATAACGATATAAATTGATGAAATAAAAATTATTTTCACTCATAAAGAATTTCTTCTGCTACCAATTTTATTATTAAGGCAAATTGTTCCTTTGTAATTTATGCTACCATTTATTTTAGGATCAACCGTATTGAATTCTTTATTTTGTTCATATTATTTTTTTGTTCAACCTTGTTTGTTTTTTTTTTGGGAGAGCGTGATTCACTTGAGAGAAAATTTATTTTTTTTTTCGTTTAATTGATTGATGATAAAAAGGCCAATTCGACACAGCATTCAAAATAATACACAAAATATTTCTATTTTACTTAAAACTTTATTTCCCATTGAAATTCACTTTACTTTTATTGACACGATTATATGTTCACGATATACTATTTTTATTACTATTCATCACGGTCCAAAATAACTTGTTTATATACTATACCATCCGCTCTAGAAGACTTAATCGGATTATAAGAATATTTTATCCAGAATTTTCTTCAAAACAAAAATCACACCAAAAATGGTGCTTCAGGTTAAATCTTATCCATAGCTGTTTATGGAAGAAAGATTCAATTACACCAGCCTGTAAATGGTTTAAATTTGATTATTTTTTCGGTCAATCAAGAGTCGAAATTTAAGGGGGTGGAGACATACTAAAAATTTTTTTTTACAATGACACAAAAACTGTGCATGGCAAAATTCTAAAAAAATGTAATATTGCTTCAATTAAGTGCTCCCTTATATGGCACCCCACTTATATGGGTCAAAAATGGATTTATTTTACTTTCCCCACACCCATCTCCTGAACACATAGAAATATTATTATTTGAGACTCGCTATGATTTTCATTCAAAATTTACCAACCTTCCTCTCTTTGTGAATTTTTTAAAAATTTTCTGTCAATCATCATCGAAACGTAAGGGGCAGAACGGTCTGAAAGTTGCATTTTTTTGAAAATGACTCAAAAGCTGTGCACCTCAAAATTATACAAAAAAGAGTGAGTTGTAAATTCCAAAATAAATTTTTAAGGAATATTGAAATGAAGCCTTTTCATATGATACCCTACTTGAACCACTAAAAATGTATTTTCTCAAAGGTCTCACATCGTAACCCTGTAAACCAAACGAAAAAACCTTTAGCTTTATTTGTATCTGTCATCTTATGTGGACAGGTTAGTTTTATACGCACCTCTAATCCATAGCATATATAGTTTACGAGATGATCGATATAATGTGAAAAACTCGTTTTGCTCTCACCAATAGGGTTCGTTATAAAAAGCGACAACATAAATCATTTTGTTAAATTGTAGCTTCCCTAGAAAAAAAATTACGACAAATATTATATTTGTTTCATAATCATTCTAATAATGATGATGACTATGAATTTGTATTCTTAGTTGTGTAAAGGTTGTTTAATTGATGCTGGATTTAATTTTATGTTGTTTTTCATTGCAATTGTGCTATAACCGTAACAATATAATTTCTTTTTTCGATTGGTTATTTAGAGATATCGCATGCAATTTTAAAAAAATTAAGCAATTTCAATGCAACTTTAAATGAGGCTTACGATTTTGAATCAATTTAAAGGATCTTTGAAACATGGTTTGGATCTGTTTGAATAGGTTGATTGGTTTTGGGCGATAATGAACAAAATAATGAGGAGCTTGCCAAATAGCTATTGGTATGAGATTTTAATAACTTTAAACACAGATGTTAATGAATTTTGGTTAAAGGTTGGATCTCGAGGCCAATAAACTATTATATCAGACAGTCGAAAATGAAATATCCAAAAATGACAAAGCAAAAGCGATTTTTTTGTATTAAATCTTCAACCCCGTTCCATTAATCGACCCCGTAGAGAACGTGACTTTGTTCACAGAATCTAAAATCCCTCTGTTTGGAAACTCCAAAAAAAATCCAGTTTGCAGAAGCTAATATGAAAGAAATTCATTACTTCTTTTTGTTCTAAAAATATTTTCAAAAGATGTTGCGATCACTTAAACCAAAACTTTCTACAAATCCTGTATATCTGGTATTTTGCCTTCGAGCTGGAACTTGGCAAACGTCCAGTCTGTCCCAATAAAAGAAACAAAATGTGACATTTCAAATTATAGGCTCATATCTCTAGACTCATTTCAAAATTTTTAGAAGACATCCCTTTGATCTGCTTTAGTATCTGCGTTGAAGTGAATTAATTTTAAATTATTTTGCTATCGAGTTAAACTCTTGTTATTCATTCTATTATAAATTGTAACAAAAAGTTCGAAATTTTTTTGTGATTTTCTTTTGTTTTGACTTCATTGTATGTTACGAATAGAACCATGTGTAAATACTTGATTCGCAGCAGTCGATCGGAATTAGATGATTAGATAAAGACTTGCTTCTGTAAATGTTTGTCTGATACAATTAATATTTTTTTATCAAACATATTTGTGTTGAATAAATTTGTTTTATTAAATAAAAAAAGTGTATTTTAAATTAAAAAAAAAGAAAAATATTTTTTTATAACAGGAAAATTCCCAAAATAATGTTAAAACATTTCCGAAAAGTAGAACTCTAATGACAATTGAGAATCCAACATAAGTAGATAGAGTGATGATGAAGTTTCAATTTCAAAATATCATCGCATATGTGGAAAGTGAAGTCGGAGAAGGGGATAGCACGTCTGACAAAGGATTTGAACTCACTGGCATTGATAAGTTACGATTTTGAATCCTCAAACTTAAAATACTTAAAAAGAGCAAAACAGTGTTTTTCTCAAAGATAATTCCAACCATACCTTTGAATTGAAAAATTCAAATTGCTTCCTTAGTTACTTGAGTTTAATTACTCACAAAATCCCGAAGAACTAGCAAAATTATTTAGCCGTTATAATTCTGCTGTTTTTTTATGTGTGGTGAAGTGTTTTTAGTTTGGAAAGGCAACGGAACCTATATATACTTTTCTGGATTATTTTATGAGTTTCATGTTATAATCCAATAAACTAATTTAACTAATAAACACTAAATAGTGGAGCACTATTCTCAAAAAAAATATATATATATTGATTTTCCTTACAAGAAAAATCAAATCTAAATGCTGTGTTTGTATTTGTCTGGTTTCTAAAATGTATTACCCTTTTTGGTTAGTCTTATTATTTTGTAAGGCAAACAACCATCCGTTCAAATATTTTCCATAATCGCAATTTCATTATTTCCGTAACATTCTATGGCTAAACAAATTTAATCTTCCAATTTTCTAATGTAACTAAACTTTCCATCCATATGTTGTGATGAATTCATGCTTTTCCTTTACTTTTTTATGTTTTGTAAATGTGCAAACTGTAAACATATATAGTTACATTTTATGGTTGCCAGGGAATTCGAATACAGATAACATAACCACAATAAGAAAATTCAGTTTTTGATTTTCGAAATGGAAATAATTTCATGATATATTATGTTTGAGGTGTTGAGGTTATATCTGAGGAAATTGTATAATTTTGTTACATATGATAAAATTTGGTTGAGATAATATTAAAGATATGCAAAATTTGCTTTTCTTGTTGCTTTTCCTCAAAAGTAAATGTCGGTGGTTTGATATGAAATACTGAAATGAAACCCAACAAATTATAATTTATGATTACTTCCGATTGTCAATACATATGTACATCTTTCTTTTGTGACTGCATAACATTGTTTTTTGGAGTTGTTAACTTTTACTATTTATAATTGCAGTTGTAAATAATGCATCCATTTTTCATCATTGAAACTTTGAAACATTAAAAGTTACAATTTAAATGAAAAAAAAATTAGGAAAATAAAAAATTTAAATATTTGACTTCATATAAAAAAAAATATAATTTTTTTAATAATATAAAAAAATTTAAATATCAGTAAACCGACATGAAACAAGGCTAACAAAAGCAGATTATACAGTATACACCAAGGGAGAGAAGAGCATGTTTTCCTACCTAGGTTGGAGCCCTAGGGCGAGGCCTGAGGGCCACATATTACTGAAGGCGATAACATGCTCTCTCCCGAGGTGTATTCGCATATTATACTATTTTTTATACTTCCTACACATAATGAACTGTTTTACGCTTACTAAGGTTTGTCCAACACATTTCTTGTTCGACCTTTATTACTTTACGCCCTCTATTACCGTATTTGCCGGACCATAAGACGCACGCTTTTTACTCTGAAAATTTTACCTAAAAACAAAATTTTAAATTTCAACATTTATCATGTACACTGTAGAGTGTAGACTCACTAAAATAAATCGGGGATTTACTTATTTTTTGACAACCATGAAATTGTATGTAAAAATTAAGTTAGTGTTGTAGCGTATTTCATATGGTTTAGTAAAGTATTTCTATACCTGATTTAAACTAATTCTTTGATTGTTAAAAATCAGAAAATGAGTGTAAACAAACGAGACTTTCTCATAATGTAATACGGAAACCGAAAGACATTTTGGTCCACCACCTACAGAAAAAATGATTCGTGAATGGAAAAAATAAGAAGATCGATAATAAAGGCTCAGTAAACACAAAAAAACACTTCGTCCACACTTACCAAAATGACCGGAACTTGAAATACAAATAAAAAATTGAATAACAAATACCGAAACAATTGGTTTTAAGCAAACACCGAGAGTATCGGTTCTTCAAAAATGATAATTTTTCAAGCTAGGCAATGGGCGTCTGCAAACGGTATTGATGATTTTATAAGATCAACTTTTTGGTGCTTCAGATTTATGAATAGGCACGGGCTATCAATGCGTACGAAAAACAGTCTAGCTCAAAAAATGCCGATTCACTTATTTAATTTAATTTATTGTTTTATTAAATATAAATTTGTGTTTTATTGCATTAAATTTATTGTTTTATTTAATTTAATTCAATGTTTTATTTAATTTAATTTATTGTTTTATTGAATTTAATTTAATGTTTTATTTAATTTAATTTATTGTTTTATTTTATTTAATTTAATGTTTTAACATTTGATGTTCCTTCAAATCCCCTCTAACATTTGATGTTCCTTCAAATCGTTCTGTGGATTCAAAAGGTACAGATCAGTAACAATAAAAACAACAGGTCATGAAAGAACTCCATATACTATAGTTCTAACTTTTTGTGCAGATAGCAGTAAGCTACCACCTATGTTAATCTTTAAAAGAAAAACTTTGCGAAAGATAAAGTCCCAGGTGAAATCGTAATCCACGTTCAAGATAAAGGTTGGATGAATGAAACGGGCATTAAATAATGGCTACAAAAGATATAAGGAAGCGTAAGGGTGGATTATCAAAAAGCCACGCGTTGTTAGTGTGGGATGAATTTAGAGGGCATACAACAAATTAAACCAGAAACCTTTTTAAAAAATTTAACACAGAAATAGCAGTCATTGCTGAAGACCTCATAAGCCAATTACAGCCTCTTGATGTATCAATTTATAAACCTTTTAAAGATTTGATGCGGGCGGAGTGACACAAATGGATGACAAAACCAAATCACGATATGACAGTAACAGGAAGAATAAAATGACCTACAATTGCTGAGGTGTGTGCCTGCGTAAAGTATTCTTGGGAAAAAATAAAACAAGAAACAATTGTAAAGTCCTTCAAAAAATGTGGCATTAGTAAAGCGATGAACGGCACAGAAGCTCATTTCACCTTCGAGGAATGTAAGGATGACGATAGCAGCTCAGATAATAAGCTTACAAATATGCATTATAAAAGTAAATTATATTACCAATAAATGAAGTAAAATATTTTAATTTTTTTTTATAAAAATTGTGTCAGTGCGTCTTATCGTCCAAACCATATTTTTTCAAAAAATTTAAAGATACATTTTGGGGTGCGTCGACTTATGCTCCGATGCATCTTATCGCCCGTAAAATACTTAACGCCCTCGTATTATTACTTTATACCCTTTATACACCCTCTTTTGGCTACTTTACAGACTCTTGTAAGAAATATAAAAAGTTGTATGTACCACAGCACAGGTGTAAAGTTAGTTTCAGCCCTAATGAGTTTTTACTCTCGACCAACATCTCGGGCAACAAATTCTCACTCGAACTGAAATGTATAACTTTGCACCCTTGCTACATAAATAACTATTTTCTATTTTGCGTCTAAAATAAACTCATTTCGATACCCAAATGCGTATCGAAATGGATTTCATTACGATACGCAAAGTTTTGTCTTCCAAGGTTGATCAAATAGGTCATACAAACGTCAGTGAACAATGAAACGAATAATTATGTAAATAAAATTAATAAGAGTATCTATATTAGTGTTAAATATTTTAATTAATTAAAATAATTGGTAATAATAACAAAATTTAAAATTGACTATTTTTTAATAAAATACAGATTTTTTAAAATTTCAAGACAAAAAATGCAAAATAGAAAAAATAGTATAAAAAACTCGTTTCATAAGACGTTTTATCGCACTTATCATTCAGAAAAGTCCCCGCTGCGCGGGTCGTTTTCTAAACAGATTGCGTGCGATAAAATCGTCGATTATGAAACTAGTTTCTTAATATACTATTTCATATGACCACAATATAATTATGATATTAAAAACTAAAATCTAATCATTCAAAGAAAACGAAAATTATAATAAAAAACAAATTAAGTACTAAGCTTTTTTTTGTTTGGTTTTCAATTTTTATTAATAAAATAATTTTATTAATATTAATAATATTAATATAAAAATTGAAAACCAAACAAAAAAAAGCTTAGTACTTAATTTGTTTTTTATTTTAATTGTGAAGTGGGTGATTTATTCACATATACAGAAAGATATTAATAGCATCTTTCAACATGAAAATTATAAATTTAAAGTTTCAGCGTAGTAAGCGGTTTTATGAACCCCACGTGAACGGAACAAATTTTTTTTTCCCAAAATTTTGGGTATAGTGCTCCATCAGAAAACAATTTAGGAATTATTTTTAGATTTTGTGGCCAACCCCAGTCCGTGATGTTTACAAACTTGAAATGTCTTCATTTTTTAGACATTTGAATGCGTTAAAAATTGTTCAAAAAATATCAGTTCGTTATCAGTTTCCCATAAAATACGATAAAAATATTTAAAAAAGTTTTGAGAGTAGTTGTTTCCTTATTTTTGGGCTTGAAAGTTTGAAATCAATTTATCGAAATGTATGACACCTTCTTTTCTGAATTTTTTTAAAATTTAATTTAAAATATGCAGTTTTAAATAATTCTTATCGCGTGATGGAAGGAGTATCGATGTGAATACTAGACGGCGCTAAAGGTAAACAATATGGTTTTCATGTTTCACGTAGTTCTAAAAGTTTATGATTTATTTTCGGAAAAAGCACCATGTAAGAAAGATTTGCGCAAGACAATTTTGACAATTTTACGTAGACTACGTATATATTTTTCGAAATGAAAAATCCGTTATTTTAAAAATATGGGCGACCATATTGAATACGCAATTTTGAATTTTAATAATTTCACACCGAATTTGGTTCACTGAATCGACCGTGATTATTTTAAAATTACGTTCCTTGAATTTTAACTTCCGTTTTACAGCACAATATAGAGCGTGAAAATTAGTTTTGGAGGTAGTTTTTAACTTTCAGCGCTGTCTAGCGCTCACATCAAATACTCTTTCCACCACCTGACAAGAATTATTTAAAAGTGCATATTTTAAACTAAATTTTAAACAAACATGTCATAGATGTCGAAAAATTGATTTAAAACAGCAAAATAATGGAAAAAAACCACCAAAAACCTTTTTTAATATTATTATCGTAACGGGAAAAATGCTAACGTAATAATATTTTTTAAAAAAAATTTTGTACGCATTAAATTGCCTACAAAATGAAGACGTTTAACGTTCTAGAAAAAAATTCAAGTTTGTGATTGCCACTGACGGCAAGGGAGTTGACCAAAAAACCTATCAAAATTCCAAAATTATTTTCTGATGGGGTACTATCAATCCTCTTGGTTTGATCCCGTTCACGTGAAATGTCCCATATATTTGTCTAAATTTATCGTAAATAATATTTTCTATTTTCAAGAAAACTATTATCGTTGTCATGGTTTGTCTTTTTTTTATTCCCTCGGGAGTAAAAGATGCAATCCGCTGCCACACGTGAGGAAGTAGAATTGAGCTTCATATACAACTTGTGCAAAATCTATAATATTTTTTTAAAACACTAACATTGATTATTAAAAGTACCTGTTTGTTTTTGTGTTTGTTTTCATTACCTTCACAAACAATTTTTTTCGCAAATAATTTTAGATGCAAATAAATTAAAGAGCATCAATTTAATATTACGAAAATATTATTTCATAAAAAGTTTAATGAAACCAGTCATCTTAGAAAATGTTAATAAAATTTTTTATTTTTAACATTTATTCTACATTATTTTGTTTATTATTATTAAATCCAATACATTTCGTTTCGCTTCGCACATAAGTGCTGGAGTGTTTTACGACATGTTCACAGTATGGTGCACATCCTGCGCATGACATGTAACATGCACATTGCACAATCAATGCACATTTAATGCATTTTTTTTAAAATTGTTTTACGGAAAAATGTGATATTCACTTCAAAAGTAGGAAACAATAATTTTGTCCAGTCTTAATTTTACATGCAAATTTTAAATGCGTTAAAAATTGTTCAAAAAATATCAGTTCGTTAGCATTTTCTCGTAAAATACTTAAAAAGTTTTGAGGGTATTTTTTCCCTTATTTTTGGGTTTGAAAGTTTGAAATCAATTTTACGAAATGTATGACACGTTCTTTACTTAATTTTTTTTTTAATTTAATTTAAATTATGCAATTTCAAATAATTCTTATCGCGTGATGGAAGGAGTATCGATGTGAGCACTAGACGGCGCTGAAGGTAAAAAAACACGTATAGTTCTAAAACTTTATGATTTATGATAATTTTTCCCAGTCTAATTTTTACAGACCAATCACATGAACATATTTCATGTTATATACGATGGGAAATGTGGTCAATAACCATATACGAACTAGCAGTCTGGTTAGATAAGATTTACAGGATAGTGTTAGGCTCTTATTTGGAAAAACTTTAAGACATTAAAACAAATTGGATTTGTGACTTGTTAGACATCTGTAGTCTTATATCTGTAGGATTTAAACAAAATTCCAAATAAAATCGTGGTGGACCTTGCAGTTACCAAGACAAAAAATTTCAACATGCACAGGTGACCATATACCTGGCGGTATCCCGAGACAGTAAGATCCTGTGAAGAAATGGCTTAAAAACGGTAGTGAGCAGAACCAAAAGAGCTAATTTTGTATGAAAAAAACTGGCAGGTAGAACTAGACCCAGCATTTCTAACGTGGTTGAATACTTTGGTAGTGAGACCAGCGTTTAGAGCAGTTGTGTGGAATATCATAGGGCAGGTCAACACTGGGCAGAAGGAGGTAAACAAAATGCTAAAATGCTTTTAGCTACAATTAACACAAGAACGGCAGCCTATTCACTATGCACTTACAGATGTAAAGGTAATGTTACCCACGGTAAAATTACCGGTAAAATTGGTTATAAAATTTGAATCATGTTTATTTAATAAATATTAAAGTTTGTGCTTTTTATGAAACAAAAATTACAAAATTTATCGCATAAAAAGATTTGTAAACAAATTCTTAGATTAACCGATGTGTTCGCAACAAATACGATGCTAATTGAAATATCTTTTGAGACCTCGTTCTCAATATTAATATCTTTACGTGTCGCTACAAAGTAGAGTACTTCAAGCAAAAAATTATTTCGTCTACTGGTGTATATTGGTGAGTTGGAAAGAGCAGTTTTTTCTTTTGGTAGCAATATTGCAGGTATATTGGCTGAGGCATGAGCTGATTCTATGTACTTTCGGGATTGAAACTGAATCATTCTAATAAGAATCGTTCTACCGGTTACTCTTGATGCATCTAAAAAGAAGGTTTCTCTTATCCTGTTATTGGCAGTTTGTCCGTGTTATAAGTTGGTGCACGATGCAATTTTACATTAAACGAAGTAGCAGCAGCGTATCGATGGCATTTTCAAATCGGTGGAGAACTTACAACGCAACATTTCTTTATCACCGCTTCGTTGTAAATTTTTGCCCGAAATTTAGTGGCATATTTAAATTTGTCTTGCGTATTTGAAGGAAATATCTTCCGCATTTGCGATTTATATTTTTCCCATGAATGGGAATGAAACAATGCACGAATCAGATTTTGATTGTTGCACGCATAATTAGGCATCTATCCATGTGTCGGTCGTGGAATGTGTGGAACGCGGATTTGTGTAACGCCGTTGAGCCAAACTTATTTTCCAATCACATGCGATGAAAGGAACATTCATCTTTATTGGGATGCGTTGCGTACAGACTGAAAATAGTATGTTTTATTTACAATGTTTGGTTGTCTATCGACTAGCTCTTTGTATTTGCGCTATTGAAATTCTTTTCTCCTTCCACTTCATGTATAATACGTTGAAAATTCCGAATACAACAGTGTTTTTAAATACGCATAATTTTGACATAACAATGAAGAAAGCAGTCATCGGTGTAGCCAGTGTGTTTAGGATGGGTTGCAATTTTGCAACTGCGAGCAAACGTGTATTCCATATTTTAGATGTACTGCTTAAAGAATAACAGGTGACCTCATATAGGGCATTAAACAATTCTTCATAGTTGCTTATGTATCTTCCTGTCTGATACGTTATATTTACATCTGATAATAATATATTTGATTTGCATCTTATGTTTTTATAAACTAAAAATGATTGCTAGTCATCAATTTTGAATTGAATAGAATTGCAACTGTAATTTAATTTTTGAAACAATTTTAAATTTTACCAATCTTACCGGTAATTTTACGGTAAAATTACTGAAACAATATTTTACTGATAAATTCACATCTGTACATGCACTGCAAAAATAGTTCATTGGATATCAAGAAGCGGATGCTGATTTTTCGGTCAAAAAAACTAAAGTGATTAAGCTTGGTTTGAACTTGATGATTTCATTATTTGTCAAAAAAGATGCAGATTTAGTTCAAAGAACCTACATGTGACTTTTGAAAAACAAATGCATTCACAACGTGTTAATGTTCGAGGCAGATTTTGGGCTTGGCAAAATTGAACTATATATCTTTGCAAATGAGGCTGAACAAGCATTGACTGTTGATTTTCGAAAATGTGATGTGAGTTCTTTCTACCTAAATAGGAGGACACTAATGTCAACGTTATATGATTTGGATGTTATTGATGTGGTTTCAATAAAACGGTATCACATTCTGCACAGTCCTTGAAACAATTTATTTACTACATGATACATTTCCTATTCGTGTTTTCTCATTTCAGTTATCAAAATTGGACGCCCAGATCACGTAATTTATTACTTCTCCAATTTTTAATGGGGTTGTTTAAAGTCCAAACTCTATCCCAACAAACACACAAAAAAATAACACGAGAAGGAGATTTTGTCTGCAAAAATGAAATTCAGCCACATTTATACAAAACAGACATGGGGCAACTTGAAAAAAAAAGTGCGTATTTGCTAGCAACATGCATGGAAATTAATGTCATCAAAAATTAATTTAATTATTATTAATTAAAGTTATATTCGTTATAAGTGAATATATAATATTTTTTTATGTTGAGCCCATTTGGAAATTACATTCCTATTACTAAAATATTCCTGCGTTCCTGTTACTAAAATATTCAAACATACAAATAATATTATTGTTTTATTTATATTCCATAAAAATAGCAACATCAATGTATTTCGATACTTCACATCACCCCAATTCTAAAATCTATTGTAAGCTTAAAAGTTCATAGAAATAAAATTGATAAATTGCTATGTCCAAAGTTCAAATTTATTATAATAAAACAAATTGTCGCACTGAATTTTTTTCCGAACATTTATAGCATTGTGTATTGAATCAAATATTCGTTGGAATAATAATATCGAATATTTGTTCTTAAACTTTTGTCCATAAATTCAATTCAAAAAACCCAAAAATTTTATATTTCCAACATGAACAAACAAACAGACAAACAAATAAAAAAAATTAAAACAAAACTAAAATATTTATAGTTTCACCTATTCAGAATATCAAACAATTTCACATAAATCACTCAAACAGTATATAAAGCTTCGAACGAGAACAATAGAAAAACGAACAGAACGTACGTCTTTCATGCCTTCAAACAAATTAAATTTAATAAAAATTCGATTGTTTTTCTTTCGGGAGAACTTAACCAAGAAAAACATTTCCAATTTCCGATTTTCAATAAATTACAACATTACACAATTTAAGTGTAATCGAAAAATAAGTTTTCATGTATTTTACGATTATAACTGAATAACCGACATATAAATTTATTTTTCTTCGTCAATTTTATTTGTATTTTTTTGTAGAAACATAAAAGCATTTGCAAAAAGCTCCATATATTACTAACAGACAAAACTAACATGGAAAAACGAAAAAGAATGTTATTGAATTCAAATTAAAGTAAAAATAGAAAAAAGTTTGTTTTGTTCGATAGTTTCGTGGTTTTATTCGATTTGTTTTAAAAGAGCTTTTTTGTTGTAATTTTTTCTTTATATGCTTAAGAGGCTAAAACGATTTATCGTGTTAGTAAAAGTTGATGCATAGTGTTTTAATCTAAAAAAGTTTGAGTTATAGCTAATAGCGGATGTCCTTTTTTTGCAGAGCTGGCACTTAAGAAAAACCATTTTACCATCGAAATTTGATTTTTGTTAACTGTTTTCAAAAATTTATTTCATAAAAGCTCACCTTTGCAATTATTCAGGAGTTAGTTAAGTTATCTATTAGTAATGAGAAGAAATAAGTTATTTAAATGCAAATATATTAATCCCCATATGTTCCTAAAAATACCCTACCATACAATAGCTTTTAAACATCGCTCTCAAGGCATGGATTTAATAGTTTGCATATATTTGTAAACTTTATTGTTCACAAAACTTGCATTTTAAAATTCGTTTAAAATTTGCTGTTTACACTCCTTAATAGAAATTTATTTAAAGAATAAAAGAATTAATTTTATTTTCTACGATTACTCTATATATATGGATTTTATCAGAGGTTTACGATTGTCTATCTGTTTCTTCATTTGTTTTGTTACATTTATTCTTCCAACATTTGTGTTAAGCTTACAATGGTAATACAGGTCGTGGGTTCACATTTTAACTCAGTTGTATATCTGACTCTTTTAACTTATGTAAAGGGTTGGTTAGTGCTACCTATCTAATGCTGATTTCTACTACAAATAATAGTTTTTGAGCTTGAAACTCTTTCTTACCAACAGAAGCTGAATGTGTATTATCTTGAGAATGTAAAACAAGTCGTGGGTTTGATGTTATCCAAACATTATTATCTTCAAACTTGTTCTGAAAGTACCGGTGACAACTGTTCATATTAGCATTACAGGAAACATATAATAAATTCTGCGTGTTAAAATTCCAGTTTTGTAAAATAATATTTTATTCAAACAATATTCTATACTTGGGAGGTATAAAAATTCTTATATTTTTGTTTATCTAGAAATAGGATAGTGATAACATGCACAAAAATGTCCATTCTAACTGAGGAGAATTTTTGTTATGAGCTTGAATTAAGTTAATAATTTTTTTAGTGATCGGTTGAAGACCACGACATTAACATTTGCTCCAAACTTAATGGTCCTGGAACTAATTCCGCTCCTGAGCGGAATTTCTTAGTTTAAAGATACTGAAATCCCAACCGTCACTAACATTTAGAACCAACCGAAAACTGCAAACAAAAAATTTCATTCTTAGAACGTAAAAATCCGATGTAAATAATCCAAACGATTAATCAAAGTATACGGTATGCTCGGAGTGGCAATAAACCTCACTCAATTAGGCCAACAAACTTATGGAGGATGAAGCTGAGAAGTCTTCTTCCATCCCTAGGAGACTTGACTCTAGCAAGAGGCAAATATCACTATATGAAGGCAGTCAACAAGGCAAAAGTTCCTCCTGCCAAGATGCAACAAATTTCCTTTATGTCCTAAGGGCAAAGGCTTGTTCATCACCCAACAGTAGAGATGAGAATGTTAGTGGTTCTATAAGTTGATAGCATATGAGAACTGCTGTACAAATTGGCCAAAAATGCAGATTCTGAGGACATCTCTGAGATTACTCATCTGAGCAACGAAAATCGTCCGATTTCTAATTAGAAGATCGAAAAAGGTGGTTGAAGGCTCGTGACATGCTATCGAGTCTTTTGCACAGTTGTTCAGTTTTATTAGAAAAACCAACTACGGCTTCTATACAAATAAATTATACTCCTTTGTTAGGACTTAACCAAAACCTCTCCCACGACAACAGCTTCATAAGACAGCTTTGCATTTATAGTTCGCGTTTTTATAAAAAGCGTCAACTTGTACCAGGTGGAAGCCATCAAATATGTGATGTAGTAAAGTGTACGCTTGGCAGTCTCGTATCAGCAGACTCTATGAGCTACCCCTACCTGGACGACCTGCAGCAAAATGTTGGATATCACTATCACAGCATAGTGCCTTCACCTATCGAATCGAAAAATAATTACTCTAAAAAAAAGATCCAATTTTTTCACCAGGAAACATAAAATCCCTGAAATAGGCTCCATAACCCTAGCAGGGAGTGGTCTGGTACTTGCAAAACATGACAAAAAACCTAGTGTTTGTGCTGGATAAGGATAGAACTGAGCTGGAAACCATATATCAGGTAAAGATCAAACGCGATGATAGCACTTTGCTCATGTAAAAAATTGATGGCCAAAAAACGATAGTCTTGCACATCATATCGTCGCTTTAATAATGAAATAACGTATGCCATATATACGTTGTTATTATATAATGGGTGCGCTGCATTCCCCATAAGGATGTCTATAAAGTGGCATTTTAATATTTTCCAATTTTTTTATAACTGGGGGTGAAAATTAATATATTGTTAATTAACGTACATGCAAATTTGAATTTGGTTAAATATTGAAACAGCGTAAATGCATGTACGATATTTCAATTCTTACAGAATAATAACTTGGGTAAAATCAGCGTCGTATACTTTACATATATTACGATCGCCACACGAAGTGGTAAATCTAAAATATTGTATAAGCATCATTCATTACTACATGATATGCCGGTTCATATAAATAAAAAATTGTAAGAATATTATGCGTTAGTTCAATAATGATTAGTTTTAGGTTAATCGTACTTCCATGCAAAATGAAATAACGTATATGAAATATGAAATAACGTATAAGGTACCTGATTGACTTTTCACCTCTTTTTAGGTAGAAAAGCCAGCAGGTGCCAATGTGAAATTTTAATATGCTATGGGGAAATTAGTCAAGATTAAATAGCAGAAATTTTTTTTCCAATATCTTTATTCATTCAATAGTGCTGCCGAGTTTACGAAAATCAGAAAATCGAAAAATCTTTAAACCCAATTATCTCGAAACTACACTTTTGCGAATACGTTGTTTCATTATTAAAGCGACGATATAACCAAATGCTAGAAAAGGACTGAATTCGATCTTCTACTAGAAAAAGAAGTTTTAGGATGGTACTCAAATAACTACCTTATGACAGGGTTGCATGCATGACTGGTAAACAGTAGTCAAACACCAACACTTGCAAGATAAGTAGAAAAATCTAGCACAGACTAGATCGGCAGTGCTCCAAAGAACTGATATCCTTGCGTAGGTACAATATTGGTTCATTTTTATGAGTTAGCCAGTTATCACTGGCTTCTTGGAGTAGACTTCTGCAAGAGCTGTATGAACTAGAAGGAAAGGGAGTTGGTGTGCCATTTCTTTTGTACGTAGCTCATACACGGTCAATTCATTTTGGAATATGAGCTTTTTCCAGTTTTTTATATTAAAATTGTTTTGGTGCCAAAATCAATTGAAAAAATATGGAAGGGCTGAAATCTCACAGCTCTGAGATATCAAGACTTCGTTCTGGGTTAATGATTTTGGTATAGTTTTCGGCAAAAAACTTTTATGAGGACATGATTTTTAGTTTTGGGCAGCGATGTATATCAAACATAACTCTTTGTTAAAGTACAAGTATGTTTTTATCTCTGTTTAGAAATATATTACAAAACTAACACGAAACATCAATACGTTGCCGGAAAATTATAACAGATCATATATTAACATCATTTAGTGAAAAGATGATACACTCAGCAAACTGCTCAAAAACCTCTCCATTTAGCGTTTCGAGAAAATTTTACAAAATCACAAATTCATATTTCTTTCAAAATTCCAAAAATATTGTAAAAATTAAATAAAATCAAACTTTTTTCAAAATTCCAAAAATATTCCAAAAATTAGAATAAAATCAAATATTTAAACTTTTTCTATATTCCAATAATATTCCAAAAATTCTTAAAAATTCAAAATTTTTCCAAAATTCTAAAAATATTGCAAAAATTATTACAAAATCAAAAATTGAAATTTTTTTTCAAAATTCCAAAAATTATAAAAAAATCAAATATTTAAAATTTTTCACAATTCTAAAAATATTCCAAAAATTCCTACAAAATCAAATATTAAAACTTTTTCCAAAGTTCTAAAAATATTGCAAAAATTATTACAAAATCAAAATTACAAACTTTTTTCAAAATTCCAAAAATATTTTAAAAACTATAACAAATTAGAAAATTTCCATGTCCAATTTCATTTTCAATTACATATACGTCACAAAAACAGCTACATTTTTTTTTTCCAAAAAATTGTCTAAAAAAATAAATGAAATCTTTCTTTTGACACACTGACAACATTTTTTTGACAAACTTATAATGCCATAATGCTCAATAATAATAATAATTTTTTTTCAAAGAAACAATTAATTTTATTTTTTTTCAAAAAATTGGGTAAAAAAATAAATAAAAATCTTTTTTTTGACTCACTTGACAACATTTTTTTGACAAACTTATAATGCAAGAATCTAGATTTTGGTCTCACATACCAATCCCGACCATCAAAATTTCTCCAAATTCAAAGTTCCTACTCGTAATCACTTAAAATGAACGTTTTTTAAGCTAAAAATATTCAAATTTTCTTGTTTTGACACACTTGACGATTTTTTTGACACACTTCCGGTACAGTTATCGAACACATCGTCCTTTCGGCTCTTTCCATTGAGTAAACCTATTTTTAGAAAAAAAAATTTTTGAAATCCGTCCAGCGGTTTTCTAGATTACGTAGGTTGTGACGGGCAGCCGGCAGACAGACATACATTTTTTTTTTTTGCTTTTTTAGAATCAGTAGGTCCTAACGTCCTACGTCGAGAAATGCCAAAAAAGGGGCGGTAAGAATTTCATTTTTGGCTCATGAATGTAATACTTAGGTCTTTCAGACCGAAGTAATACAAAGTTTTGCCGTTATTAAAAATAATTAACAGAAAATTTAATATCGAAACTTTTTATGTACACCTTTCCTCAACCCATAAAATCATTTTCTTTCAATTTTTTATTTATATATTACCAAAAAAATAATCAATCAATCGACAAATTAATTATTTGAAAATTGAAAAATTAATGATTCAACAATTTTTTTTTAATTGTGTTAAAGTAAACATCCAAAAAAACTGTGATTAATTTTATAATAAAATTTGATGCCAGCAATTAACAGGAAAAGGGATAAACATCCTTATAATTTTTTTGTTTGTTTATTTTGTTGTATTTTACAGAAAATTAATGTTCGTTCCAATTAAAAAGTTCAACATAATTATTTTTTTTTATATTTTCATACTTCATTTTGGTAACACGAGTGTAACAAAAGGAAATTTTTTTTTTAAATTAAATTATTTTAAAAAGTTTAAATGAAAAAACAAAATTTGTTAAATCTAGGAAATGAAATCGTTATGTTGAACTTTTGTATGGAATTTTATTTTGATTTTGTTTGTTCTCTGTTCTAATTGGAGAAAACAAATTGGCTGCAATGTGAAACGAGCATGAGCTTTATCCATACGTATACAGCATGGGAATATTGCCCCGAATTACCAAAACACTGAGTGATTCGTGTTATTTACAGACGGTCTATAACTACTATCAAATTTTTTGGATTGTAAGATAATTATCTGCAACACTTGTGAGTTAAAACAACTGAAAGCCACGCACCAAAGAAAAACTCCTTGAATAAAAATTAAGTTTTATCCAGGGTTACTAATACACACGTACAAAACGTTTTATACGTTACACATATAATACGTAACGTATAAAACGTATATAACGTATAAAACGTATAATATGATTTTGTTTTTAAAATTCATTCATAAAAAATTAAAAATACTTACTTCAGATATTAATTATATTTTTAGTAAAAATATACATATTTTAGTAAAAATATAATTACGTTATATATTATATATATTACGTTATATAATTACCAGTTATAAATTAGTTATAAATTTTATAATTTATAACAAAAACTATTTAAATTCTAGATGTTATTTGAATGTATATTTTTATACTTTATACGAAAGACTATGTTAATGTACATTAAACTGGTTAATAATTTTTAATTCACTAGATTTGAATATTGAAAATTTTGAATTATATATTAGAGATTTTTTTGAGCACTTAAACTCAAGCAATTAAATTAATTTTGAATTTTTCAACACGTATACTATATGATTTTCTTTCATTTTGATTCCAACATTTACTTAATGGGAAACATGTTGGATTAGAAACATTTGGCTTATGAACTTAATTATTTGGCATCATGAAATGTTATTGAATATGTAAAATATCGTTCAATCCAACATCAGCTCCTCCCATCTAATAAGAACAGCTGGGAAATATTATGTTGTTCCAGAATAAATATCGTTCTTTCATAGCAGTTAGGGAAATTATTAGAGATTATTAGAGAGATGTTTTTAAAAAATTTTGTTGTGTGAATCCGGGTTGTACCACTTCCAATTAATAGACACAGTTTGAAAATAACAGATTCTTGTAGATCAAATCTTCTTTTTATACAAAAGTTGTAATAGTTAAAATATGTATTTACGTCAAACTAAAAAGTCTAGTGAGAAGTTTATTGAATAAATTCAATTTTTGGTCATTGATGAATAATAGGTATGGTTGGAAATGTCAAATTATAGCAAACTAAATTTGTTTTGAAAACAAATAATTATATTTTGAAAAGAAGCATTTACGTTAAATGTGGAAGTTTTCTGAACTAATAGGAATAGTTGGGTAAGAAATTATCATGACGACGCTATATTTTCTAAAGCAACTGTTCTTATTGGTCCAGAAATCTAGGCTTTATAAATATAAAATATCACGAGTACGATGAATAATACGCCCGCGATAATGTTATATAAATGTATTTTTATCTATTAAAAATTTTACTGTTATACGGTATAAAACGTAAATAATTGTGTGTTTTACACTGTACGTTTTATACGTACGTATAATACGTGTTTTATACGTGACCGTATTATACGTTACAACCCTGGTTTTATCTATCGTTGTAGTTAGATAATCCTATATAACCGAAAACTCACAACTAGTACTTTCCGTTATTCACTAAGCTTCAACCAAGTTAAATCGAGTAGATCGAGCTAATCTTACAAAGAAACTTACAAAAGGACTGCATACCTATCATTTATTGTACTTGAAGTGAATAAAAAAGTAAAACCAAAGCAACTTTGGCAATTCAGCATCACAAACCACATCACACTGTTGAAAAATCGGTTAATCCATCTGAGAGTGCTTTTTGTGGAGCAAAAAAATTTGTCAATTGGAAAAACGTTCCATATCTAAAGAACAACACCAATTTAAAAAAAATTTAGATGATTTGGATTCCTTAAAAAAATATTGTATAGCCATTGGTTTACAAAACTCATCGGTCAATTTGTAGATTTTTACGCCAGTATCATAATATACCGCTAATTTTTACATACGCGCATAAGGTTCCAGATCAATTCAAATCTTCTGTTTGATATGAGTAGAAAATATTATATGATCCAGAATAATGTTAGCGTGGCCATTTTATATTGGTCAGACCAACTCATTCTACGTACGTGTTTTTTGCTCATTTAATTCCGAACCTTATAGATCGAACTACTTTTAAAGTATTTGCAATGATACAAAAGATAGTAATTATTTCATAAAAATTATAAAAAGTGCCAAATACTCATTATTATAAATACAAGCCCGGAGTATCATTTGCAAGAGCACTGAATTTCAGAAGCATTGCAATTTTTTTGCAATTTGGCAGTGCACAGTTTTCGAACGATTGTCAAAAACGTACAACTTTAAGTAAACGCATCTTCCCTCCGGATTTCGAGCCTTATTAACGGGAAGGGAGGGGAGAAAATGCGATTCCTTTATATCATATGAATGTTTTCAGTGCTTATTTTTATTTTTACTTCATCACAATTTTATATTATGTGAAGTAATGCCAATCTATCCAGGAAAAAAATCTTACATACCCCAAATTTTGTTTTTTCTTTTGTTTTGGACCATCCAATCTAAATATCCAACAAAAATTTTGGTGTATGTCTGTAGGTGAGTGGGTGGGTAACATTCCTGAATAAGATGTTGATGAAGCTTTGGCAAATGATCCAGGTTCACTTGAAAATGGAGGATCTGGATTCATTTCAAAATTGGATAAAATGGCAAAGGGTCTCCCGAACACCTGTAACTTCAAATCTTCAATAACTTCTAATCCTGACTTTGATCTTTTTGAGACTTGATATTTAAGGATTAAGTACTGTTTCCAACATTTCTGCATAACAACTTCCAGTTGGTCATTTATTTATCCCTACTGTAGCCTACAATTGCAGAACGAATTTCAAGAAACTTTGGTAAAAGCTTTCAAACAATTTGAGAACGATTTTATTACCTTTTGGGATGCATTGAAGAAAGAGTTGGGGGTTCCACAGCAGGTGATTTTTTCACTGTTGTGTTTGATAGCAGCATACAACATTCGTTCGTGAATAAATTTTGATGATCTTTCGGAAAAAGATGCAAATATGTAAACCACCTGTGTTTTTGAAAGCTTCATAACATCTGTACCTGTTAATCGAATTGGATGAAACCTGGTACAAAATCATTTTTAGTACTGTTTAAAACAGTCTTGCGTCCCAACTTTTGATTTTTGACTTCAGGTAAAAAATTTTTTTGCAATTTTTTGAATTTTTTCAGTGTCTTTATGCACACTACAGCCTACAATAAAGAACTGATTATGATGAAACTTATGAAAAAGGTTTCAATTAGTGTGAGAAGATAATGATTATTTTTTAGGATATATTGATCAATGTACCATTGTGTCCACCATACAACTGCTGACTCTCACACTTTGTTTTTAAAGCTTGTTGGCAGCATTCAGACTTCGTTCATTTATCAATTTTATGATACTATTAGAAAACATGGAAATTTAAATGACAAAGAACTGAAAAGTTTTTGGACGTTATTCTGATGTGGTGGGTGAACACTTCTTTATTTGAAATTTCAATAATATCAGTTCCTAATAATTGATTTTAATTAAACATGGTCTACATGGTAAGATTATGATTTGTAACAGCTCTGGATCCCAACTTCTGGTTTGTCACTTCCGGTAAAAAAATTTTTCTCATACAACAGAATTTATGTTTGTTTGGATACTACAGCTTTCTTTAATGTTTTTATAATTAGATCTACGCGAGATCTATAACATTGATTAGCCATTAAGTAAAGTTTTTGATGGATATTAACTCACTATTCATCCTGAACATTTGGTTTCCAGAGCTGTGGTAAAGTTAGCCTATGGATCAACGTTGCAATATTATTTTACTACATATCTTCGTTTTTATGTAAAAATTGTGACTGTCGATATATGGCCAGTTTTTCGTAGTAACCGTCCTTTTTGACCAATTTTGATTACGTGGATGTCTAGAGCTTCAGGTCACCATATTTTATAAATATGTTTTAACAAAAATATCGCAGAATGTCTTAGGGGTAAACCTTTCTTTTTTTAAATCCAGAACCATGCGTTGTTGAAAATCTTGGTGAGTGACTTGTTAAATAAAGGGTGGGACCTCATAGCATGCCCCGTCCTGTACTAAAATTCGAGCTTAATCGAGCAACGTATCTAAGAATGGCGGCATATTTTGGTTTTGAATGTAAAATTTGTGATTCTCAATTATTGACCAGTTTTTGGTAGCAACCGTTCCATTTTAACTTCTTTTGATTACATGAACATTTAAAGCTTCCTGTCAGCAAATTTTTTCATTTCTTGGTTATCTTCCCCTTTTTTAAATCCATAAAAATGAGTATTCTCAAATCTAATACACGAAGTTTGAGTGGAAGAGGGTTAAAAAAGTTAATTTTTAGCTTAAGTTTCATTGTGCTATACAGGTTTCATGTAACATACTCTTTGCCACAACTTCCTGGAAATTATTTTCGCCTTCGGGTATTTAAAGTGTATATTTGAAGTCATTTTATGTTATTAATATGTGTGCGTGTGACAATCCTCTCTTTTGTAACTCCACTGAGTGCATCAAATAGCGCCCATACAGACTCAAACAATTTACAGGTAACATCATGAAAACTCAAGATGTGATATCATGTCTATCCTGTGATATCATGTCTATCCGGTTGCGGTTTCCCAGGAAGTAAGTGTGTACAACAACATCGTCTCTTGCTGGATTGCATTTTAATGTAATGGGTTTGGTTGGCCGTGGTGATGAGCTAACGCAATTGCATGTTCTCATGCATATGATGTGAATTCCTTTTACACCATCCCAAAAATTATTTAATACTGTAGGGCATTGTAGCATCGATGAGTTTCTGCAAATTTTGTCAATTGATCGTTTCTCTTACGAAGAACAATATCTCTAGGTTGAAATTCATTTTGTTTCTATTTGGACCATTTTCTCACATGTCCTCTAACAGTCATTTTGTCAGTTTAAAATATAATATCTTGTGTTTATAAGCTGGCATCATGCCAATTGCTGTTTTGAACAAACACGCTTTGGTTTTGATCTGTGAAGAGGTACTTGTATAGTGTTTCCGTACATTTAAACATTGTCATTCTGGAAAAAGTACCGTAACGTGCATCAAGTTCATTATTTCCGTCAACAATGAAATAAATTTGTAGAAATTGATAGAGAAATATTTAATTATTGTTTTGCTTATTCTTTATTTAATAAGTTAAAGCTAGACAAATTTGTTATATTTAAGCAACAAGATAACTAACCTTACAATTTTTTTGGTTTTCAAAAGCCTCACAAAACACCACTCGGTATTAAACTTTTGGTATAACAACCAATTTAACAATGCAATGGAAAAAGTTGAGAGGGGACCTTTTTGTGATAGTATGTATAAATGAATACGTATTGAGATTGAGAGAAATTAAGGTCTTCTGTGTTCCAGAAATTGAAATCCTAGGGATTTTGAACTGTAAATAGATTCAAAACGCAATGCATTCATCATTTTTAAGTTTATTTTGTTTAAACTTATCTTATCTTTTGGACAAACTTCTAAACTATGACCTCAGATATTTTCAGCGTTCTAACTTCTAATCCAAGAGATTCCAAATTCGAATTCCAAAAATATTCCAAATTCCTTGAAATCTCGTAATCGAAAGTCTATTTTTTTTATTAATATAAAAGAACAACTGAGCTACGCTCATCTAGTGATCTACATTTCATATTTATAGCACATTTTATTTAAAGAAGTTTATTTCAAAAAAATTAAAATTTGTATTTTACTTCGGTTTGAAAAGTCTAGGTATTGCATTCTCGATCCAAAAGTGGAATTCTTACACCCACTTTTTTGGCTTTTCTCGACGTTTCAGGATTTAGCAAGCAATAGAGCAATTTCAAAAATCTTAATTTTAGAAATACATAGGTTAACTTAATGGAACAAGATAAAAGGATGATGTGTTCTATAGCTGTACCGGAAGTATGTCAAAAAAATCGTCAAGTGTGTCAAAAAGAATGCCTATTTAATGCTTAAAAAACGTTCATTTTAAGTGATAATCAGGAGTAACATTGTATATGTGGAGAAATCTTCAATCTTCGGGATTGGTAAGTGAGACCAGGCGCTTCATTGTTCTATTATCATGCATCAACCGAAGTCAGAAGGAGAAGGTTGTTTATTAAATTTTAAACAAAAAAAAATAAAATAAAATAAAATTTATTTTATTTTATTTTTGCATGTATGCCCTTATAAAGACAGCGTAAAGGTAAAATAAGATAAAATACACTGAGTGTGCGTTAGTGATAGTAAAAGTGAAGTGAAGTGAAGATAGGAAGCGTACAATTATATAATTGGTGAAATTATTCTGTATTAAATTATTTGCTTTTTTTATATTTACTGTTACCAGGCGGTAGGCAGGTAAAATTTTACCCTTTATTGCTTTAATGTAATTAAAGATTCTTGAAGAAGAATCTTGAGTCGAGGTAAAAAGTATTTCAATCCCTATCAAATTTTGCTAATTTTTAAGTCGTTTATTCGTCCATGTATGGAATACTGCTATCATGTTTGGGGAGGTACTTGTCTGTCAACAATAAAATGTGTAGATTCTGTGCAGGAAAATCACAACGGTTATACCGAGCTAATGGATCAGCTTGATTCACTTCAGCACCGAAGAAATGTGGCTGAATTGTCAATTTACTATAAATGCTTTATTGAATTCTCCTCTAAAGAAATTCAAATATCCTCCCATTGTGTGCGCAGTATAATCGACAAACAATAGCCTCCGAGTTATCCCATCCATTTGTTGTCCAAATACCTCGTTGTAGAACTCTGTCCTTCCAGAACGACTATTTTAATAGAGTGGCCAAATTGTAGAACTTAATCCCTCCTCTGTATTTCTCGATGATTTTGCCCCTCAAGCATTTAAAGAAAACATCCATTGTCATTTAAAACAATTAGTATATTTATCCCCATATCCTCATTCCTTCCATTTTTTTCATCTCTTTCCTGTATAGTTGACATAATAATAATAATAATTTATTTATAATATCACAAAGAGCAGAGCTCGTAATAGATATTTACATTTACAGGTTCATAATTAGTGTTACATAACAACAAAAAAAAAAAAAAAAAAATATTGAACATGCAAAAAACAAATAAAAGAAAAAAAGCTAAGAATAAACAAAACAACAAGAAAAGATGGAAAAGTTTAAAACATATAAGAAAGAATACACTAAATTGAGCACAGCTTATTTTTTACTCCTTTTTTAAATTTAGATATTGAAAGCGAGCTGATATTAGTAGGTAATTTGTTGAATTCATTAATTGCATTATATAAAGTTGAATTAGATCCAAATACTGTTGAGTTAATCTTAATGTTGCCAAGGCTGCTATTAGTTCTAGTTGTATGTTCGTGTATGTGAGAGTTAAATAGCAAGCTGGTGTTTGAATGTATGTTTTGGTTTATAATATTATAAACATGTTGCACCGCAACGTAACTATATAATTGCTTCACAAAAAGAATATTTGTCGATGTGTAAATCTCAATGGTTGGTGTTAGCTTAGGAAAGCCATACATATTTTTTATAGCTTTGTTTTGGATATATTGTATTTTTTGAATTTTAGTTTTGTACGTGGCACCCCAAATTAAAATACTATATGTTATATGTGAGTGGAAAAGTGAATAATATATTCCTCTTTTAAGATTGTCTGGTACCAATGTTCCAATTCTTTTAAATACACCAGCTACTGGAGCACAACGATTTCTAATATTGTGAAACTGTGCATTCCAAGACATATCTGCGTCAATAATTACTCCAAGGTATTTATATTCACTGACTTTACTTATATATTCATCCGATACTTGGATATCCAGATGAATGTTAGCACCATTTCCTATTAACATGTATTTGGTTTCATGGTTGGTGTCTTCGGATATTCGGAAGACACCCTTCGGATATTCAAAGAGTGTGTCAAAAAACTGTTTTTCATTTAACCAATTTCGCTGAGAAATATAAAATGGGAAATATTTTCGATTAGAAACTTTTGCCAAATAAAATTAATTATTTGTAGGACATGAAATATAATTACTATATTACATGAAATTGGACATGGAATGGGAAACTATCCTGTTTCTACTCCTTCCAACTTATAGGAACAGTTGGAAAATATCAAATGTTTGCAGATTAACTGTCGATTAACAGTGGTATTTTTACAAAAATTGTTATTATTAATTGTTATTATTTGTGATTGTTATTTCTTAAGTAATTTTTTATGTGATTCCAGATTCTACCACTTCTGAATAACAAGACACGTTGGAAAAAGTTTGAATTTTTGATTTTGTTATAATTTTTGGAATATTTTTAGAATTTGATGTTCCGTAAAACATAAACTTCTAAGCAGAGATAAAATACTTGTACTTTTATAATGGATTTTTTGTTTAATATACCTCGCTGTCCACAACTAAGAACAATGTCGTGTGATGAAAGCTTTTTGTCGAAAACTGTATTAAAATCTTTAACCCAAACCGAAGTTTTGATATCTTGGGATTTCAGCCCCTTCATATTACTTCGGTCTGAAAGACCTAAGTGTTACATTCATGAGCTCAAAGTGAAATTCTTACCCCCACTTTTTTTGACATTTCTCGACATTTTAGGACCCTCTGATTCTAAAATAGCAAAAAAAAATTTGATATACATCGCTGCCCAAAACTAAAAACCATGTCCTCGGAAAGTTTTTTGCCGGACCCAGACCGAAGTCTTGATATCTCAGAGCTGTGAGATTTCAGTTCCTCCATATTTTTTACTTTAAATTTTCATTTTTTCTAAATTTCTTATTTCGAACCAGCCTATATCAAAACTAGTAAAAAATTAAAAAAAAAATTAACACGTATTAATTTGTATTATTAAACTAACGATTACCGATGTTTCAAACAAATCGAAAATGGTCAGTTTCAAATTGTTTTTTTATTGGTTGCTCGATTTGGTTTTCCATGATTTTAGTTAGTATCGTCTTCTTTAATATAACCATCCTCCTTAAATAAAAATTACACATTTTTTTGTTAATAAAGGTTTGACTAAAAATAAATACCGACGTTTGAAATTTTCGTGTTTGTAGAAGTTTTAAAATGAACAGATATTTATTTCCGTCAAATTTTTGGGCACCACCTGTTCAATTATCAAAGTTCTACTTTCAATTTCATTCGACAAAGCATAAAGACAAACGTGAAATTATGGCAACGTTATTTGTTAAAAAAAACATTTCATGTTAAGTCACCACATGTTCCAAGGTGTAAATAGCATAATGTAGAAAACGTATTATTTTTCATATTAAAAATAACTTAAGCGATAAATAGAAAAAAAATTTCTTTTGTATAGTGAAACTTTTTAAATCAGTTTTCTACGAATTGTTATAGTATGTCGTACCAAGAAGAACACATCTGAGTTTATACATTAAAATGAAAGTCCATAATTTTATTTTTTGTTTCCTTTTTTCTTTTTAATTATTTTCAGTTTAAGTGCTTTAACACTGTACACAGACTCAAAGGTAAAAGAATTCTAGTTTTACTTCATCACGAATTGATGTTTTTAGCAAAGTAAAAAGTTAATCAGAAAACCATAACACTCAACAGATAACATTTTATTTTTTCACGATCAATAATGCATTTTCTCATCAATTTTTAAATCTTCCCACAAGTTTAACCAAACCCCCAACACTTGTTCTTCTAAAAATCACAACTCGTTCTGATAAGCTTTTTAAACAATATTTTCTCTTTATTATTTAAATCAGTTAAATTGTGAAGATTATCTAAAATGTCAAATAATTTGCTACATCTATGTTTGTGCTTTTTGTTCGTTATATAAACTAAGTTTTATCTCACCTTCGAGAGATTCCATTTCTAAGATAACAGCAAAACATATTTATTAATTTTGTCAACAAAAAAACACACAGAACCAACTAAACAATGCGACATTCCGTGCTTTGAATTTGATTCGTATTTATATCAACAGAAAAGAAAAACATTCCATTTACAGTTGTTATGTTTATGAAAATGGGTAAACTGAAATGATATAATGAAAATTCTATTTTCCACGACACACTACAGAAATACAAACCTACATACTTTTTATACATATTCAACGAATTTAATTTGGTTTCTGTTGTTAAAGAAATTTTCTTTTCGCTTAATTGAGCTCTTTTAAAATATATTTGGAAGGCTTCCAGAATTAACAATCGTTTCGTTGCATTGTGTATCGAAATTTGAAAATCTTTTTTAAAATGGATTTGGTTTTATTCCAAGCTCTTTCTCGTATTTACATTTAGAATTCATACTCTGTTTGTTATTTTTTTTTGAATTTTAATAATGATGGGTGGAGTGTGATTTTATAAGGATTTACTATATTTTTGTAAATTTATTTTGGAATCTTTTTGACTAAAAATAGCTTAGTATTAATTATAACGCGGTTAAAATTAAATCATACATATGAACAAAATTCTTTTGTTCATATCATTAGAATCCTTTAATTGTACATGGTTGAGATGTTTATTTGAATGCAGGAAGTTTATGTACAAATTACATGTATAAATTTAGAAGTTTAAAGAAACCATATTATTTTAACACAAATTTTTGCTGGCAAATGTTTAGTATGGTAATCGAGGCAAGTAGTACGATGCCGCTTAACGCGTAAAAATTCATTAGTCTAAACAACTTTCTTCTAAGAGGATCAATGCATTCAATACAACTAATAGTCTTTTTTATTCATATTTTCTTACCAATAAAAAGAAGCTGTTTATCCCGTAGAAGTTCATTTGTTTAAAACACATTCTACTACGTGAATAAAAGCATTCAATACAACTGATTGTCTTTTTAATTCATATTTTGTCTTCACCCGGGTCGGAATGACATTTTTTTTATTTTCAATCTCATTTTGTATTATGTTGGTTTCTTGTTATTGGTATTATGTATTATGTTGATTTCGTGTTCATGTTGGTTTCTTGTTATTTACTTGGAGTTTATTAATTTTCGGACAGTCGATCGAGATTAAATCATGTAAAATGATTTAAAAGTTTTTTATACAGCCAATGGTTTTTTATGTAGTCAAACTTTGTTATAGATTATTTCAGAAATTTTTAATCGACATAAAAAAATATTAAGACAATACAGATAAGTATTTACCTCAGCTATTTTGCTAAAAAAAAATTACGATATCAAAAGAAGGAAAAAAACGAATAGACAACAAAAAATCAATGAATCAAAGGAAAAATTGATACGTAAACATATTTTTCAGTTTATTTAAATATTTTGGGTATGGTGTGAAAAAGGTGGCAATAGATAGGACACACAAGAACTCAAACTGTATTCCACATGCAGTTCCACCCGTAATTCAGTTTTCTGTTCTCTGCTCCAGAAGAATGTGAACAGAGGGGGTTCGTTGCTGGATATCCGCGTTCAAAACTACGTACAACAATTTTCTGTATATTTACAATACTGACTGTTGAGTTTGTGGTGGTCTGTATTATAGACTAAGTTTCTCTGTGCATTCCCCCTACTCAAGTAGGAACGATTAGCAATATATGAAGTTTGGAACATGGTGGCTTTGGCAGGAAGCAGGTAACAAAGGGGCCTCAAAAGTTTCGTGAAAGTATAAAATGTAATTTTTTTCTATATTCTTCGGGATAGTTTACTACTACTACTACAACTTTATCAATTTATTTAAGTTTAAGGGTGTCTGGCAGGGGGTTACCACGATAGTAAGTGTCTGGCAATAGGTGACGTGACTTCTAATACTATCCCTAATAATATATAAAAAAATCACCTTTTATACTTTCACGAAACTTTGGAGGCCCCTTTGATACCTGTTCCCTGCCAAAGTCACTATGATCCAAACTTCATATGTCGCAAATCGTTTCTACCTGAGTAGGGGATATGCCCAGAAAAACTTTCAGGTTTTATAAAATAACGAAGGTCTGGCCGTCGCGGGCTCTTGCTCTATTACAAACAATTAAAATAAAAAACTTGGACATCACCATTAATACAACTTTTAATTTCTTATATAAAACATTTACATTTTTTTCTATTTACACCATAATATTTTTTTTTAATTTATTTTTAATGAAATCTAAATTTATACTAACTATACTAGACTACACAACACAACTTATATAATAAAACGAATCGATTTTTAAATATATACTGACCACTTTAAATATTTGATATCATATTATTTTAGATTTTCTGTTTCCCCTTCCAGTAATAATAAACAATTCCCCAAGTTAAAAAAACATTTAATCAAACATGTTTATTGAAATTGCGTGACGTAACTAAACCGACAACAGTAGTACAAAAAATGTAGCTACAATTTAAGAAAATTAATAAAATTATAATTGAGTTTGAAAATTATTATTTTCAGAGTTAAAATTGAATAGTCCGCCGTTACAAAGTTCATACTGAAAAAACTGATTAAAAGTGGCACTCTGATATCATAAGAGGGAGCAGATACTGAATTAAGTATTACATACGATTACCATATAATGCAAGCACCTGTTAAACAGCTAAAACCAATGTACAGTATTAGAAGCTTAAGGTCCTAGATTGAAACTAACGGTCTCTTCGACACCATGACAAAAATATTGAAGCTGATTTCTGTCATTAGCAGTTGTATTCTATATACTGAGAAAAAATGCGACAGTATTGAAATAATTGTTATCTGCGTGATAGCCAATTGGCACTTTGGGCACTAAAATCTACGCATGCTCACTTAAAACTACCACGTTGATGCAAACAAAGCCACTGCAACAATTATGTCACACTTGTCTTTGCATCTAGTTAAACAAGGATACAAGGAAATGCTTTTGACGAAGCTTTAGCAAAAAAAGGTACCAATAAAAAGTTTATTGACGCGAAATCATGCTTTGGAATGGCTCAAAAGAACAATACACAAAATGGAAAACGGTACAAAACGGAAAGCCAAGAAAAACTATTGAATCGATTCAAACAGAGTTTCAGATGGATGTTGAGGCTATGCGTTCCATGAGATGGTCCCACAAACCATATAATAAAATGGAAATGAACGTTTTAAAGAGGTAAAGATTCTAAAAATGACGAGATAAAAAGATAGAATAAGTCATCACCAGCTGTCCGGATTATTCATGACACAAATACAACAACCAAGAACCAACTAAGAAAACAATTAGGGTAATCACAAAACACTTCCAGTATGCATTACTAATTTGAACTGATAAAGGCCAACAAATAATTTTTTTTTGATATTGTACACAATATCTCAGTTCTATTTTTTCACGTTTTTCATAAACTGATTATTTGTCGTTACTTTTGGCCTACTATAAACAAAGATGTGAATAATGGAAGATAGTCTTGTTTATCCGACGAACGTTCGAAAGCTCATAAACATACCAGGTCTTTGCTTTAAAAACTTCAAATACCAAAAGCACGTTTTGATCATATTCAAATTGATATATTTGGACCATTATAAGCCTAATGAATGACTGATATGTCTGCATTTACAATCACGACCACATTCGATTACAATAATGTTCCCCGTTGCGGTGTTCCATTGACAATCACAATTCATCAAGAAACTCAATTTGAATCCAAGCTTTTAAACAATAGACAAAACTCCTTGGCTTTTATTTCTTTCAGCTTCAACATTCACCACTGTTAACAATTAGACCTGCATAATCAACACCTACTCTTTGGAACAGTCTGCTTGGAATGACATATGCTGTAAGTAGATGCTTATTTTTTGAACGGTTGGTTGACGTTTATAAAGTGTCGTGTCATGCATTTGTTTATTGATTTTTTGATTTTTAATGAGCTCACGGATTTCAAAAATCCAATACCCTTGGCGTGGTATTGACATCATTAAACTTGTTGCAATACATAAGTGCTTTTTATGTAGAAAGTCATCTAGTTTGGTAGCAAACGGATGTTTCTTCGACAGTATGAATTGTTGTTTCGTATTGAACTTATGTAGATAGTTTTGAATTACAGTGAGTGACTCAAAGGAAAAGGCGAATGTTTTGGGTCGCATTTTTGCAACAAACTCTAACATAACTGAACCTCTTCATTCTCCTCCACTCATTGCCCCAGTTGAAACCAAAATGAAACCGATTATTTTTCGAAGTAATATCATACGTAAAATTCTTTTATCCCTCAATATCAACAAATCCATTGAGGTGGTATTCCACCCATTATTACAAAAAACTTTCCTACACAACTGCCAATTCTAACCAACATTTTCTATTTATCTTACAAAACCGGAATATTCCCCGAGTGTTGGAAGTTGGCTAGTGCGTTCAACCCATATCCAAAAAAGGCAGTAAGACTGACGCGAACAATTATAGACCAATTGCAAGTCTGTCAGTTTTAGCTAAGATATTTGAAAAATATGTTAATTACAACTTAATGCAATATTTGGAGGTGTCACGAATTATTGATAATAAACAGTATGGTTTTCGTAGAAGTCATGCAACAGGTGATCTGTTAGCCTACGTTGCCATATATGGAGCAAACCTCTGAAGAACCATGGTGAGACCATCAATGTTTCTTTGGAATTTCAAAAGCTATTGATAAAGTGTGGCATAAAAATCTTATGGCAAAATTAAAATCTTATGGCATACATGATCTTACTGTATCATGATTTCCTAGTTTTCTTACAGGTTGCCAATTTCATGCAATTTAGATGATATTACATCCAATGCTTTCACAACAAATGCTGGCGTTCCCCAAGGCTCTGCACTTTCACCAACCTTGTTTATTTTATATATAAATGATTTGCTTAGCTCTACAGCGTCTAATTCACAGTTTTGCTGCTGACAGTACATTACATGCCTTTCATGCATCTCTAAAAAGTCGATCTTGTTTAGCAGCTACTAACGATAGAGAATTTTTAATTAATTCTATCAACGAAGACCTAGAGTGTGTAATGTAATAGGGACCAACCTTTCATGGATAGAACGACATAAAGACTTCCCCATTATGACAAAACACGAGGAATTACAGAGGTTAAATCGATTAAACTTCTCGGAGTTGTCATTGAAAGTAACATGAAATGGAATAAACATGTGTTTAGTCTAGCAAAAACTGTAATGCAAAAATTAGGATTCTTGAGCCAATGTAAGAAGTTTTTTTAACTCTGAGCAACTTTTGTTTATTTATAAGTTATTTATCCGCCTACACTCAGAGAATTTTGTTAGTAAATTTAATAACCGCCCGTTTTAAAAATGTGTAATAAGCTATTTTATCAATCTGATAACGATTTTTATTAAAGTAATTGCCACATTCGTTCGATTAAAACATTTTGTTATTATTTTCATAAAAATGTTTATTAAAATAAAAATTCGGTTAATATTATTAAAAAAAATCACAACGGTTGATTAAACTAATAACCAATTTTTATTAAAATAATGAATTTGGACAGTCAAAAAAAAAATCATGTGATTAACGTAGAGCTATTAAAATAAAAACATAAATTATTATTTTTGTAGTTAATTTTAATAACCATTTTATTAGATTAATCATTGACGTTTTTACTTTCAAAACGTAGGTTATTAGATTAATAATAGTATACATTAATCTAACTTTAGGTTATTATTTTTAATAAAGATTAATAAAATCTTGGTAAGAATCACAGTTTATATACAGACGCTAAATAAACAACTTTAAAAAATATTTAAAAGTTTTGTGAAAAGTTAAAAGTGTTGTTAAAAAAATTGAAAAAGTAAGATTCTTTTATTAAACGATAAGAAATTTGATTTAAAACAAAAACAAATAGTTGGCAGGTAAACAAATTCATACGTTTGGTATGTGAAACTTTGTAAATTTTTGTGCTGTCTATTTATTTTTGAAAAAAATCGTTTTTAAAAAAATTGGTTTTTCAGTTCCTGAAGCAGATTCATCAGAACATGTAGAAATTTTGTTCGATGAACAGAGTAGTTGGGCTGAAATTGAGTCTGCATGGGACAGGACTAAACAACTGAGACTCAGCGACATTTAAAAATTAAAATCAACTTCGGAAATTTTAACCTAATGGAAGCAATTTAAATTACCGCTTGGTTATAAACTGGTAATTAATAATTCAATATTAGTATATTTCAATATCATTTTAATTATAATAATATTCCTTTTAAAATTTTCAGATAGAGATTTATTTCAAAGCGGAAACATTGAAAGCCAGCGATTTTGGTTGTAAATTACCAACATTTATTTAGAAAACTCAGCCCATTTTTTAAGAACAAATTAAAGATGCAAAGTTAAGAGAGATTGTTGAAAAGCTTCGCAATACACAGAATATACGACAGAAAGTAAGTTTTTTAAATTTGTTTTTTTTGGCCCCAAAAACTTGAAAAACAGGATTCCATTCAAATTTTACAGCAACAGAATTTTTTGCGGTCAAATTTGTATGAAATTCTGTTTCTGTTTCTGATGTATTTGAATATCCAACTGTAAGTTAAAAAGTTGTTTTTGGACATGTCATTTGTAATTTTTAGGGTTCCGTTTTTTATACGGAACACTTGGTGAGAGTACAATGTGTTTTTCACATTATGTCGATTATCTCGTGAACCATTAATCCGATGAACTTAAGATTTGAGGTGCTTATAAAACTAACCTATCCACACAAGATAACGGGTTAAAAATAAATAAAGTTGTGTTCGTTTGTTTTACAGAGGTACGATGTAAAGCCTTTGAGAACATACATTTTTTTATCGAGACGAGTAGGGTATTATATAAAAGGGCTTCGCGTTTCAGCATTCCTTAAAAATGTATTTTGGAATTTTGCACCTCATCATTTTTCGTATAATTTTGAAAAATGACGTTTTCTCTATGTTTTATTGCCCCGATTAACTCTGACCCTACTTAATCGAAAATCTTGAAATATATTTGGAATGATAGAAAAATGTATAGGTTTTTAATAAAAATTATAGAAAAGTGGCAGATACTCATAACAATATTTATTAAAGGGGTGGGAATGATAAGGGCTAAAAACATCATTTAGAACCAGGTCAAGTGCGGTGTCATTTGAAAGAGCACTTGATTTTAGAATACATTAACATTTTTTTTAGAATGTTGCAATGCACAGTTTTTGAATTATTGTCAAAAAAGTGACACAAAAAGTTGGTCCCCCCCATTTCGAGCTTAATTAACACGAACATTTGAAAAAATTCACAGAGACAGGAAGTTTGATAAACACTGAATTATAGCGAAGTCTCAAATAATTATTTTTTTGAACTTTTAAGGGATTGGGGTGGGGAAGGAAGAAGAAAACTTTTTCTACCCAAGCAAGTGGGGTGTCATTTGAGCACCAAATATAAGAACAATTGCAATTTTTTTTAGAATTTTGCGGTGCACATTTTTTGAGTTATTCTAAAAAATGTGCGAATTTCATGCCGTTCCCCCCCATACGTTTCGACACTGATAGACAGAAAAAATTGAAAAAATTCACAGAGACAGGAAGTTTGCTATATTTTGAACGAAAATTATAGCGAATTCTCAAATAATTATATTTCTGTGTGTTTGGTGAAAGGGTGAAAGAGGGGTAAAAAAAACTTTTTTGACCCAGCGAGTGGGATGTCATATGAAAGAGCACCAAATTTAAGAAACATTGCAATATTTTTTAGAATTTTGCGATAAACAGTTTTTTAGTTATTGTTAAAAAAGTTTTATTTTAAGTATATGTATACCACCACTACCCTAAGTTTTGACTCTGATTTATAGAAAAAATATTCTCAATTTAAGCCATTTAAACTGGCTAAACTGGCTAATTCTTTCTTTAGTTAACATAAACAGCTATGGATAAGATTTAACCTTAATACCGCATTTACAGCGACATAGCAAATTAGTAGATGTAATTTAAATCAGTGCTATAAACATTTTTTATTTTAAGAGCTTGCAACTAATTTGAGATCTAGTTTTACTATCTAGTAAATAATTTTCAAATTAATATTGACGTAGTAAACACCATTGCAAATAAACAATTTTGATTTCTACACCGTTTCCTGTTCCTAAAAATTTTAAATTATCAAATTTCTTTTCTCCGTCAAATATTTTTCAACAATCAGAGAAAGAACTTGAGGAATGGTCTAGTTATCATATTTTTATTGCTTTTTTAAAAGTTTGACAGATAGCAATTTAAACTAAACTAAATTAAAATATGTTTATGAGATTAAAAGATTTATTTTGCAATCTACGCTGTAAACTCATATTAAATATGACAAGATGCAAATTAATATACTATCTACTAGTTTGCTATGTCACTGTAAATGCGCTATAAGTAACAATTTTTGTGTCATTTTTGATCAATGTATAGTAGAATTTTTTTGCCAGCGAACACGAAATTTGTTTGTTATGCGCATATTGTTTGCACATGCGCATATTGTTTGCACATTCAGTGTCTCGATTAAAATATTGAAAAAAACTATTAGGGTCCCATTGAAATGGACAAAAAAACACAAAAAATAATAAATTACTATTGAAATTCAACCAATTATAATAGAAAACCAAAAACTAGTAAAAATGTTAATGATTTTGTAGGCAATGTAACAAAATTTTGATAATTAAAAATAAATATAATAAAAATAACGACGCCTATGGAAACAAATATCACAACAAACAAATGGTACGAACTAGAAGTAAAAATTTAACTAATATAATTGTTTTGAAAACAAATTTATCCCAAAATAAATAATACATCTCTGTTTTACTTTTTGTCTCATCTTTTATCTCTTGCTGCGTCGTATCTGTCAAAAATTCGCGGGCAAAAAAATTCTACATAGATGTGATTGACATTTACTATTGACGTCTACGATTATATATTTATTCTGTTATGCGTCAATAGTCTGGCGATATAAAGACTTTACAACACAACTTTATGTCATTTATTTTTGATATTGTGTTCTTTTACATTCACGGAACCCTTGGCGAGCGAATTTTATTCGCACTTGTCCGACTTTTTTTGAGTGAAACCTATTCAATGTTAGAGTCTGTTATAGTATAATTATTTTTCTGTTTTATATTATTTAGATGGTATTCTGCTGTCAACTATGTATTTACTGCACAGGATTCTCCGTCCAACCAACAAAGCTTGAGATTCGAGATTCTCAAAACAGTTTGGCCATTATAGGTGAAACTTTTAAAAATTTTGAAGAGATATTACAAAAGTATTTGGATCAAAAATTACCAATTCAGCCTCTTTTGTTAATTACTGGATCTAGAACTAAGCCAATACTAGTATGTTTTGATAATGTACGGTATGAAGTTTATACATCATGGAAAGCAGTTGATGTGTGCTTCAAAATATTTTATTTATTCAACTTAAAATATCCGCAATCAGCAACCAATTTTGGAATTTTATCCAAAAGTATTTTTATACATTGAAAGGCGAAAAAGAAATAGCACATTATTCGATCAATTTGTTGATTGATTGGTTAAATTAAAATCAATAATATATATTATTAGTTTAACTATGTAAATTTATTTTTTAATTAATAATTAATAAAAAATATAGTAAAATATAATATATTTTACTATATTTTTTATTTTATATACGAACATAGTTTCCCTTTTTTTCTTTTAATTTTTGTCACATATAAATTTAAAAATACTTTAAAACAAAATTATGAATTATTTTAAAATTAAAACTGTGAAATATAAATACTTTAAAATTAAATGAAAATAATTGAAATATGTTTATAAAATTGTTAATAAAAAATTTATGTTCTCTTTTATTTAAAAGTGTAAAATATAATTTCCATTATTAATTTAATAAGTTCCATTATTAATTTAATAACATCTAATTATTAATTTAATAAGTTCTATTATTAATTTTAAAGCATCTTATTATTAATTTAATAAGAACCTTTTATTAATCTAATTAGATTGTATTATTAATCTGATAATATAATATTATTTTAAAAACAACTTTATTATTCTAATAATATATGTCATTTATCCAATGGATACCTAATATGAATGTAATCCATTATGTTATTAATTCAATAAGAATTTTCATAAATATAAAAGCGATCGTTTTTAGATTTAAAATTTAAATTTTTTTTGTTAGTAAATATTACGAACAAATAATATTAGTTTAATAATGCCTGTAATTACGAAATTAGTGAAAATAATCACAAGTTGTGATTAGCTGTATAATAATCACCAAATTATTAATCTAATGGCTATTTTGATAGTTTTTAATAACAGAATTCTCTGAGTGTATGCATGGAAATTATTGTCATGTTAGGGGAAGTGCTTATCAGTCAACAATAAAATGCCTAGACTCTGTGCGGAAAAAATCAATACGGTTGATTGATAATTATGCATTAACTGATCAACTTGATTCACTTTAACTTGGATTGCAAGTGGGAGAGATATGATGCAAGTTTCGTTGTAGTATTATATCAATAATTTCTGCACCCGGTTTGCCACAAATGTCAATTTTTTGGGGTGTGAAAAAAGCCACAATAGGACAATAGTTGAATCCGTCCAATAAGATGTTTCATAATCTTTTATTTTTAGAGCTTCATCAACGAACCTGATCAATTTTACTAGAAGATGAGTGGCATTCAAGTCAAGCCCTAGAAGTGATACTTCATTGGTGCTATTTTTTGTTTAGCTGTGACTAGAGGAACTTGTACATCATCGTTGATGGTTTCCGCTCGCAGATACTTGGAGGATACTGCTGAATTTGTACTTTATTGTTGGTAGCATGGAGTCACCGAGTAATATTAGTGTCTATAATAAAACAAAGATTGTTTTTAAATGAGTTCCATTTATTTTGTAGTTCACCTAGTAATGGATCGTCCCATGATAGTTTTTGACAATTTTTAGAACATGATATTAATTGTAACTGGGCTAAACCAGCTCAATGGGTCAAAAAATTTGAAGTCAACTGATAAGACTTCGTTTTGTTGTGAATTTTACCTTCGTCATCTGTGATACATTAAATTTGAAGTTGTCTTCCTGATGATGCAAATTTAGACCAAGAACACCCATTGTTTTGTCAAGTTCGGTAACTGCTACTGTGGAATTGGATTAATCTGCTGGGATATCCTTTGCTAATTGAAATTCGGCAGTTGTCAGTTGCCCCTGTTTACAAGTTGTAAACATAAAAATCATCTAATTTAGCATTTGATGCTACTGTGGATGATGTTATATATCTTGTTCCCAAATGTTTTAAGACCCTTTAAGTCAAAAATAGTGTAGAAGATGTGTCATACGTAACAGTTCGCAGATGGTACTCTTTCATTAGTTGGTGCTCGGGTTCACGCCACAGTATAGACTGATACGTTTAATATTGTTCATCGTAAAGATCTGGCGATACATCTTCTCAATGTTTGCTGACATCGTAATTCAATGCAATCTGAAATTTAGTATAATTGTGAACAAATCGCGTTGATGTCTTTGATAAACCGAGAAACACTGCACGGAGCTTGGTTGTCGTCCTGTCTTCAGTTATCACTGCATGATGTGGTAGTAAATATTCTTTTAAATAGACAGCTGGAGTATTAAGATAAAGTGCTCTTTGCAGGATTTTTCTTTATCAGAGAAAAACAGATTGTGGTATAAATTCAGCTCCCAAAATCTCTTCAGTGTTTCTTCTTTTTTGAATTCTGCCTCGGATAGTTCAATATGATGATTGCTGATGGAACAATGTTGTGCACCTGATGCACAGCCTAACCAAACAGTGTGTTTTATAGAACAAACCCTCACTCGTAGGACTGTTGACCAGGTCGTAGAATGTTGAAAAATTGATCAGCACGAATTAATATGTGTTCCCTCCCTCTGGACTATCAAATGTTGGATCTGTCAAATCGAACGCATTGAAATCTGGTAGAGTTAATCGATCAACGGTTGTTGTTAACGGTAATTTTTAATTGATTTGCTCAACTTTTGAAACGTTGAGGAACAAATTCTGGTTCCGTTATTCCTCTTGTGCTTAAACCACTTATTGACAGCTTTGCACTTTGACGTTTCAAATTGAGTTGTTGTATGCATTTCTCTATGATAAATGATGTTTAAGAGCCAGAGCTTAACAGGGCTCTGCATTTTGTTTGTTTCCTATTACGGTCTGGAACGTTGATGATTGTTTTCGGGAGTATTGCTTGAAATTTTAAATATAACATTGATGCCGGGTTACAAGCTACACTCAGTCGATTGCATTCTCTTGCATCATCGAATTTGACTATTGATTAATGTAAAGGGGGGGGTAGCAGGTTTAACTAAGAGAATCTCAAGCAGAAATGCATAATGACGTAGGGCTCACAATTTTCGATATTCTCACCTTGATGATCCAGAAGCATTAGAAAATCATCGATCTCTAACAACATGTACGAAATCTACTAATTTCTTAGTAGACTGACGCTAGACTGACTGTAATGGATAGTAGCTTAAAATGTTTCTTCTAAAAACTGGAAACTACGTGTAGTATAGTGCCTACACTAGTGACTTCACAATGTAGATCTTGGGTAGTGGTGTTGGGGTGTTGTTGATGGTGCTGCGTCAACTCCATTATTTTATCCAAAGAAACATTAACTTGTTCACGATTTGGCAGGACACTCCTGAAATTTTAACTCCACCAACTTACCCCTGATCTTATATTGGAGGTCAGTGATGTCCTCCTGTAGTTGCGTTATATCAGTATCATCTTTGTCAAAACTTGATGTTGCTTGATAATCGGAGATATTAAAAAAAAACAAACAATCATTCATGCATACTACTTTCGTAGCTCGTCCATAACAAAATGCTTTATTTTGCCTTAAAACGTATGCATCAGCTACTGCTGTTGGTGCTATGTTAAAACCATATGTAGATAATTATTGGAAACCATTGTAATTTTTTTCTCGCTAGCTGTGGCCTGCAGCACAAAAGTACTACACATTCGATCTTGAGCTGTTAGCATTATTTGTCACGAAACGTTTTCGTTATTTTGTAGAAGGTTGCAATTTTACAGTGTTGACGGATCTCAAACCTCTTTCGCATCTAAAACTGAAAGAAGCCCCAGTCATTTGGATTTGATTGAACAGTCTACTACTGATTTATGACATATATCAAGTAAAGAAAAGGTGGTGGCGTACAAATTGTCAAGGTATTTTTAAGAGAACGTAATCTTTTCAACTGTATTGGACGTAAGTCAGCTTGTTATGCTTCAGAAACACTGAACTCCAGGACTCTATATAAGAAAAAACGATTGAATTCAAAACATAAATTTAAACTTTTAACCAATAGAGTTTCAAGTAAACTAATTTATGAGACCTCTTCTGCTAAAACTTCTGGGACCATATAAACACATTAAAAGTTTCTCGAAGAATTGAGATAAATGATTATTAAGATAAATGGAAAAACTGTCTCTTTTCCTTATAGACTGACTAAAACTGACACATAAGACGGACGCTTGTGAAGCAAAATGTGTCAAAACGCAAAAAAATGTTCATTCCAATTATTAAAACGATGAAAAAAAAAAGGAAAGAGAGGTGTCAAGGGACACCCGGATGGAACGAAGTACCTTTCGATTAATTAGTGAAGATTATACAACTTTGTGAAGATTAGTGAAGATTATACTACTTTGTATACAATTAACAATGGGAACACTGGGAACAATGTTGTATGCAAACTTGTATACAAATTTATGTACAAAATTGTATTCAAAGTTGTATACAAAGTTGTATTAAAAGTTGTAATAAAAGTTGTATACAAAGTTGTATTAAAAGTTGTTTACAAAGTTGTACACAAAGTTGTATACACAGTTGTATACAAAGTTGTATACTACCAAGTTGAAAACAAAGCTGTATACAAAGTTGTATACAATGTTGTATACAAAGTTGTATACAAAGTTGTATACAAAGTGGTATACAAAATTGTATACAAAGTTGTATACAAAGTTGTATACAATGTTTCAGTCAAATCGAACACGGCTACTATGAAATATTTCTCTATAGCAGGCTACAGAGCTACAATCAATTCGAAAACGAAAATAAACGAAATAAAATTTAGTGTAAAAATCCCATAAATTTTATTTCGTTTATTTTCGTTTTCAATTGATTGACAAATTGATTGAAGGTCTGTAGCCTGCTTATCTGTTTTTGCACAGAAAGAACAAATCAATTTTATGAATTGTTTCTTTAATTTCTAATCAATAGAAAATATTTAAAAACAATGAAAAATAATAATTAAATCAAAGAAAATCAAAGAAAAATAATAATAACAATATTTAAAAACAAAGAAAAATAAAACGTCTATCCTCTCCTCAAGCGAAGCATAAACTAAATTCAAAGAAAATATTAAAATTAAAATTCAGCGTTGCTATTCCAGAAAAAATAAATGGAGTTTTTAAAAAAAATTTGGGCTTTTTTCGGCTTTTCAGGGTTTCATAAAATTCATGTTGTTGTTTTGATTTCAGAATTTACTGTTAGTGCAAAAAAAAAACGTCAACAGATCAAATTACAGATTTTACTATCGTTTCTCAGAATTGGGGTATACTGTATTGTGTATATTTATGTTGTTTATATTGATTTTTGCGAAGATATATTTTCTTCTAAGGAAAAATTTGGATTTTTGGATTTCAAAGAAAAAATTTGGATTTCAAATTGATTCAAATTTGGATTTCAATCAAAAAGGAGTTTTTGGACCGAAAAAGGAGTTTGGGCTTCTCGCGTTCAAAGAGGAGTCAAAAAACTCCAATTGGAGTCAAACGGCAACCATGTTTAAATTTCATTTCTTATTTCGTTTCGTTTCGTTTGTTGTTTCGTGTTTTTTTTTAATCGTTTAATTTTTGTATATTAATTTTTTTATATTCTCTTTTATATGCAGCAAAAAGTGTCGTTACAACTTTTTTTTTGGTCTTAATTTTTTCCGTCTAGCCTCCTTTCGCAACGCGCGATAAGGAACTTCGTTCCAAAATTTTTTCGTTTAAGCTAAACAGTTTAGAAAGATTCCCGTAAGGGATCACAATGGAAAGACACACAATCGAAGTACAATTTACATCCAGATGAGTTATCCACTGATTTTAATAATACCTTAATGAAAAAATACATACAAATCGCTGTCACCGAAAATGTTCATAATGAGCAATTTCACGTCACCGCAGCATCGATGTTCCTGACCCCCTTTGATTTCGATAAAATTTCATATACATATAGCCAATAAAAAAATAAAAATATCATTTCTTTCAAAAAATTAAATTTCGCTCTAGGGATGACACAGGGTGGCGGCAAAGTTTTAGGGGTTTGCGAAACATGAGTATCTTTGAATATCGATTGCCAACGATTGACTAAACCGATTTAAGTCATTTATAGCTCATTGGAAAGGTAATTGATAGGACTTATATAAAAAATTACTTAAAATGTTTTAATAATATTTTAAAAGTGTGTTAAACTTAAAAAAAATGTCAAAGATGGCGCTGTTGAGGGTACCCTCACTATTACCACTTTTTTTTCAAGAAAAAAATTTTTTAATTGGTTCGTAATCTAAAACGAAAGTTTCCCAGGTACATAATTTCTTGTCTTAAAAATAAATTTCTTACAAAATTTTATTTCCCGGTTTTTCGATTTGTTGTTTTTTAAAAAATGCATTTTATTTAACTAAAACCGCCTGAATTCTTGTTTTATAGAAATTTAAATATTTTGAGGATACAAGTTAAGTATTTGAGGGTGTGGATGCTTTTTACATAATTCACTTTTTCTCCCATTTCTACCTGCCAGAAATTAATTATAAATGAAAGTACCTGAAATATATTAAAACTGATGCTGAGAAGTAAATAGTGAGAAAAAATATGTGAAATAAAATGCATGTTGTATAGAATTCATATAACAATTAACTTTTTATTTTTATTCTAAATTGTGTAATAAAAACAATATACATTTATTAATAATATAAAATAATATAAAAGAAATTAAAAATATAAAATAAATTTACATTGCATATTAACGGCTTATCTGAAAAATCTGAATTAGAATTAGAATATTTTTTTGTGAGCAATGTTTTTTCATCTTTGGGTATGAACGCATGAAATGATTGTGAACGTTTTATAGTTACAGCCTCTCTGTATTTTGCTTCTAGCCGAGACTTCATTTCTGTAGAATAATTTTTACTGGAATATGCAAAATCTATTGTTGATTTTGTTGCCCATTCATAAAGATCCATAGGGGTTTGAATAATATTCTTGTTAGACAAACTTTATCGATGAGCACCTCGTTCCAATGTACCTCCTATTCCTTCACACGCTCCTTTTCCATGACTGGAGGCGTAGAAGCCACTCTGCGTCTACATTAATATCTGGTTTGTGGTAACATAGATTTATAAAACTATTTTTATTTTTATGCTAAGATCCAGCACCATCTGTCATATAGACTTTTTTCAGGATGCTTTATTTTATCTTTTATAAAATCAATCATTTGTGATATGAATAGATACACTACCACACTCTCATGTTCAGTTATATCGGAGATAATGAAAAAACTTAAGTGATCGATACCTTGACTAGTAGGTGGATTATAATACATTAAAAACGGTTGTATCGTAGATTGCGAATTATTACAATGATAACTCTGCACAGAATCTTGAATGAAAAAAGAGCAATTTTCTGAAAAATTGGATAGTGCTAAGCACTATCCCGCTTTCAAGTTTGCTTTTTTGTTTTCCAAATATATGAAATACATGAAATTTATCAGCCCGTTCTTTAAGATTTTCAGCATATTCCACACATTGACATTCATCATGAAATTTACCACAACTAACAAATTTCATTTCATCAAATATACCAGTAAAAATTATTATATAGAAACGAAGTCTCGGCTAGAAGCAAAATACAGAGAGGCGGTAACTATAAAAGGTACATAATCATTTCATGCGTTTATACCCAAAGATGAAAAAATATTGCTCACAAAAAAATATTCTAATTCAGCTAAAACTAGGATTTTTCAGATAAGCCGTAAATGTAAATTTATTTTATATTTTTAATTTCTTTTATATTATTTTATATTATTAATAAATGTATATTGTTTTTATTACACAACTTAGAATAAAAATAAAAAGTTGATTATTATATGAATTCTATACAACATGCATTTTATTTCACATAATTTTTCTCACTATTTACTTCTCAGCACCAGTTTTAATATATTTCAGGTACATTCATTTATAATTAATTTCGGACAGGTAGAAATGGGAGAAAAAGTGAATTATGTAAAAAGTATCCACACCCTCAAATACTTAGCTTGTATCCTCAAAATATTTAAATTTCTATAAAACAAGAATTTAGGCGGTTTTAGTTAAATAAAATGCATTTTTTAAAAAGCAAAAACTTGAAAAACTGGGAAATTAAAATTTTGTAAGAATTTTATTTTTAAGACAAGAAATTATGTACCTGGGAAACTTTCGTTTTAGATTACGAAAATTAAAAAAATTTTTTCTGGAAAAAAAGTGGTAAAAGTGAGGGTACCCTAAACAGCGCCATCTTTGAAATTTTTTTTTAAGTTTAACACACTTTTAAAAAATTATAAAAAACTTTAAGTAATTTTTTATATAAGTTCTATCAATTACCTTTGCAATGAGCTATAAATGACTTAAATCAGTTTAGTCAATCGTTAGCAATCGATATTCAAAGATACTCATGTTTCGTAAAACCCTAAAACTTTGCCGCCACCCTGTGTCATCCCTAGAGCGAAATTTAATTTTTTGAAAGAAATGGTATTTTTATTTTTTTATTGGCTATCTGTATATGAAATTTTATTGAAATCAGAGGGGGTCAGGTCACATGCTAGAACAAATGCTGTTGCGATGACGTGGAATTGCTCTAATGTTTTAACTGTCGCCATATCTGACAACAAAAATTAAAATTCTGCTGGTATCATAACCGATGGCTGGGAATACTGGTTGGCTTGTTACCACTAACGGTACTTAATAATATTTCTTCGGTATGCAGTTAAAAAATATTATTCATGAAGTGTTTAGTTATAAGTCTTAACTAGAAATGGTTTGAAACATAATTTATTTGTGTCAATAATTTAAAAATATTATTTGTCATTTTTGCATAAAAGAAATTATCCCAACAACTGTAAAAAGACAACACAGCTTTAATTTATCTTACATCTTTTCAAAAGGGTTTTTATATAAGTTGATTTTTGATATTTTAACAAACGTTTTCATGTTATTACACCAACAAAATTAATGTAATGTCCTTTACCGAAACTAAAATAACCTTGATTTAAGAAAAACAAGTCTTCTATCATAAAAAAATAATCTAATAATATATATCTACACATTCCATTTTAAACCCACGATCAAATCTATTTCACCACTAATCCAATACAACCATCTCTAAATCATAGCAGTGATATCTCATTTTAAGAACCGAAAACAAAAACCCAAGCAAGGACAACCACAACAGAATTCCAAAGCCTTACGTTGTTTTTCTTGAAGATATTTGATTGTGATAAATTCAAATCTTAAAAATAAACGATATCATTGAAAAAGAATCGACAACAACAACAACTTTAACGAAATATGATAAACACAATTACATAAATAAAAACTGGAAAAATAATATTTCGTTATTTCTTATCTTAATGAGTTTTTACTGTTCATCTTCGTTTTCGTCTTATTGTTATTATTTTTCGAATGAATAAATAAATTTTCTATAATATAAGCTTTTTTATGTATTTATGCTTAGATCATTAATTTTATTTTTTTATACGAATAATAATAAAAGATGTATTCCGCTACGAATAAATAATGTATACTGTGGTCATAGTGATAAAAAACATTGGTTGGTAATTAGAACAAAATCTCTACCGGATGAATTTCAACTTTTTCACATAAACCATTATCCATAACGTAATAAATTAAAATTTAAATAAAAATCAAAATAAAAAAAAAACCACAACGAAACAAAAACACTTTGTAAAAACCACCAAAAGAAAAAAGGAAAATCTTTCATTATAACGGAAAATAATACAAAAAAAAAATTATTTTAATGAGATTTTCTTAAAATTGTTTTCTATTTATTTTCCTTTTTTTATGAATAAAATAACAATTACGATCTTATTTTTTTCGTTGGTTTAAAGGAACCAATCGCGAAAAAGCAAAAAAAAAATTCATATATTTTTTAAAAGTCTTAAAGAAAAAAATTAAGTTTAAGGAAAATTAAAGAATAAAAATTGAAAATCTCAACAGAAAAAAAAATCTATATACAAATAATATGAAAATATTTTTATTCTACAAGAAAAGAGAATGGTATGACCCTAAGTGATGATTATTATTATGAGATATTGATAGGTATGAGAATGGTAAAAAAGGTGAGCATTATGAAAAAATAATGGAAATTTGTTGAAAAAAACAAAAATAATCATTTTAAGGTAAAATTAATTCATGTAGGCTTGGTGCGTTACGTTTTTAGAAGCTAATTCAAATTTATTCAATTATTTGAGGGGCGATTCTGGTTTCTAACTTAAAGATTTTATTGTTTACAAGATTTCTTGTTGAAAGTTTATTAAGACGTTGTTATTGATTTTTATATTTAATGAAAAACTGGTGTAATATTTTGATTTTTTAAATTTTTATAAGACTTTTTAGTTAGAACGTTGTGAAACAGATTATTTTTCTTTATTGTGATCTACATATTCAACAAGAACTTTACTTGCTGATTAGCCAGCCTGGTTAATGTTTTGAAGCAGAACTTTCATGTTTTAAAACGCTATCTCAATAAATAATAAAAATCTTAACTATTATCAATAACTTTGTTTTGGAGGGGAAGTTTGTTGTGCATCAAAGTCAAACCATTGTTTGTTTAATCTTTGTTTAAATGAAACAGAACGAAATAGTTTTTTTTAACTTTTATTTGTGATGCACAAATGATACATGTATACATTGAAATATATTTTTTTAACAAAATATAACTAAGTATCGGTATGTGATAAAAATATTTAAATCATTTAGGCTGATGATGAAACAAATTTATTCCCTCTCTATTCATGAGTTGACTAATAATACTAAATTATTGAAACGATTACCGAACACTTGCTAATGATTATGAAAATATTACTTCCATCAAACTAACTACTTACTCAGTATAACACTAAAAGAAAATCTGTCAAATTATTGAACGAGCGTCATAGCCACTTTGATAATAAAAACAACAACAAAAATTCCATTATAATCACTTTTAACATCGTTTTTCTCCTATTTTTCTTATAACTGTTATCTTTATTCTCTATTTGTTGTTGTTGTCATTATTATTATTACTATTGGAACTTTTATTTATTTCTACGAATTTTTCTTCCTATTTTCTTATGATTTCTGATGATTATCTTTGAAGAATAGATAAATTTATTTAAAAAAAAACAAACACAAAAAGAAAAGTTTTAATCCAACATCTTCCTTAAACTTATTTGTTTGTTTTATTTATTTTTATGGAAAATTATAATAATGGAAATTGAGATTTGTCGGAGATAAATGAGTGAGACTATTTTTCTTCGTTCCCAGTTTCGATTGGATTGGTTGGTGTTGAGTAAAGTAATGTGGAGGCGGGTTAGGAAGATTGATTGAATGAAATAAGTGTGTGAAATTGATATTTATAAAGATTATATTGTGTTCGTGATTAATTTTCGTGTGATTTTAGATGTGATGAATTTTTTTTGTTTTTATGATTTGTAATAAGTAGATGGATGTTGTTGGCGTTGTGTAATTAAGACTGATGTATCGGTTTGAATTTTATTTTTGAGTTATTGATTGAACACACTTAAACAATAATATAACAATCTGTTTAGAAAAAACATATTGAAGCTAACACTTAAATATTTAAGAAACGTATATTATATAAAAATTAAAATGATTGGTGGGATAGTAAGAAAGTTGTAGTTTGTAAAGTGTTTGGTAGCTATGGATGAAAACAGAAACACCGTTTAATCTAGGATGATTTTAAGAAACTGTTAATACTAAAAACAAAGTTTGTGGATGTTAAAGAGAGGACGACGGAAAGATGAAATGCACAAAAATACAAATGACTTTTTGTGAAAAACGGAAAAAATATTTGCAATTCCAATACGTTTTGTAATTTTTTTATTCTAGTATGTAAAAACTTGAAGGAGATGACTATGTTTTATCGATTTGATAACAGGTTAAATTAAGAGAGTAAACCATGTGTTATTGAGTATTACCAAAGTCTTTAAGTTACCAACGATTAAAGGATTGGATGATTTAGAGCTTTTTCAGACAGTATTTGTGCACGTACTTGTTATTTGTATAATTATCTTTAGTAATATTTTATAATTACAACTGAAATCTTTACGTATTGTTGCCATTTCATTACTCCTAACAATTTCTCATTTTGTTTTCAAGCGTTAGTTTTGATTTAATAAATATTTTTAACAATAATTAAGTGTTTGTACATGTACCTTCTATTTAGATGATTATCTCAGTAGTAATTATCTATAATTAAAAGAAAATTAAAATTAGTTATATGATTTTTAAAATCATAAAAATATAGTAAATAAATCAAATTACAAACTTTAACATAGCATGAATTTATTCAATACAATTTTAAATTGTCTGGATATCACTACTTAAGGCAAAAAAGTTTAGTTTTATATTAAAACCTAATACCAGTGACTTTTTGAGTTATATTTCTCTATCTTTATTTTATAGTATCTTATAAGGATATAATATATAGTTAATAGATAGACAGGAGGAGCAATCACGTTTTGTGATGTATCAGGTATATACAATTAGTGATTGTAAATTTCATGAAATTTATATTTTTGAAATATTTCATGGAATGTTTCACAAATGTTTATGTTTCAAAAAGTTCAGTATGAGTTTTGTTTTGGAGCACCAAAAACTTGAAATAAGTGAAATATAAACACATATTGTTCGAGGTAGTGTAGAATTAAGTAAAATTGAGCAAGGTTGATCTTCAATGGAAGGCGCCTACTTTTGAGAGTAAAATTAGGCTTAATGTGTGAATAAACAAATAACTAGTTCAAACGGTTCTTTTTATTGAAATTTAAATAATATAATTAATACGGGTGTATGTGTTTTATATATTCACCAACTTATTATTCAATTTTGAAATTTGTAATATCACTAAAGTTTAATTATAGAGAAGAATTAATGAAATTGCAAAACAGTTTTTTTGCAGCATGAAATATATTTTGTTGAAATATTTCAGAAATGAAACATTTCAAATTAAATGTTTCAGTGAAACGTTTTATTGGTTTAATCACTATTGAGTATATAAGAATAGTACAGTACAACGGTGGCCAAATACGGCTCTTAATTGAGTAAACTGCGGCTCTCATTAAATCCGAATAATTTTTGATTCCAGAATTTTTTTCTAATTTTTTTCAGAAGTTTTGGTGTGCCTTCACAAACAAAAATTAACGAAATATTATTTTGGCTTTCATTTTTCTTCTTATTAAAATTATTTGTAGCTGGCGGACTTTCCTTAAACAACGGGAGAGAAGCAAGCAATACAAAAACTGAGTGAATTTCATTAAGCATTTTTTGGTGCGTAAAATAAAGGAATAAAGGAAAACTATGCCGAAATATCGGTACATAGTTTTCCTTTGTTTGTTTTTTTTTCAAAAATTTGGAAGGCAGTTTTTTTAAAGCATTTTAAAATTTTGTATGATGTGTAATTTTACAGCAGCGTAAATTAATTTATTTTATTATTTTGTTTCAAATTCAGATTTAGAACTTGCCTCATGTCAAAAATTTGCCTCATGTCAAAAATTTTTCGTGTTGCAAATCGTGTTGCTTAGCTGTATTAATTAATTCCAAATTCAATCCGTTCTAAATAAGTTTAGTTACAACTGTTAATTCCATACTGTGTTGATTGCTCACAAAGAACAGATGCAAAACAAACTAAACCAGCTGCCAAATATTAATACAATTTGGATTTAAGTATTTCAAAACAATTTTTTTCAGCATTTAACTCAAAAACTTTGCGCCTAGCAGACTGGAATTGTGTATCTAATTTTTAACAATTTTGATGTTTTTGGTGTTTTTTAGTAGAAATACAAACCAAAGCAACTTAGGTCTTGAGTTCGAAACTTTTGAAAATTCTAGACATTTAAATCATATAGCTACTAATCGCTACTAGTTGACATAAAAAACTTGGTTTTGGCGCCATAGATAGGAAAATCATTTTAGATCAATAAAAGAAAATAATTCCAGATATAAACAAAACCCTATTTGTTATGTAAACGGGTGTTTATACGTTTGTGTTCTTATCATTCATAAAAAAAAACAGTTTCATTAGTATACGGGAAAAAATATGCGCCATTTCAATAAAATTTTTCTTAAGTAAAATGGTTTGGAAATAATTTTTTACCCAAAGGCCAAAACATGATGATCTATTAATCAATTATTTAATAAAATTTATTTGTTTTTCATACAACTTATTTTAAAATATAAAATCAGACTTATTTCGGACATAAATATCCATCTAAGTGACAAAATTTTATATTAATGGCAATATTATTTCAAAAATAGTTTTTCGGCAAACGGCTTTAATATATAACTTTAAAACCGCTTGGAAGAAGGTTAAAGTGTTACTTTTTTGACATGTAACGCCACTTTTTCCTTTTTTTTTACGGCGGCAGTAAAGTGAAATTAATATTTTTACGGCGACAGAAAAAGAATCGCCATTTTTCCATATTTTTACGGTGACAGTAAAAGTAACATAACAAAATACACTATTTATGATGACGATTATGAATAAGAAATACGTTGAACAAAGTAACAAAGAATATTTGTTATTTTTACAAATTATATAGCTATCACAACAAAAAATACCAACATTTTTTGATTGGATTGTAAAATTTTGTATTGAAAGGTTGCTTTGATAAAAATTTTATTTTTTATGTAATTTATACAATGTATATGTTTTTTACTTTTTTGGACGTACATAATTATAACGATAATAAATCGTATTTATAAAGGTTTTGCTGTTTAAATTTTCATATATATAATAAACTAAAACGTTTGCCGAAATAATTATATATATTTAATTCGGATCTAAAGTGATGTTTTTCGTTTCGTTTATATTCTCTAACTAACTCAACATAAAAAAGACAGCCAAGTGCGAATAAAATTCGCTCGCCAAGGGTTCCGTGAATGTAAAAGAACACAATATCAAAGATAATTGACAAAAATTTGTTTTGTAATGTCTTTGTATTGCCAGACCATAGACGCATAACAAAATAAATGTTTAATCGTAAATGTCAATAGTAAATAACAATTACATCTACATTGATCAAAAATGATACAAAAAAGGTTGCTTCAGGTTAAATCTTATCCATAGCTGTTTATGGTAAATGGTTTAAATTTGATTATTTTTTCCTTAGATTATAAAATATACAGGATAAGTAATATATGTGTATCTACACTATAAAACTATAAAAAAATTAAAGGTATTTTTTAAATTCAAATTTTGCATTGAAAATAATTTCCACAAAAGAAAAGGCTCCTGTAAAAATAAATACAAAAATACAGGGTCCCATGCAGCATTTTTATCTCTTTCCATTTATAAAAAAAAAATATATCATTATTCTTCTATTGCCAGAAAGAAGTAACTGCCAAATAATATATATTTCATTTTAATTTCATTCTAAATTAAAACATAACCTGAAACAGTAAACCATATAAACAATATCCATTTCATTTTAAATTTAGTTTAAATGAAAACAAAACCAAAGCGTACATGATAAAATTTTAGTTAGGATCAAATTTTCAGTTTTAATATTATCAGTTTTATTTTAATCGGAATGCTTTTGACAAGGTCAAGGTTCGTTGGTCATTCTCCAATCGGTAAAAATGTTATATACAAAATTTCTACATAAGTCTGTTATTTTGTAAGCATATTTGGTCAAGCAAGGGAAAACCTCGATGATATTTAAATTTCTAGGCTACTGTGTTTTTTTCAGTGCAAATACTATCACGTTAAAATCGCACACTACTTTATGTAAATAAAAATAACTTCAACTTAAAAAGATATTACTTATCCTGTGTATTTTATAATCTAAGATTTTTTCGATCTATCAAGTGTCGAAATTTAGGGGGGTGGAGCTGATACATACTAAAAATATTTTTTTCGGCAAACGGCTGTAAAGTTTAACTTTACTGCCGCTGGGGAGTAGCTATAGTCTTACTTTTTAGCCAGCGGCTACAAAAGTAACGCCATTTTTATTTTATCTGCCGGCGGCTGTAAAGTAACTTTCATATTTTTACAGCGGCTGTAAAGTAATTTTCATATTTTTACGGCGGCAGTAAAGTAATTTTCATTTTTTTACGGCGGCAGTAAAGTAAAATAACATGATATTATTAATTTGTTCAAAGCAGAACGCATTTCAGTTCATTTTAATGAATTAAAATCAATACAAATTAATTTCAGAAAAATTATTATCTAAAACATATTTATAAACTATAGTTACTCTAATACTATTTCTGTGCTAAAAAGTCTAAATATTGATGCTACGACATTAAAATTATAAGTATTGGATTAAAGTTGATTCCACATACTGAAGACAATTACCTTGCAATTATTAATAAACTGGATCAATTAGAAGTGGAACATTTTACTTTTGAATCAACTGCTACTAAGCCGATAAAAGCAATAGTATACGGAATACCTTCTGTGATTGAGATTACATCCATTAAAGAAAGTTTGGTTGAATATGGTATTGCAGATAAAGATCTATTGCAAATTATTCCAATACACTTCAATGATGATAGAACAAAAACTAGGTTTCATATTATCAAATTTAACAAACAAAACGTTTCAAAACTTCAAATATTGAATATTAAAAAAATTTTAAATGTGATAGTAAATGTTCAACTATCTTTCAGAAATGATAATAGACCTACCCAGTGTTGGAGGTGTCAAATGTATGGTCATGGTACATCTTTTAGCCATAAATTTTATAAGTGGTGCAACTGTAGTGGGAATCATCAAACTAAAAATTGTCCTACTCCTGCAGCATTAAAATGTGCGAATTGTCTAGCTGAACATTGTGCTATCTCCAAGGACTGCCCTAGTCTTCAAGAATATAACCTTATTAAAAAAAATTCTAGTATTAATCGTCAAATAAATAAATTAACACTGAATAAGCAATCTGGTTGGAATCGTTCAAAAATGCTTCCAGGTAACTCCACCAACACTGTTGCTAAAACACTACAAAACTTTCCACCACTTAATCCACCTAGAAAAACATCATTGCATTCTAAATGGGAATCTACTTTTTCAACTAATTCCTACCAACATAATAATCAGTTTAAATCTAATACTAATAATGTTTATCAAAATGATGGTAATAACAATACTCCTAATAAAATCGATGATAATAATTTATTTTCGCTTGATAAAATCGCAGAATTAATAGCTGATATAATAACTAAAGTATCAGTTTGCAAGACAAAAACTGATCAATACATGTGTATTACAAGTTTGTCATTTAAATATTTGTACAATGCAAAATAATTTAGACTCTCTCAAAGTAATAATATGGAATTCTCAAAGTTTTCGAAATAAAACAATTGAAACACTTGACTTTTTAAAAGAAAATAATATAAGTATATATCTTGTAACTGAAACTTGGCTCTTACGTTCTGACAAATTATTCCATCCTGATGTTATTTTTCATAGACTTGATCGTCCTGGTAAAGTCAATCGTGGAGGTACATTAATTGGACATGGAGGAAATACTATAATAATTATTAAACAAATTCATCACTCATTGTTTTCTTCTTTCAATTTAAAAATTATTGAAGCTATTGGTATAAAGGTTCAAACTTCCATTGGAGATCTTTGTTTCGTGTCCGCTTATTTTCCTTCAACAAATGATCCTTATAAGTTAGCCCTATATAAATCTAATATCCAATCACTATCAAACATTTCCACAAATTGGAGGTGATTTCAATTCTAAGCATATGTCATGGAACTGCAGTCGCAGAAATACTGCCGGCAACATTCTCTATAACGAACAGCAAATTAGGAATTTTGATATTTTATTTCCATCGTATCCAACCCATTTTTCTAACATTTCCTCAGTTGGATCAACCCTAGACATTCTATTATGCAATAATATTAGCCTAGTATCGGAATAACCTTCACTTCATAAATTAAGTTCTGATCATCTTCTTGTGCACTTCGAAGTGTTTACGAATGGATTTGTTACAAATAATCATACACACCAGTCACCAGTATCGTTACTATAAAGAAGCTGATTGGAGTTCTTTTAAAAACGCTCTCTCTCTATGTTGATGTTGGAGCTTAATTATATAAAACAACTATATTTGTTAATTGTTTTAAGCTCTTATTCCTTTCAACTTAATCAAAAGGAATAATTATTGTTCGTACTGTTATATAAAACACTTTATTTTTTTTTATTTTAAATTAAATTATATGATTTTATTTATTTTTATTTATGTTTAACATGTATATATATATTGATAGGTATCTTAGATGAGACTGCTAAAAAAAATAATTTTAATTCTAAAAATGTAAATGTTGATTTTTTTTATTTCTTTATTGAAGGTGGTCCAAATTAAAAAACTAAGAGTAAAACTAATTTCATTGGTTATCATTGGTTATCAATTATAAAGGGAGTTGAAACAAATATGAATATAAAGTTAAACAAAATAAGGAAAGGGAAGAAATTATTGAAAGTTTTATTAATAATATTTGGGAATTTCCGAAATTATAAAAAATGAAAATCTGCATGCCAGATGTTAAATTTATTTTGAGAAAAAGTGGATTTTACGTTAATAAAGATTTTAAAATGTTTACGACATATAATAAAAGTAAACTAAAAAAGGATAACCAACGATTATTTTAAATTTAAGAGAAAAATATTAAATATTTATATAGGGTGAACCTCAACATGCCGGGCCCCTTGAACGATTCTGTTCAAAATAGTAATAAACATTATAGGATTATTTACATTTTAATTGATTAAATAATTATTATGTATGAAATGTTATTAAGTAATTATTATGATAATTGGTTTAATTGAATTTTTTTTTATAAAAAATCTTAATACTAGATATTGATTTATAAGCTATGTTTCTATAGGTAACGGTGCTAGCTGCTTTATGCTACGTTTGTATTGTCCATTTGGAGTTTTAACTGTCACGACTCGAACGATACCATCATTCCCAGGATGAATTTCAATAATTTTTCCTAGTTTCCACCGCATAGGAGGTAAATTATCTTCCTTTAATAAAACAATTGTTTCAGTTTTTATGTTATCTGTAGCTCCAGTGTGCCATTTTTTTCGAACAGTAAGTTTATGAAGGTATTCCTTGCTCCAGCGGGACCAAAAATGTTGCTTTAATTGTTGAACGTGTTGCCAAGATGATAATCTTGGTGATGGAACATCTGAAAAGTTGCTCTCAGGCAAATTTGTTAACGAATCGCCGATTAAAAAGTGACCTGGTGTTAAAACACTCAAGTCATTAGGATCTGATGACATGGGAGTTAATGGACGGGAATTTAAAATGGCTTCAATTTCATTAACATAGGTCATTAATGTTTCAAATGTCAAAAGTGTGTCCCCGATTACGCGAGTTACATGGTGTTTAAATGACTTCACTGCAGCTTCCCAGAGACCACCAAAGTTGGGTGAACGTGGTGGAATAAAATGCCATGTAATATTTTCATTTGCTAACATGTTTGAAATTGTAGAAGTTTGATCATTCGTTTTTAAAAATTTACTGATTTCGTCTAGCTCTCGTTTAGCACCAACAAAATTAGTGGCATTATCAGAATAAAGATCTGAAGATTTGCCTCTTCGTGCAAAGAATCTACGTAGTGCTGCTAGTAATGCCTCTGCTGTCAGGTCTTGAACCAATTCAATATGTATTGCCTTAGTGGCAAAACACACAAAAATTGCAGCGTATATTTTAACTTTATTGCGGTTGCGAAATCGTTTTTCTTTTATGTAAAATGGACCACAGAAGTCTATGCCCGTGTGTAAAAATGGACGTTTAAACACTAAACGGTTCTTTGGTAAATTTCCCATTTTGTATTGTGTGATTGGTGGTTTAGCACGAAAACAAAGAATACATTTATGTATAATAGATTTTACAGCATTACGACCATTAATGATCCAAAAAGATGAACGTATTGCACAAAGGGTAGCTTGAGCGCCACTGTGTTTATTTTTTATATGAGTTTCACGAATAATTAGATTTGTTACGTAATGACTAGATGGAAGTAAAATAGGATGCTTTTGGTTATAAGTCAGTTCTGATAGTCTTAACCGACCGCCTACACGTAGTTCACCGTCTGTGTCGATAAATGGAGAGAGTGGAGCCAGTTTCCCGGTATAGCATTTATTTGATTTAAGTAAATGAATTTCTCGTTGAAATTCATCATATTGTATAATTTTCATAATGGTTGTTGAAGAAGCTTGCAATTCATTAACACAAAGAGGTCCGATTATTTTTTGTTTTCGACATTTGATATTGATAAATCTAATTACGTATGCTATTATTCGCTTCAAAGTTTTAAATGAAGAATAACGTTTAAAGTCAATAGGAAGATCTGGTTTTGGTATGCACGAGAGCACAAAGGTTTCACGTAGTTCTGGTAGGTCGATTGGAGTCATATCGCATTTTGGCCACTGTGTTTGACGTTCAATAAGCCAATTGGGACCGTTTATCCAAAATTGGTTTAAATAAAGTTCAGAAGGAAGAAGTCCACGAGAAATCATATCAGCTGGATTATGTTTTGTTGAAACATGTCCCCACGTAGTGTTATATTTAACGTTTTGTATTTCAGAAATACGATTTCTAACAAATGTTTTAAGTGAATTGGATAGTGTTTTTATCCAATGTAAAACAATAGTAGAGTCGCTCCAAAGATATATGTCATCAAATTTTATATTTTTTAATGCTTGTAATGTGACTTCAACGAGATTTGAAAGAAGATGAGCAGCACAAAGTTCTAGTCGCGGTATAGAACGAGATTTTAATGGCGCTACACGAGATTTGGAGTTTAAAATAACAGATGTACAATGACCATAGTTGTCTTCGGAACGAATATATAGACATGCACCATATGCGCGTTCACTTGCATCAGAAAATCCATGAAGTTGTAAGGTTGTTCGTTCGCTCAATATTGTTCTCCGTGGTATTGACATTTTCTCTAACAATGGTAATTCAGATCGATATTGCATCCAGAAAGTATAAAGGTCAGCGGGAATGGATTCGTCCCATTCAAGTTTAAGCTGCCATAAAGTTTGCATTAGTATTTTTGCTTTAACGATAGTGGGGCCAACTAGACCCAAAGGGTCAAACAAGCGGGCAATTTCTGAAAGGATTATTCGTTTAGTGATCTTAGTAGTATTACAGTCTAAATTAACTGTATAACAAATTAAATCTTTTTTAGGATTCCATTGAATGCTTAATGTTTTTATATTTTCATCAAGATCTAATTTAATATATTTGTCATCAGATTTATCAACAAGATCGTTAGTAAGTTTTGGCTCGTTAGAAGACCATTGACGTAAACTTATACCAGCAGTCTTCGTCACAGCAATTAATTCATTTCTAATCAACAAGGCTTCATCAAAAGTTTCAGCACCTGTTAGTAAATCGTCTACGTAAAAATCTTCGTAGAGGATACGAGCAGCAACTGGATAATTAACCCTTTCATCGTCGGCTAGTTTATGTAGAATTTTCGCAGATAAATAAGAAGAAGGGGCTTGGCCATATGTAACGGTATTTAATTGAAAAACTTGAACTGGCGTTTCGCTAGAGTATCTCCATAATATTTTTTGGTATATTCTATGTTCTGGATGAACTATAATTTGTCTATACATTTTTTCAGCGTCAGCTGTTAAAACATAGACGTGTACTCGAAATCGTAAGGTTAGAAAAAATAAGTCATCCTGAACCTTGGGCCCAACTAACAAAACGTCATTTAGTGAAATGCCAGTGGTTGTCTTGGCAGATGCGTCAAAAACCACACGTATTTTTGTTGTTAAACTGGAAGCTTTGAATACGGCGTGATGAGGCAAATAGTAACCTTCGTTTGTGTTATGATTTTCGCAAAGTGACATGTGGTTTAACTTTTCGTATTCTCGCATAAAATCAACGTATTGCTTCCACTGTTTGGGCTTATCAACAAAGGACCGCTCTAAAGATAAAAATCGTCTCAATGCCGAATTATATGAATTTCCAAGGTTTGGTTTGTTAGTACTAAAAGGCAGTTTTACTATGAATTTACCAGTTATTTCATCACGTTTAGTATGTTGTGCAAAATGAGATTCACACTCTTGATCTTCAACCGATAAAAGTTTTTTGTTAGGGCCTTCTTCAATCTCCCAAAACCTAGTAATATTTGTATTTAAAATGTCTAATGAAATGTTACACATAACTGGTTCTTGAGGATCTTCGTTTAGAATCCTACCAGATATTATCCAACCAAGTTGAGTTTTTTGCAAAACCGCGGAAGGTTTAGCTATTGCAATTTGACCGATGGAAAGTAAATTATAAAATATCTCAGCGCCCAGTAGAGCATCGATATCGCGTGGTTTATCAAATTCTGGATCAGCAAGGGTTATATTGGTTGGAATGGTTAACTGATTTTTGCATAGTTGAATAGATGGCAATCGACCAGTAATTTTTGGAATAATGAGAAAATTAAGCTCTTTAGTATATCGTGTGCTTCTTGAAATAATTTTAGCCACTATAGATTTAGAGATATTGGTTTGAATTTGATGAATGCCGATTACAGGTATATTAATTTGTGTTTGAGGAAGTTTTAGAATAGAAGCAAAGCGCTCAGTTATAAAATTTGATTGAGAACCAGAATCTAGCAGTATTCGACATTCGTGAGAATTGTTGTCTTTGTCAAGTATATTTATAATTGCTGTGGAAAGTAGAACTTGTGATGGTACGTTAGCAAATAATTTAGCGAAATTTGACACAATGGTATTTTCAGGTTCGTGATGAAGAAGTGTATGATGCCTTTTATGGCAGGTTTTACATCTCGATAGAGATTGACATGTAGAAACCGTATGATTTGAACGAAAACAATTAATACAAAGCCTGGCGTTTTTTATTAAATCAAAACGCTCACTTGAGGTTTTATTTTCGAATGTATCACAAGCTGATGTATAATGAGGACCTTTACATAGATTACATGCTATTGGGAGCTTTGTAGAGTTTTCAGTTGAAGTTAAGGTAGTATGAGAATTTTTAAAATATGGAATTTTGCGTTTAGCAAGAGAGGGACCTGCATGATTTGGTTTTTTTTCACTATCTTCTTCTAAAACGCGTTGTCTTTCATGTAAAAACTGTAACAACTCATGCATGGATGGAAATTCAATTTTTTGATTAAGTTCTTTCCATTTACGACGGGTTTCTTCATCTAATTTTGATGTTATAGCGTAAACTGGAAATGCTTCTAGAAAAGGTTTATTTAAGGCTTCCAAGGCACAATAATGTTTAGTCGCAACATCAATAATTTCACCAATCGATTTTTCCGTTGCTTTTGTACAATGAGGTATTTCAAAGATTGCTTTTATTCGTTTGTTAGCAGCGGCAACGGGATTGTCAAAACTTTTTTCCAAAATAGACCAAGCTAAATTATAATGACGATCTGTTGTTTCAATAGATTCTATTTTAAAAAGTGCCTTTCCGGTTAAGCAAGATTTTAAATACATCAGTTTTTCAGAGTCTCGTAATCTTGAATTATTATGAATTGATGCTTTGAATGAATCGGCGAAACTTGGCCAGTTTTCACAAGTGTTATTAAATTTGGGTAACTGCATAGTTGGCATTTTTACATGCGAAATTGAAAGTTCGTTTGAAGAATGAATATTAGAACTTGAAGTTGGATCTACTGTATTTGAGATTAAAGGTGGCGTTAAATTTTCGTCTTCAACGCCGACTGGAATCGATATTGTATTTGTACTATCGGGTTTATGGTTGTTTAAGAAGGTTTCAGCCTTCGATGTGTACTCATAGAAGGCGTCTGAAAATATAGTACGTTCTGTTATCTGTCCGTCCAATTCATGTTCCCTACATAACAAATCTAATTCGTCTTGAACACGTTCATATTTCTCGAAGTCTTTATAAATTGAATCTGTTCTTTTTTTTTTAATTGAAGAATGTCGTCACATTTTGATATGTCATCAACAAACTTTTTAAACCGCGTGAGTTTGCCTTTTAAAACACCACGTTGTTTAACGAAATGGGAAATACTTTTGACATCTTCACTAGAACGTTCGATTAATGAAATATCAGACATTTTAACACGATTTTAACACGAGTAGAAATTAAAATAAAGGTATAAAAAACGGCAATTTTTTAACAAATAAAATAGAGAGACTTACCACCTTTGATGTTTTCTTGTAAAATATGTAGTTTTTTCGTCAACTATATGTGGTTGGTTCCTCCAATTAAACGTAATGTAATGTTGAATGTAATTGTTTGTCACTTCTTTGAAAAACTGCGTTGCGTTGCAGATTTTTCTTTTATTCACAATAATGTTTTTAAAACACTTTGCTGCGTTGCGTTGCAGGCTTTTAATATATACGTATACATGTGTAATTATAATTTTAGATTGTTTTTATGTTTCACTGCAAATTGTACATTTTATCACACACTTTGTTTTATATTATTTTTTTTTTATATTGAACTATTATTTTTTATATTATGATTAACGTTGCGTTACGTTGCAAGCTAATACGATAGTCTCAAATCCGTATTGTTGAATCCGGCTCGAAGGACCAATGTTGATGTTGGAGCTTAATTATATAAAACAACTATATTTGTTAATTGTTTTAAGCTCTTATTCCTTTCAACTTAATCAAAAGGAATAATTATTGTTCGTACTGTTATATAAAACACTTTATTTTTTTTTTATTTTAAATTAAATTATATGATTTTATTTATTTTTATTTATGTTTAACATGTATATATATATTGATAGGTATCTTAGATGAGACTGCTAAAAAAAATAATTTTAATTCTAAAAATGTAAATGTTGATTTTTTTTATTTCTTTATTGAAGGTGGTCCAAATTAAAAAACTAAGAGTAAAACTAATTTCATTGGTTATCATTGGTTATCAATTATAAAGGGAGTTGAAACAAATATGAATATAAAGTTAAACAAAATAAGGAAAGGGAAGAAATATTGAAAGTTTTATTAATAATATTTGGGAATTTCCGAAATTATAAAAAATGAAAATCTGCATGCCAGATGTTAAATTTATTTTGAGAAAAAGTGGATTTTACGTTAATAAAGATTTTAAAATGTTTATGACATATAATAAAAGTAAACTAAAAAAGGATAACCAACGATTATTTTAAATTTAAGAGAAAAATATTAAATATTTATATAGGGTGAACCTCAACACTCTAGTTCTATTGATCTCAGCGTCACTTCTTTGTTACATAATGTATCATAAAAAATGCATATATTTGACATTTTAATTTAAAAAGTTCTAAACTAAACTAACAAGATATTTAAATAATAATAAAATAATAAACGCCTTATTCTTGTTAAATTGAGTTTATTTCACTAAATACGTATTTCGAAAGCTATGTTTTCATCGACAGTAGTATCTAAAAACTCAAGAGCTCGAGTTTTTAGATACTACTGTCGATGAAAGCATAGCTTTCGAAATACGTATTTAGTGAAATAAAACTCAATTTAACAAGAATAAGGCGTTTATTATTTTATTATTATTTATATATTTGATATAATACTGCATATATTTGATACAATACTTTTGACTAGAAAGAGAATGAAACAAACTTGTTTATGTGTTGTGAATTGGTTCTTGAACGACAAGTATTTTTAAAATTCCATAAACCTCCTACCTTACTGATTTTAAAAGTTAGGTTACATAGTTCCATTAGTATAGGTTGAAACTTGAGTAAATAAAGGGATTACTGCCATCAGAAAAAACCTATATGATCAAAGTGTGGTTTAAATTAAACTTACCAGCCATCTTGTTTTGAACAAGATAACCCAATTTTTAGTTAAATGTCTGTGCCCCATGAACAGGGGTTTGTTTCCTTTTCACAAAACATTATCTATTTAAATGTTAAGATAGATTATTGTCTGTTGCAGTTTCACTTTTATTGCATGGGATTTGTATGTGTTCACCTTAGATGGAATATCTATAGAAATCTGAGTTTGATGTTGGTTGTTCACTTTCCTTACGGTTAAATTAGAACCAACGAGTAAGAATTTAAATTTTTTGTATGAAACCCACAATTAAAACAAAACTACGATTTCAAAGATAACTTCAACGTTCCATAAGAAAATTATGTGATTAATAAACCAACCAATTTCTGCTGTCGAAAATAAACTGAGGCAGTTGTAGAAAATGTGTTCTCTTTTTTTTTGTTCAAAAAGAGTAATATTATGCACACTTACTCGACATTCAACTAACACATTTTTGAAAAAATGTCCAGCAGTTGATCGTCTTTTACAATCTTGGCATGTATAAGAGTCATTTTTCTAACTAAAGGAGAAAGAAATATTTCCAAAATAATTTGAAAAATTGTAATTCGGGATTAAGCTTCAGAAGTAGATAATATTTTTGATAAAATTATACTTGAATGTTCCAATAGATTAAACGATTTATTGGATTGGAAGCAACCCAGACTTGAACCAACTTTTGGACAATAAGAATGACTATTTCATAATGGAGGTAACAACAAAATATATTTAATTGTATTAAGACAAAGCTTGACTTTTCATACAAAGCCACTCTGTGTTATAAAAAAATAAATGGTATTTCTGGTATGCTTGAGTCATTAATAAAAAAGCAGAAATGTTAATTTTTCTTTTATTTTGTTTCATTTAAAAAATAATAAATAAATTAAAACTTTATTATTTTAATTTTTAATAATTGTTCATTTTAATTTTACAACACCTAATATCGATTTCAAAATATTAACTTCAGGTATATATTGCAACTTAAATAATTCATAACAATGCTTCTATTTATACTTAAGTCTATTTACAAAAAAAACATGGAGAAACTTAATTACTGGGCGACAATAAAAAATGTAAAAATATATAATTAGTTAATAGTAAATTATTGAATTAGGAGCTAAAGTGATACTTTTTGTGTTGAGTCTATAGTTTGGCAGCCGACCGTAGGGAGGCCGACAATTATAGACGAAACACAAAAAGTCACTTTAGCTCCGAATTAAATACACAATTTTTTTGCAAAACGTTTAAATTTGTTTAAAAATATGAAATTAATACATCAAATTTTTTAAATATGATTTAAAAAGGTAATATGAGGTAATAAATTTTCAAAAATTAATTTTTATTGATTTTAATTCATTAAAATGAACTGAAATGCATTCTGTTTTGAACAAATTCATAATATCATGTTATTTTACTATACTGCCGCCTTAAAAATATGAAAGTTACTTTACAGCCGCCGTAAAAAAATAAAAATGGCGTTACTTTACAGCCGCTTTGCATAAACGTTACATAAGTTTATATAAACAATCGTTACCAGTTCTGTAATTTTGTGATGGTGGTAATTTTCGGTTTAAATCATAATTTGTTTGTGTCAATAAGTATTATAACTATACACGGCAAATGTGCATTATAAATGTAGTTAAGCTGCTAAAATTTAAAAAAAAATTGACATTAATGTTTTACAGATCTTAGTAATAAAACTACAAAATATTTTCTGCTTCATTAATCACACAAATACAAAATATTCAATAATCTGTATATCCGTATAACTTCTAAATCCATTTACATAAAATTCAAGCTAGCAAGTTCAATATTATTGAAAATCAAAATAAATATCGTTTTTAGTATAAAACTTATTTCTATTCCTAAAACAACAAGCAATTACTTTTTTC
>OY856187.1:199474714-199579483 GCA_963693315.1 Diogma glabrata
AAAGGAAGTGAAGACTAACATCCAAAACTCAGACAACCAGTTGCAATCGAAGCTGTACTAGAGTTATGTTAAGCAATATAGAGCAAAATTGATCTTTCTGCAGGCTTTGAATATATTGTCAGAGGAAATTCAGGAATTTTTCATAATGAGACGCAGCTATTTAGCGAATCTGCTAACTACGAACTGAACATCACCACGAAATAGTGGGAAGATCAATTCGATTAAGGAAGAAAGATCTTACAAGGATTAGGTAGGAGACCATTTTGAAGAAAGCGTTGATACATATGGCCTAAATCTTTGATAATTACACCAAATACCTTGCGTATTTCTAAAAAACTACCATATATGTATATAGATATGACAATCATCAGCATAAAGCGGGGACATTAGAGAACTAATAACTAGACGTTGATCATTTGTTATGGAGCCACTCTTATCCATAACCATGGAGCCACTGTAAGCAAATTATAATAAATTAAACTGTATTGTAATATTTGTTATATCCAAATATTCAATTATTTAAAGGAAAACAAATATTGCAAAACAGTTAACATTTCATTAAAAAATCAATGCATATAACTTTTTGAAAGGAAACTCAAATTATATTGACATTTTCTGCAAACTATGTAATTAATTAAAAGTGTGGAAAATGTCAATAGAAAGTAAAAAACGGCACTCTAGTAAAAGCACCGCAACACTAATCATCAGGAAATATAATAATTAATATAATATTAATATAATGAAATAATGAAATAGTAAATTGTTAAGTTAAAATAATTGTCAAGTGACCGGTTGGTAATAAAATAGTGATAACAAAAGATAAATAACATATAACAAAAAATCACTAAAAAAATAGATGTGTTTTTTTATAAAAAGTAAAAAGAAAGGGTTTCAACAATTTACAAAAGCAGAACACATTTATAAAAACAGAGAATTTTAAAGGTCTAAAATTGAAATCTGAGGTACTGCCCAATGACTACCAATACTGATAATGAGTTAATGAAACTAAGGTAATGAGAACCTATATGCAATAAAATGAAAACAAAAGATATGTAAACAAAAAAATTTCTGACAGCACAAACTGACGTTTGAAAAAATTGGGCAGGAATGGATAGCAATATATATTTTCTCATATAATGGAAAAGTGTAATTTCTAGTATTATCTGTCCGTCATCTATCGGCAAATAGTAATTGATTTATAAATCGTTCTAAAATGCCAGATTTAAAGATGGAATTATCGAATAAAGAGCCAATATATGAGAAATACATATTATCCCAATTCTGTTTTCATCAATACAATTCTGTTTTGAGTTCGATTGCAACTAGCATAGTAATAAGTCACTAAGAAAATAAATACCAAAATAAATATCCGCTCTATAACTTGAAACTTAAGATAGAAAACACTAACTTTAAGAAAACTTTAAGATAAATGGTGTTAGTTAATGTTAGTCAATCAAAATAAAAAAAAAACAAATAAATTAATGATTGTGACTGCAATAAAAGTTTATACGCGATAAAGTACTGGTCTTTTATTGCAGTATATTGAGAAAATAGCCAGAAAAATTTAAGATTAAATGGAGGTATGTGCTTTTGGTTTTATGGAGATTTAGCGAAAAGATATGCACGGTAACCAAGCATAATCTTGATTTATAATTAAACTAATAGGTGTAGAGTGTTCAATAATACAAACTAAGGAATTAATATATAATTCGTGTTATTGCCATTTTGCTATACAATGGATGTTAAACCTTTAAATAACCTTTAATTCCGAGCCAAAAAGTTAAGCAGATTTGTTTCCGAAAATAATTTCAATTCCAACAATGCATTAGAGGTAACATGGAGAACTATAAAATAAGGAAACAAAGAAATTTTACAAGCTTATATCTAGTAGGACTCCAGTCACTTTGGATTAGATTGGATATAATAGATGTCCAGTCCTCAACTAATATAAATATTTGTCCTTTTTTACGTTGTTTTTACTTATGCTTAATATATAGTTTTTTCCAATTTAAATAAATGTTTGACCTTATTTCGTTGTGGTTATTTATAAGCATTTACAGTTAAAATAAACAAATAATAAAAGGTTCTATTAAAGTTTAAAGTAAAGGGACGTGAGAGCGACCTGGTGCTGCTTTCGTAAAGGTTCCCAGTTGTTATAATCTTAAAAAAAATTTTTTTGAGATTATAACATGATCATAGCTTGTCATAAACAGTGGGGAATTCCTTGGTGGGGTTAAAATTGATAAAACTTTTATCACCCCCGCCACTCACCAACTTATAAAGATATTTATTTAAATTTATTGAAGCGTTTGACTGGGCGGTAACTATTTAACCATGTATTTTTTTCTTTGAAAAAAAGGGCACGAATACTTCTGCAGTGTACTAACAGCTGCAAAACTATAATTTATCGAGTTATTGGAGATTTTCAACAGTTTCTTTATATCAATTTAAAAAGAATGGGGACAAAACTGAGCCTTGAATTACATTAGCGATATTGGCTAGTCAGAATCGGCTGGTAATCATCAAATCGTTCAAAATTAGCTGCTTCATAAAAAGTTATGAGCAGAAGGATGCTGCTTGATAGAATAAGCAGCTACTAAAATTAAGAACAAAAACATGAAGTCTCTTTAACACAACTAAACAATCTGAAACTGGGATCAGTTGTATGACGGTATTAAACTCATATAATAAACAAATCAGAGAAACCTACAAAAGTTAGTTTGGAACTTTTTGTGTAAACATCAATCTACCATTTTTGTAGTGGAAAGGTGGCATACAGTTCTAACAAAATATAGTGCCTATATAAACCACTCAGCAAGTCAAACGGGAAGTGTACGGAGGGTGAGCATAAGTTAATGTCTAGTAGACGGGAGTAACAAAAGGAATATAAGACCATATCTAAACGACTCGAAGGATAGTTAAAGCAATCACCAGGTGATTTAGTTTCAATAGTCTCGCAAACAAAATAGTAGTACTTTTTGCCGTACCTCATAGAAATAGCTGAAAATATTTTGGATCTTAGACATATTCCAAAACTTTATAGAACCAACAAAGGTGAAGTCCTAAAAGAGGAGAAAAGCATCACCAAATCGAAGCCTTACAAACATTTGTTAATACCGTGTTTGTACACACCATTTTTTAACAAAAAACGTGACCTGATTTATGCTTTTGAGGTTTTGCCTGTCTCTCTGTCTGTCTCTTTCAGGAGACTATCTGGTAAGATATAAATTCCATCGTCTAGCAATTGGAGACGAGCTAAAAACTCACTTGTTTTCACAAAACGGCAAAGTCCAAATAAAAAATAATTGCTGTTATGTGAGACCTGTAAAAAAAGAGTCAAGTAGAATATAAAACGAATGGGTACTAATTCAGATTTCGTTCAGAATTTATTATAGATTTTTTGTACCCACCTTGATCCGCACTTTATTTGAACTGAAAAGTTTTAAATTATGAAAATACAAGAAAAATCTAAGCAAAAAATATAACGAATACTTTCAATTATACTTTAAAGGAGTCGAGTGGGATTTCATTATGAAAGAGTGTCTAATTTGACTATCATTGCCATTTTTTATTTATTGTACAACGTACAGTTACAATATCAAATTTTTGATTTTAACAAAGTTTTCCCTCTAAATGCCAAGCTAGATAAAGCAAACAATTTGAAATAATTCATAATGAAAGTTTGGTTTGTTTTTGAATAAAAAATTCAAAACAAGGACAAAGGTTCACACCTCCTTTTTAGAGGCTAGAAGGAAGGGTTTAAAATAACCCTTTTTAGCACATGACAAACCATGTGTCAATTGCTAGACAATTTAACTTATGGAACGTCGAAATTTTTCAAAAACGTGCAGTTCTAACGAATACTATAACGAAGAGTCAAATGTCATAGTTGATATTTTTGTTCACGTTCAAAGTTCTGTATTTGAAGCGGACTTAAATCAATTTTTTACACAATGGAGTGAGTTTTCATTTGAATGATATAAATACATTGCTATTACTTCAGTCTTAAAAACCAAACCTATTACTTTCTCGAGAAAATTTTCAAAATGTAATCTACCTACTAATGTTTTTTTTTTAATAAAATTTGTTGTGTAGCAGGCATTACAATATGTGTCACAACAACACATAAAAACCTTTTAAGACCAAGGTCCCACTAAGGTCCCACATCCCTTCTAATGGACGTAATGTTAATGGACGCAAATCTTTTTTTTTGGTTTTTTTAAATATTTTTCTGTTAAATAATGGATAACTAAACAATAAATCCTATCACATACAAAATATGACATATGCCAATATTTCGAGATAGGATAGGGAAAATAAAAATAAAATAAGAGACAAAAAGCAAATTTGTTTTAAAAATTTGCAGGAACAAAACTAAAATGGGTTTGCCAATAGTCCAGCTAATGGCATAATCCTCGATTATGGGACGCAGTATCTTTCTCAATGATTAAAGCTCAAATATATAGTTATATGAAGGCTCGTTTCTTCGTACCACCATCAAGGAATATTCATTAGCTAAGACTGAAAGTGCTGTCGTTGACGGAATACAGCTCATCCGCCAGCACCCCTAAGATATCACCTTGGCTAGTGATATCACACTGCTATTGCTAGTGGTATAGCAGGGACTGGAGTGCGCAGGATTGTCACACCCGTGGATAAAAAAATAGAAAAAAATTAACAAATTAATAAAAACTGATCCCTCCACTCCATGCGTATGGGCAAAATGTGCAAAATGTGCGAAAACTATGGAGCTTATTCTGATAACTTTTTTTGATATTCTTTGGCGAGAGACGGTGATCCGAAAAGCTTTTGGGCAAAATTGGAGAAAACGGAGATGTAGGTTTTAGAAAATATTCGACTTTCGGTTTGAAAACTATTGCGTAGAAGCATAAAAAACAAACAAAAACGAAGGAAATGATTTACTTTGAAAACTTCATTTAACGTTTTATATCTACAGCCGTTGGTAATACACAAACATAAAACTAACAAATGCTATGAAATGTTGTTAGGCGATGTCAAAGGAATTCCGCACGCAAAACTATTTAAAATGAATTAAGCTAATTTTTGCCATTTATGACTCAAAGTAATAACATGGTGAGAGAGAAAAACAGGAAAAAGAAAACAGTTTTCATCATTTTGTTATTCTGAATATTTTTTCTCCTACCCACATCGAGTTATGTTTATCTGTTGTAAGATGAATGTTTTTAATCATTTATTTTATCTAAGCGATATAATAGCCCATCAGATAACTACTAAACTCCAAATTCTTACATAATGTTAACAAAATTAATTCAAAACCAAAATCGAATGAATTTCGTTTAAAGCACAAAAAAATCAATGTCCTAAATAATTCAATTTGATTGATTTAAAGGACATCCGTAATTGATTTGCTTGATAATATTTTTTTGATTATTCTTATAAAAAAATGTTCCTCTCAATATTTCAAAGCATTAAATATAACCAAAAAAAATTACATTAAATTCATGTCACATCCGTTTACTTTTGTGTGATGTAACACGGACAAAATTTCCAATGAAGTATTTATATATGATCTGCCTGTTTTAATAGTGGTGTCACGTTTAATATACGAGTATTCTTTTGGTATGTTTTCAATCAAATTATAAGATGTCATTTATTTTCCTTCCTTTTGTCTACTCGATTATGCGAGTGACGTATACGTATAACCGTATTTTTCTTACATTTTGACATAATCGTAAAAATGAGTAGAAATGATATCAACCAAAACATAATCGAAAAAAATCCTTTTATCACTTGCTACCCAAATATAAAAAAAATAAGAATAATAGCTTTAAAGTTTTTTTTTCTTTTTGTAACAATATAAAAGCTTATAACTGATTTGCACAATAACAAAAGAAGCTTAGTAAAAATAAAATTAGACACACAAAAAAAGGACAACTTTGAAATTTGTGTCCACAACATTTTTACTGTTGTGATTATTACTAACAATTCCTATTTTTTCACTATATTTCGAGGATAAAGTGAATTGGAAAAGTAAAGTCAATTTTTATGTGATTGAATTGAAAGGGTTGAAATTGTAATTTTCTTAGACAATAATAACAACAACAAAACATAATCAAATGGTGTAAGTATTTATATTGATTTTTGGGAAAATTGTAAGTAAATTTGGGAACGAGATCTTAAACGTACTTTAGGGATTTAATATTCAATTTTTATTTAAGTTTTTTGCTGATCTTGAGTTTTTGGGGTAAGCAGTTATTAAAGTAAATGAAATGTTTAAGCTTCTCATGACAAAGATTGATGACTGTATGATTATGTTGATTGTTGAGTACAGTAAGAGTTTCAAAATCTTCTAAATAATTATGTATGGCAATAATTTTGTATTAAGCTTATACATTCCATATACATTCCAAATAAAAGTATTTGTAAGAATAAGATCACAATCGGAAAAATGTTGTATGAGTATGAACAAAATGAATTTTTATTGTTAACTTTACCTAGGGATTCACTTTTTCCTACAATAATTATATATACAAAAATCAAACAAAATCACCCGGATAGCGTATTCTCTCCCCACGAATCCGCCTTTAGGAATCTTTTATATTTCAAGATTACCTAGCCTAACATTTTCATAAAAACAATAATCCACTAATAATATATATATATATATATATTGTAACGATGGACTTTTTTCAATTTTTACTCTAAAATAATAGTATTCATATACAAAGAAATCCACTAAAATTTATTAATTTATTCTTTTCAATTGTAATAAGCGTAGGGACATTTGTTTGTACTCCTGTGAATATTTTTGACGGTTTAGTTACGTCATTCAATTAACAATACATGTTTTGCACAAATAAATTTGTAAAAAGTAGAATTGTTGTTTATATTAGTGAAAATTGCTTCAACAGGAAACCTATAATATGTGTATATAAGCGATCAAATTGTTTGGATCGAAGATTAGTACATAAATTTAAATCGAAGTTCGGTATAGTTAAAAATTAAAACATTAAGATCATTATGTAAATTTAATGATATAAAAAAATGTAAATTTTTATTTTATGAAATTAAATTATTTGTTTTGATTGTGATATTGAAGTTTTTTTATTTATTTATTTTTAATGTGATAAGTTTTAATGAAAAAAAATGTTGATAAATCATTTAGTAAACAAAATGAAAGTGAAAAAAATCACAAATTCAAATACAAAAACGTGAAAATAGTTATTCAGTTGAAGTAATAACGAAACCGTTCAACACACTTTTTATATTCAACGGTTACGGTGACGCTTCATTCCAAGCCGTTACATGTTAAATGCAAATGTTCATAAATTTGATGTCAATCAGCAAGCGGCTTAAAAAATTTATGATATTGCTGAGCTTTGAAATACAAATTAATAAATTCGATGAAACTATGAGGGGTGTATTTTAGATCTAGTTTGGTTTTATCATTTCATGGTGCTTTTAATAAAATTACGTTTAGTAAAATGAATTACAGCCTACAAACAACTGTTTTGGGAAGAAGACAAAATAGTTTCATTACCTTATTCTGCGATAAGAGATTTACAAGTGTAATCCGTTTTGTCATATATATTCAGTTTTCCGTTTTAATATTACAGTTTGATTATTTCTGTAAAAAGTCCAAAATCCTTATATGCATGTACATTTTGATTGTATGATTGACTGAGAAATAGGATTGGCATGAAGAGTCAGGGATCAGGACGAATCATTCCGACTAGCGTTATGTAAGAGCTCACATCTGGGCTGGATACGGGCTTCCCTACTACTGATAAGGACCGGATGACACACACTGAACATGCTCTGATCAGCAATGAAACGCTTCAAACTATTCAAACCGGATCAGGCACCTTCTACAACCGAACCAGAGCCAGATCAGTTAAAAAAGTGCATTCACTACAACATTTCAGTACAATTTTTATAAATATGTACATTATTTTCAAAAGGTCCAAAAATTCGTTTCAAATACTATTAACATATACGTAGTCATAACGTATATTAACATAAACGTAGTCATAACGCAGAGAAGCGATATCTAAAGTATATGTAAAATTTCGCAAACTCTACGTATATCTAATAAAATGGACAATACTCTAGTGAATTTTAACCTAAGGAAATCTATTCAAATAAAATAGGGCTCAGATCAAGACAAATAGCGCATACTTTAATTGGAAAATCATATATTCTGATCTGACCCTGATATGGCATTCACTAGTAAAGATAAAGTAGATCCTCGCAGTCGGGGCCGGATCAAGACATATAGGATGGGTCCTATTGGAGTAACCAGGAATGATTTCTGATAGAAGCCGGATGCAAATGCCCTGTTAGGCTTTACTACGCCCTGATTCTGCCAGGATCATAAAAAGGCATGCCTAAATGCTAGTCAGAATAGGATGAGTGAAATAATTTTAATTTACTAAATGTTGTAATAATTATAGTGGAATCGGTGAGGATGTCGTCAGAGGCCCATTTTATGTGTTTTATTTTTTTTTTCTTCCGATTACACAGTCTCTTTTGCGTGCATATCTATGCATTTCGCAGAACATTGCCGCTGAACAAGGGTGAACACTCCTATTTGAATTAAAAAGACTGAAATTTTTCGTATACAACCTAGCTTGGCACGCAGTATCCTCGTTTGCTTCCTGCTTGTGGCTCACTAACAGGTTCAGTGTTAATTACATAGTAACTTTTCTTAAAGTCTGTTATATTTTAATTAATAAAACGTATAATATATTTCAGAATATTTTTATTGATGTTTCTACTTTAACGATTTGCAATAGGAAAGAAAGCTTGTTATCAAAAATCAAATTACATCTCATTCTCTTATTTTAATTACATACATATACCTCTTAAATTAACTAGTTTAATCAGGAATTAGGGTTTATTTATTAGGGTTTACGTACGTATATATAACAAAGTCCTAAAAGTGTAGCTAATGTTTTATATAGGTACTTTTTGAGTATTTTGTAAATGTGCTTAGATGCGACTATGCGTCTTGAGCTATATAATAAAAACCGTTTGTTCTAATATCATTTGTATTAAACATTCACGGACTCTTCTAAAATATTGCATATAATAGAATGACTACAGATAGTAAAATAAAAATAAAAATGATTTTCTTTAATTTTTGGTAATAATACCAAAAGTTTTTTAAACTCGTTTTTCTGAAAACTACATTAGTAGAACATCACTGAGTTGGTCATGGGGAACCAAAACCTGTTTATATTCTCATGATTCAGGACTATGACCTTAGGCAATAAACAAGGATAGTAATTGACCTTGACCTAATTACATACAATATTAATTTCTCAAATTTAAATGTAAGTTACTAGTTTAGCGTTGTTTGTTTTTTTTTGTTGCAGAGCCCAAACTTGTTGTTAAAGGTCTAGGAAGGTCGTAAGCCAGGGCGGTGTTTGAGCGTGAATTTAAATTTTAAATTAAAACAATAAAATAATGATAATAATAACAAACACAATGATCTAAAACTCAAAAATGATCTACAACACAACAACCTAATCGTATGGTAAGATAAAAGGTCAGCAGTTGTTTGATGAACGGCGACCACTATACACAAGACACCTTAAAAGCAAATTTTTTCTATCTCATGTTAACTAAAACGTTTTACCAAACCTTTGGCAAAAACACTTAATAACTGTGGCTGTTATTGTGATATATTGAAAAGAATAAGATAAAGTTTTTAGTCGACAGTGACAAATAACTACAAGCAAAAATATTATAAACACTACAAAAACCTTATGCTCTAAGTTTCAACAAAATTAAACGTCAGGACTGAATGTTATTGAAGTCTAAGTACAGTTGTTCAACGAACCACAGACACCCTCCCCGACTCCTTTGCCAAATTTTAAAAATAACTCATTTAAAATAGCATATTTTCCATATTCAAATAAACCCGGATGCGTTTGTAGCTCATTTTAATTCAAAAGATTCATCAAGTTCTCATGCGTTTGCGTAATGAAAATAACACCTATTTTTCAAATTTTCATAAAAATCTCAAAAAGTAAGATAGCAATTGTTTATACAAATGTCATGTCATGTCTGACATTATGACAAAGGAAATGGGGGTAAAAGATCTTGATAGAATTATTTATTCTCGTAATATTTGCAAAGGAAGATTTTTTGTTTTTTGGAAACCACTCAAAAATAAATGAACTGATTTCATTAGAAAAGGTCTGGGCTGTAAGTTACGCCAGGATATATCGATTGTGACCAATAAAGTTGAAATCGGATCATCCGTTGTTGAGAAAGCATTGGACAAATTTTTTTCCACATACGACGATACACACGCACATACCCACACATACATACATATATACTGGCAGCTAAAAATAGCCTAAACAGCTTCAGGAGGTCTTGAAACGCAAACATATTATAAAAATTTCGATTTTGAAAATCGACCCAAAAACAATAACTTCTTATATCGGGAAGTTGATAAACAGTTGACCAAGCAATCTTCTCTCGAACCTCTGACCTTTTTGTCAAATTTAGAAAAAAACTCAGTTTTTTGATATTCAAGTAAACCCGGATACGTTTGCAGATCATTTACATACCAAAGTTTCATCCAGATATCATGTGTTTGCATACAGAAAATAACACGTAGTTTTTTCACATTTTGTTAAAAATCTCAAAAATTAAGATGGCAATTGTTTATACAAATCTCATTACAAATGTCTGACATGATGACAAACAATATGAAAGCTTCATGACCTTGATAGCATTATTTAATCTCATGATATTTGCAATAGATGATGTTCAGTTTTTTGGAAACCACTAAAAAACAAAAGATTTAATTTCGCTAGAAAAGGACTGGGCTCTAATTTACGACAAGATACATCGATTACGACCATTTCCGTTCAAATCGACCCATCCGTTGTTGAGATAGCGTTGGGCAAAAATCCTACACACACCGATATACACACACATACACACACACACACATACAGACTGACAGCTAAAAATAGTCTAAACAGCTTCAGGAGGTCATGAAACGTAAAGATATCATAAAAATTCCGATTTCGAACATCGACCCAAAAACAATAACTTCCCATATCGGGAAGTTAAAAATTTTCTAAAAAAAACTGATCCCTCCATGGAATAAAAACCGATCCCTCCATGCATATCCCTGATCCTTCCACTGACGGTTTATCTAATGAGGCTATAGGCTTGTATGAAACCTCTTCAGATCGTAAAATACTTGATTGAATAGGTTGAGCTTTAAATATATCCAATTTAAAAATATCTTTTTCTTTCTTACGGTCTTTAACCATACGTCGTTTTGAAGTAAAATAATTAAAATTTTGGATCGATGGCTTATTTATAACTTTTCTTTTTCTTTTTCCCGACCCATACATTTCACTGAGTTTTTGAACTGCCCCACGTCTTACACCTTTGACAACCTCTTTCCCGCCATTTTGCAGAAGTTCCTTGAGATTTGCACCTGATACAATATCTAATAAAGCACTGATACCTGAGTTTACCACCTGCTTTTTTAGTAAATCAGCCACCAAAGAAAATCTTGGTTTCAAATATCTGACAAGCCCCCCAAAAAACTACTTAAGCCGCGTCCTCTTTGATATGGTACAGTCGAATGTAACAAAGGACCAATATCCTCAATTCCTTTCCCTGATTGATTCAAATAGTACTTGTAGTATACTCCTTCCATAATACTGTTCAGAAAATACTAACTAGCTCCCTTGAATTTTTATTTATACTAGTTGCAACATTAATTTTGCTACTATATTTATCACAGATTAGAATAGAAATATTATCAAAAAATTTTTCTCAACAGCAAAATATTGTATATTTATAAGTTCTTTTTCCGTTACTTCAAATGCATTTTTTGTGTTTATTGTTCTTAAACGCCTGACAGTTAGGGCATGGTTAGATTAATCGATTGTTCGATTAATTGATCATTTCGCAAATTGTTCGATTAATCGAACAAAAAAATTATTAATCGATTAATCTAAATTTACGAAAATGTTTAAAATTTACAAATTTATTTAACGAATTTTGTACCAAATTGTGAAAAGGTTTATTGTCTAAAGATGTTTTCTCTTCTTCTTACGAATTACTTTTTTAGTTGTTATAGGTATAACACAAAGTACATTAGTAACAAAATTTGATCCCAAAACAAAAACCTTTACTACGCACAGTGGGATTTGTTCATACAATATTTGGCAAAAAATATAAGGAGTGCTCGTAGAATATTGAAATTTTGCTCTGAGCCTTTGGTTAGCTCAATTAAGAAAAATATAAAGTTTCATCAAAATTGGCCACGCCCACTACCCCACCGCCCATAGAACCCAAAATTTATTTTTGGCCCAAAGTTTTTGAAATTTGGCACAGAGCCTTTTATTACCTCAATTAAGAATAAAATAAAGTTTCATCAAAATTGGTCACGCCCACTACCCACCGCCCATAGAACCCAAAATTTCATGATTTTATGATTTTATAAATTTTATGATTTTATAAAAGATTATTAATTATTTAAAATTTTTTTTTTTTAATTGATAGTATGGAGTCTTACCTTTCATTTTATTATAGCGGGAGCACCTAGCACGACCGAGCAACCCTTTTTTTCTTCCAAGGAAGTTTTCAATCACGGCACATTATAGAACAAATTTTATTCTATCATATCTTTCAAACCATATGAGCGAACTTTATAATTTTTTTTTAAATACGCAGAAAAGGCTATATTTGAAAAAAAATTACTATTTAAATTAGAGCAATAAAGTTATCTTACGTACAAACACTATAGAAGTGCGTAAACAGTTTTCAATATTTTGGACCAAAATTTACATGTGACTTTACTTCATTATTTCAAAGACAAATAAACGTTTTTTTGGGATACAATTTATGGATTCTTCATACTGAATCAATTTTCTACAAAACTGCATCATTACATTTTTAAATTTTATGTGTCGAAAAAATGACTTATTGCACAAAAAATCCCACTGTGCTACGCCTTAAGTAATATTTTTATTATTAATCCAACCAGTAAACTATGCTTTGAAGTAAATTGAACTCCATTACTTTCCATTCTGAAGGAAACAGCTTGTTTCTTATCATTTTCAATATTTTCAAACACATAATTTTGTAAGGTCTGAAAACTTCAATGACAGAGAGGTAAATACTCATCCTAGGCTAACGCCTAGAGCAACAATTTCACTCTTATGCAAAAAAGACCTACTTTACGCCCTTAATACATAGATAGCTATTAAATTTTTGTTTATTCTTATGTCATTGTAAAGGTTGAACTTTTAAATATGATATAACGTGCGTATTTGTTTAAAAAAATTAATAAAAATATTAGAATTAGCAAAAATTTTATTAATTCGATTAATCGATTAATCGATGTTAAAATTTTCATATTAATCGTTAATCGATATTTAGTCCCAATCAATTAATCGACCATGCCCTACTGACAGTGCAATAGCCTACCATATTCGGTTCAATTATATATATCACTGTATACAAAAAGCATTTCTGGTTTAATAACCGGAGTCATAGGTACATATTGCAGAAATGTTTTAAATAACTCTAAGAGTCTTGTCTTATACTTTTTAAAATCTTTAATTTTTACAATTATTTGATCGAAACACGATTTAAATAACTCTTCGAGTGAATAGCTATGATTTGTTTTTAATTTTAGATCAAGTCGTGGTTGATTTAAACATATTTTGATAAATTCAGTTTCTCCAAGTAAATTTTCTAAAGATGTTGGTGAAGGTCAGACCAGAATCCACAGACAAAAAATCATATATCCCCCAAATTAGTTCTTGCTTAACTTCTTTTCTTGAGTAACCACCAAATGGTTTTATGTTTTGAATAAGGGCTGGTAACAAAAAAGATTTCCAATCTCGCAATATATAAGTTATCCCCATTCCAACGTTATATGTTAAATTACCTCCTATAAAAACCTGTGTACCATTATGCCAGTTTTTCCCGTAGTTATTTGGTAGAAAATTGTTTAAGTAAATCTCTGACAGACCTACTTTCCAGTCCACACGTCTTATTGGTTTATTCAAAGTAATTGTAAAAGCTGATAACGTATTATTAGGATAATAATTGAGTTATCACTAGGTATAGTAACATAAAATTCATCTGTTAGGTGTATGTCGCCCATGAGCACGTGAACGTATTCTTACGATTTGGAAAATTAATTGTTGTTTGAGTGCCACCTACTGTAGCTGATCGTAAAATTCGTCTTGTAGCTGTTGTAAATTTTACGCTAATTATATGCTTTTCTTTCTTTTTTGGTAGGCTTGGACTGTCTAGAGGTACTGTTATAACGTCTCCAGACTCAGTTTTAAATGTTTGAAAGTTTTGATTTGTAGTTGATTTTCGTTTCCTAATACGCTCACCAACTGATGTGGCAGATAATGCTTTTGCGAAAATTTTGTCTTGATCTTCTTCGTTAATTACGTGGTAAAACTCAGGTGCTCTTGAAATCGTTTATCATGGTTCCATGATTTTAATTTTCTTCTCGTCAATTTTAGATAAAACACTTTTTTTGTTTTTAATTTTAAACAGGTTTTGACGATACAAATACCATTTCTGAATATCAGACAAATTTTTGTTTAATAAAATTTGTTTCATATTTTTATCCAACTCGTTGAGTTCACCGTCTGAATTTTGCTTTAGTTTGTCATATATTTCAGGATTTAATATTATCATTTTGTGAAATGTTGTATTATTCATTTTATGAAATGACCAATTATCCCTGATAAGACTGCACCGAGAAGAGCAGGTGAAAATCCACCACGTTGAATAAAATTTTTCTTTTACTAGCTAGCGACTTCTTACGACAAATGAGTGATCTCAACTCTCAAGTCCTTTTTATACTTTTTTAGTTGATTAGTTGCTCTTTCCCTCAAATGACAGTTACCTTTTAAAATATTTAACGGTAATTCACAGATCGTTTTAATTACATTCGGCACACAATGATTTATTATAACTTTTTGAAATTTTTTCTTAAAATTTTTTTACAGGTGCAATATATGTCGGTTGGTTTGTAATCGTTTCATATTCCTTACCAAATTGTTCCAATTGATCTTTTGTACATAAACAAAAAATTTTTCCAAATATGTCACTTCTTAATCTAAATATATTATTAATATCTGGTCTATCAAAATGTAGCCGTATGATAAGGTGGTTACTTCATGATATACTTTCTCAAATTCTTTGATCTGTTTTGGGTATATATGACGAGCTAAAGGAATTATTTGGGATTTATCTCTAGAGCTTTTGAAAAGCACTAAATATTTACAATTTAATGAAATATCTCTTGAAATATCTCCCGAAAAATCCCATTTAAGTTGTTAAATAGGCATTAAATATAAATTTTTTTTCAGTCTTAATTCTTTAATAATAAAAATTGAAGAGAAACAAAATTTGTTTGATGATAATAAAAATAAACAAAAGAAAAGAAATAACAAGAAATTAGAATAGAAAAATAAAAAGTATTTTTATATATTCTTACATAGCTGGTTTTATTTAACATTTTAGGAAATAATTTTATCCACGACTACTAAAGAGTATATGCTTTCCATGTGTATGTCTTGCATTATAATTTTATACATTCTTACAATTGTGTGTAGAATGTGACGCAATCGTACATTCTACAACAGTTCTATAGTTTATTTGTTGGTATAGTATTATCAAAAGGTTAAAACGATAACAATACATACATAAATAAAAAAAAAACAAGATTTTCCTTTATGTAAATTGTTTTGTTTTTCTATGCTATCTATAATGTACATATTTCTATATGGTGATAAAAACTTTAGTAGGCAAACTGGAAATTAATTGAAATATTTTGCAGTCGTGGATAAAATAGCATCCTGTATTCGCATACGATGATAGCAATTCTTCAATTAGATGATTTCCTTCAGTCACTTCGTTTGTTCCGGGAAACTTCATCCTCGTGAATAATTGCCATCTTTCTAAACTCATACAAGAATCTACTATACATGCGTTTAATTGAATTGAACAATTTTAATTTATTATTTGAATATAAAATTATGTGCGAAAGAAATTTTTTAGTGAATGTAATACAAACAATCTCGCTAAACAAACAGGCCCTTTCAATAATAAATTTTAGTGATTTAAAAAAAATATTATATTTTCTTAATATTTTTTATTTGTTTTAATTTAATTTTTCATAATATTGAGAAAATTATGAAAAATTAATATTATTTTCTACGCATAATTCAAATATTGAAATTTGTTGATTTCTGATTTTTGGTATTTTAAATTGTATCATTAAAACACTTGCGAAAAAATGGACGCATCCTTTACAAACCAAATCACACTCATACATTTCCAATTTAGAACTTAAAAATACGAACTCGATCTTCATGTTTAAAAATGTTTGTCTTGTTTGATGCGAAAAAGATCGGAATCGTAAATAGTTTGTAAAGATTCAAATAAGATATTAATTTTGTACGTTTGATAGCATTAATAGGACTTTTTAAGTTTCTAGGATTTGATAAGTACTTACATGTACGATAAATATTTACAACAAGAACTTAGTAAGGTAGTGAAAAACAGGCTTATTTAGGTGTAAAATAGTATGAATAGTTTTTTAAGAATAAATAGTCTGTAAATAGTTTTTTGAGATTCTAATTAGATGTTAAATAGTATGTTTTTAGATTTTGGAGGATTTAATAAGTTTATCGCGAGTAAAAAGTTCTTATTTACAGGCAATAAAGACGAAAAACACTAAAATAGGTTCATTTGAGAATGTCTCCTCCTTAAATCGTAGTTAAAATTCGACTCGGGAAAACAAACAGATTATGTGTACGTAATTATAAATGGACAGACCACAAGTAATATGTTTTTATTAGAATCTCATCGTTATCATATTTTTAGTTTTTACGCTTTTGTATTTTTACTGTTATAGTATTAGTATTTTATTGTAAGGGTTTCCAACATTTTCGTCTTTGCCCATCCCGGTAATAGCGATCTATGTTTCTCACGTTACTGATATTACGGGTAATAACCTTTGGTGATATCGGTAATAACTTTATTTCATAAAATGAAAATTAATCGATGTTTTTTTAATAAAAAGTGTTGTGTTGTAGGAATTACTATACGATATATGTGTCACAACAACACATAGACTCACATAAAGTTGATAGCACAGTTGATTTATGTATTTGTCCTTAAAACCTTATAATTTCCAGATTTGTCTACACAATACCAAAACAGGGTTTAAACCTGGCAATTTTTGTTGCAAAATAAAGACATTTTTAAACGTTTTTACTCTATTTTACAGAAAAAGTTTTATTGAAAAACTTCTATAATTTCCAAAAGCATCGCTTAAATTCTATTTTTTGGACCAAATTAAGGGAGTTTTAAAATTATGAGAGAAAATTTAAAAACAATAGGGATATCAACCCTTATTATTTTTGAATTTTTTAGAACAAATTATTCAAAATTATCATTTTATATAATTTTAATGAAAAGGACTCACTGTTCCCTTGAATTTTTTTCTCTAATCTTACAAGTGGTTCCTGACCTAATGGTAGTGTTTCAAACTACGGTTTTAATTTATTTTCAATTATAATATATGTCACGAGTTATATAAGGGATCGATTTGTTTACCCTTCCAGATCAAACTGACTTATTAAATTTTGCGTAACACTTTCTTGAATACATTAAAATGAAATAATATGTCTCTAAACTCACCAGTATATCACTTTAATAGGAAAATTTAAAAAATCAGTCTAATGCTTACAAGCGTGAGTTGCATGAATTGTAAAAAGGGTAATATTTCACAAACTAATCCTGTTTCCAGAATTCCTTTGAAACACATAAAACACATAGTCATGTTATCCCTGAAAGCCATATTAAATCCAAAATCCTTTCCGACAAAACCGTTCAATAAAACTCAATATAAATAAATTACTTTTAAAACATCCCAGGTGTAAATTTGGAATTAGCAAACAAAAAAAAACGAAAAACTTTTTTTTGGAACGAAAATTTCGGAAAATCGATTTGAGGTTTTTGTGATGAATTTTCATTTTATATAAATTTTTTTTGTATTTAACTTCAAACATTTCGACCATACCAACACATCACACATTAAAGTTGGGGCGATTGTATTACTCTGCCAAGGATAACATTTGTTTATTTAATTTTCTTTTTTTTTTGTTTTTCCACCAAAAATTTCTACCTGAGTTTTTGTTTGTTTTGTAAAATTTTAATAAATTTTAGATTCTGTTGTTCTAAGGAGGATGAGGGTTGAAATTAATTTCAACTTTATTGTTTTTTATGTTTGTTTTTCGCTCATTCTTTGAGATCCAAAAAAAAGTGCTTTAAACCACATTATAAATCGTAAAAGTTTTTGTGTTTGGTACACAGAAAAACAACCTTTTTCTGTAATTAAAATTTAAAATAAATTTATATTGCAGTGTTGGTTTTATTGTTGTTATTGATGGATATTGCGAAAATGCATTTTAATGAGAATTATTCCAATATTGTTAGTTTTAATAAAAGAAGGATTTAGTGTATATTTATGAGTGGTTTTAAATTTCAGTGGCCATTGGGGTTTTGTGTGACTAGGCTAGAAAGTTTAACTTAAATAATTATTTCTCTTTTTAGTTGATTTGACATTTTTTTAAAAGAAATTAACTTTACATTTTATAACGGATAATTTTTGTTAATTGCTTTTTTGCCATTCACAAGTGTTATTCACGAAACATGCTAGAATCGTGGACAGGTTATCGAACAAAGTGCTAAGAAATGCTAGTTTAGAAATTAATGTCGTTTAAATTAATTATAAATTCTCCATCTTGTTACCTATAAAAATTGAATTGCGTGTGTTATTTAAATTAGTTAATAATTGAATAAATTACACATTTTTAACATTATATTAAAAATTAGTTCAAATCTTAAAAATGAAGAACAATTCTTGTCACACGGAGAAAGGGATCCGTTTTCGTTGACTTTAAAATAATTTTTTAGTTTTTAATACGCGAAGTTATTACATCCATGGGTAATAACCCCGCATATGCCAGTTCCTGGTATTAACATAAGAGTAAACGTGACATATTAGAATTCACATACCACTGACACTAATTCTTTATCTGGGTTTAAGTCGTTGAAAAAACGATGAGTTATATGATTGTTGTGTAAACAGCGTTGGTTAAAAACACTGTTTTTTTTTAAAAAACAAAAACTAACTGTTTGTTTTGTTTAAAACGCGTTTTTTATTGTTTAAAACAGTTCTTTTGTTCTTTTTGTGTTTTTTTTGTTTTTTTTTGTGTTTTTTTTTGTTTTAAAAATGTTTTATACTACGAATATTCGTTTTTTTCGGTTTTAAATGAAAATATGTAATTTAAGTGACTAAACTCTAAAGAAAATAAGTGTCCTAAATATTGTCAGATTAATAAAGGCTCTCTAAAGATTTTCAAGATTCCCATAATTCGCTAGATTATCTGAAGATAGTCTGTACGTCCAAATATTTTCAAGATTCTTTGAAAATTCTCAATATTCGGAAAGATTCTTAAGATTTTGTTGCGATTCTTAAGGATCACGGTTATTCTCAGTAGCCACTCAAATAGTTGTCCCAAGATGCCTAAGAGTAGTTTATCTCTCAATCTAATGGCATGGTTGTCTTAATTGGCTAACCTCAGAAATTTGAATTATGATAAAAATTCTGCGATCAACGTATTTCCGATTTTTTTTCTCCTGGCTCAACTTGAAATGTCTATGGAAAACAGGGAAACAATTTGATTAAATAAAGCAATTGAGTTTCTGGCGATTGCAAATTATAAATTACGCTATTGATATCATTCCTAGAAGAATATTGGCTGGTAAGGTGTAACAATATTGAACATACCTTTAACAAAATCTATTGAAAGCAACAATTTTTTGAATTTGGAAGCAATATGATTTAATTTAAATTTAAAATATATATTTGCGACTGGTTTTAAAATTTGATAAAGTTCCTCAGCCTATTTTATCAAGTTTATGTTAAGTATCTTTTAAAAAAATGTTAATATACCTATGATATGAAATAACCGTAACCGAATTTTACAATTGTCGAACGGAATCTTTAATTTCCTTTTCAAAATTAGGATGTTCGTTTTGATCCAACAGGAATAGCACATATTTACCACTTTTTTATTTAGCAATTAAGCAAATTTCACTTGCTCCTCCATCAAACTTCTGTCGGGAATCAAATAACAGATCCTCCAGCAGTTTTGTACTAGTAGTTTGGCCAGTAGAGATATCCCTACCTAGTCAACCCTAAATTTTATGTATGAAGTATTCCTTGATGATGATACGTTATTGATTGCTCGAAGAATCGAGCTTCCATATAACTCTATGTGTGGTGTTTAATAATTGAGGAAGACAGTGCGTCACATGATCAAGAATTATACCACTAGCTAGATTATTGGCAACACCCTTTTAATTTTGTTACTACAAAAATTTTGTTACTACAAATCCTATCATGCACTATTGGGTTATATATCATATTTTATATGTGATAGAATTTATTGTTTAGTTATTTCTTCTTTAAAAAATATATAAAAAAACAAAAAACAAAGATTTCGTTCATCAACACCCTAGAACGCATTTTATTAACAAAAAAAACTTAGGAAAGCTAAAAGGGGCCTTAAGGTGATCAAATGTATTATGGTGATGCTAAAAGGGGCCTTAAGGTGGTCAAATGTATTAAAAACGGTAAAACACGACAGTTTACAACAGTTCTATTGAATAGCAAATAAGAAGCATTGCAATATTTAAAAAGAAAACAAATTTTGTTTCAAACATTGTTTTTTTTTTAAAAACAATTTGTTTTAAACACTGTTTTAAACAGTGTTTAAAACAAAACAACTCTGTCTGTAAACAAAGCCACACCACAACTATACTCGATTATAAATGAAAAGATTTGGTGTCATATCTTTATTCGCAACGACACTTATGGTGAAAGAAAGACTATGAAGATCATCGTATAAAACTGATCAACTTTTAATATTAAACTTATTAATTAAAAATTGCAAAACCACTTGTTAGTTACAAAATGTTAAAAAAATCAAAAAAATTGTATATGTGTTGTACTAAAAAAACTAAGTGAAAATCCTTCCAAAAAAGAAATGATGGTTCTTAATAAAATCCTTTTAAAATAAACATGTAAGAATTAAGAATTAAACATGTAAGAAGAAGAACAAAAATTAAAATAAAACAAATACATAGTAGATTAAACACCCTTTCTTGTGTTTTTTTCCGAGGAGTGTTTGGAACCCGAGAGCAAAGCTTGAGGGTTACATATCAGAGCTAACATGTTTTAGAGCTCTACAGACGATCCAGCGGTTGAAACAAACTTATTGTATTTTATCTAATCTAGACTAGTGTGCATGTCAATTCGAAAAACTTAATATTGAATGTGTCGGACAGAAATTCCATTCAACCGTCCAACCAACTATATAAATCTGACTGTGTGTATTTAAAATTGTTATTTTTGTCAAAAATCCAAAAAGATTTATTCTGCAAAATTGTAAAGAAAACTAAATCCTAAATTAGATGCTTTTTAAGGCAGCAAACTGTAAAACATTAAACGATTCTTTAGCCAAAGCTGTGGAAAATAAATTTTAACTAAACGGTATGAAATAGTTTTCAGATATACTTCATATAAAATATCCATTATGTATATGGAAAAAGTAGTCATATGGAAAATAAATCCTATAACCCATAATTTAAAAATTAATCGAATTCGCATCAAAATAAAAGAGCTTAATCAAATGCTTTACGAACATGGATTCCAAAATTAAAAATATTACTTCACAGCACGCAAACATTTCTATGTGATGGTATACTGCGAAGTGATTTATTAAAGCAAAACGCCTGCGTTATAAATTATGCTATAAATAAACATGAATACAATACTCCAAATCATTCGATAATTATTCTAATATGATCTGAAAAACTCAGCAATGTTTCTTTTAAAAATCAAACTAATGACGCATACTTATTTCCATCAAATTGTATATCTTAATGTATTTTTTGACAATTCTTCAATTAATATTTTTAATAACCATGTTTTATTTCAGTAATAAACGTGACCAAGGAGGTTTGAAGTGATGCAAAAATCACTCCTTCAACAAATTTCATATTGATTTAATTTTAAATCAAAAAGCCAGAAACTCTATTTTCTATTTATTTTGAAAAATTGCAGAGTATAAAATGATAGTTTTATATACGAAACCAATTTACATCAAGTCTTATCGACTGCTTTTATTTCCTAAAAACATAATCGAAACTAAAATTGAAGATATGTTATATGTTTATATAATTGAATCTTCGCACATTTCTTTAAAGTTTCCTTAGAAACTAGTGCCAAAAAAATCTAGAAAATAATGAAAAAAGTGGGCGAACAGTAATTCATTCCCGCATATTATATGCAATATAACCATCTGAAATCTTACAACTTTCAATAATTGTATGAAAGATTGGACATTCAACTTTTTTTTTTATTAAATATTATTTTTGTGCGCACAGGATGGAAGGATATTTTGAATTTCTTTAAAGGAGAATTCGCTAAAGGTATATTTATAGTAGAGTGACAATTCAGCCACATTTCTTCTGTGCTGGAGTGAAGCAAGCTGGTCCGATAGTTCGGTATTACCAATCAACCGTATTGCTTTTCTCTGTACAGAGTCTAGACATTTTATTGTTGACTGACAAGTACCTCCCCAAACATGATAGCAGTATTCCATACATGGACGAATAAAGGACTTGAAGATTAGCAAAATTTGATCGGGATTAAATACTTTTTACATCGACTCAAGAATCCTTATTTTTGCATTGCAGATTTAGCGAGGTTGAACACATGTTTATTCCATTTCAGGTTATTTTGAATATCCACTCCAAAAAGTCTAACTGATGCAACCCACGCAATTACTCATGGTTTATTTCAATAGGAAAATTTGTATGCCGCTCTATTCATGAAAGACGGCATAGTTTGGTTTTGGTTGGACTAAATGAAACAAGATTACGATCACCCCATTCCATTATACGATCCAGGTCTAGGTTGATAGAACTAATAAGCAGCTCTCTATCAATGGTAACTGCAGTACGAGATCGAAATTTAGGAGATGCATGTGATGCATGCAATGTGCTGTCGTCAGCAAAACTATGGATTGGGTGCACTGTGGAAATGAGTAAGTCACTAATGTATAAAAGAAACAAGGTTGGTAACAGTGCAGAACCTTGGGAAACCCCAGCATTGGTTGTGAAAATATGGGATGTGATACCATCTAAATTAACATGAAATTGGCAACCTGTAAGAAAACTATGAATGCATGAGACAGTAAGATGGTCTATGCCATAAGATTTTAATTTAGCTGTGAGATTTTTATGCAACAATTTATCAAATGCTTTAGAAATGCCAAGTGAAATACTGAATGTTTCACCATAGTTTTTCAGCGATTTGTTCCAGAGATGGGATACGTTAACAGATCACCTGTTGCATGACTTCCACGAAAAACATACTGTTTATCGTCAATAATTCGTGACATTTCCAAATAATCTATTAAATTGTAGTTAACATATTTTTTAAATACTCTAGCTAAAACCGACAGAATTGCAATTCCCAAGAGTCGGGAAATATTCCAGTTTTATGAGAATAATAGAAATTTTTGTTTTATCATTTTTATGATAAAACACCTTTCCAAGGTGTTTTATCATAAAAATTTCTCAGTCCTTCACAGTAAGCGCGTTTATAGTTCCAAACCCGGCGAGGATTTGCTTTAATTTGTGTCGGTGATGTAAATTGCACTATTGCTGATATTAGTGAATGGTCCGATGTTCCGAGGGGTTGTTCAACTTTTGTCTTCGTAGCATCTAGTTCGTTTGTCAAAAACAGATCCAGCAAATTATTGTTATGATGTGAATTGTCTGAGATTCTAGTGGGACACTCTATCATTTGCGTCAAACCGTGATAATCTGCGAGTATCAGTTCGGCTTGTCTTCCTACGTTGTCAGTGCGCGATGAATAGTTATGCCATTCTTTATTATGAATATTAAAGTCTTCAAGAATGGCCAGTCTTGTTTTGGGGTAGTGTGTGGTAATATTGTCTAGATTAGCCGATATTTGATCGAAAAATTGACATCCTGGCGGGGAATTTGGGGATCTGTATAATCCTATTATAAACATAGTTTCATCAACACCTGAGATCTTCAGTGCTATAGAATTATGGTGCTTAGAGTTCAACTCGTAGGCGTTAATTCTCATACATGAAAGTGAATCTCGAACAAACACACAGACACCATCCTTGTTATAAAAGGAATGTTCCAATTCGTAACTAGGTATCCGGTATTTATCGGAATCCATCTTCGATGCTTTGCCACTGAAAATTTTTTCGGTAAGAAACGATATGTCAGGTTTATTTTTTTCGATGTAGTGATGAACCTCGTTTAGATTCGAATTGAGACCTCTTATGTTGGTGAAGTCAGTGCTAAGCTGTTGGTTCACTCTGCTGCCATTTTGTTTAGACAAAGACCTACCCTTTGACATTGCAGGTTTAGATACTGAAATTCGACCAGGCCTAAATTTCAACACTACACAGTACAAAAGAAACTGGGTATCTCTGTCACAAAAACACGATAGCAGGTTTCATGCAACAGTTGCACGATAAGGGAAAAGCAAAACAAATGGCGACACAAGGACACTAACAAAATTGAAGAGTACAAATCAAGGGTTAAATTTGAAATTCCTACTAACAACTAAAACAAAATTTTACATTTCTTGTTACAAGGCAATACAAAACAAATTTATGATTTAAAATAATAATTAAATTTATTACATCAAAGCAATAAAAGGTAAAATTTTACCTGCCTACCGCCTGGTAACAGTAAATATAAAATACCAAATAAGTTTTTAATAAAGAACAATCTCAACAATTATATAATTGTACGCCTCCTTTCTTCATCACTTTTATTTTCATAAACACAAACACCAGCACACACTCATTTTTCTATTTTCGATTTTTTTTTTCCTCTAAAATTTAGGAGACAACCTTCTTCGTGTGACTCCAGTTGATAAATGCTTGGACATGAACTTACATTACAATTCTCGATATGGTAAATGGATACCATCAGGTAGCACTTAATGCTGACGATAAAGAAAAGAAAGCCAGTACAATTGCAACAATCAGTTTTAGACTGCCTAAAATACTAAAAGCGCTCCACTTACCGTCCAATGTCCTACAAATAAAGTTTTAGACTGAGCTGTTTAGTATATCTGGTTGATATAATTGTGTTTGAGAAAAATCTTAATCAACAAAAAAGTTGAAAGTTATATTTTTTCCCACATTGCTATTCCCTTATACAAGTTATTAAAAATGGATATATGTTTGAAAAGGAATGTTTCTTGCAATGAAGCCTTTAAACATTTTGCACTGCTTTTGTATCTTCCCCAAAAACTTCAAAAACCTGACATTACAGAACTTTATATAAATTTTGATGCTAGCGACCCGGTTCTCAGTCAGGATTATGATAAAATTGAATTGGCAATAGCTTGCGCGAGTCGTACAAAAAACATAAATGAAAAAAATTATGCGGTAATCAAAGAGGAATTATTAGCAATGTGTTCAAAGGTTTTTTTCATAGCTTATTCATAGGTCGCCATGTAATTGTGTTTACTTATATTGAGTAATATTTATATTGATAATAATTAAATTAATTTGAGTTACATGGAAATCTCAAGTTCCAAGCTGATGCATTGGTCCTTGGCGCCCTCGTTTAAGATACATGATTTTGATATTCGTCATACCATGGGAAATTTAACAATGTAGCTGATAATTTGAACCGTAAAAATATTGAACAACCAATTGTTGATTTTATGAAAGATTTAATAAAAATCAAATTTTATTAAATTGTACCGGCCAATCTCAAGGTTTATTTAATTAAAAACAATACTTCATTTTCTTCTCGCACTTTTTCAGTCATCTGGGTTTTTTTATATATTACTCATTTAATTTTTTGTTACATTGCAATAGTTCGGCCCATGGCCATTATCAAGCATTATGAATTGACTATAAAATAAAATATGCTATTAAAATTGTAAATATATACCAAAAAAATATAAAAAATAAAAATAAAACTATTAAAAATTTATGAACCAAAGAATAAATAAAATATTAAAAACAATATACAATTTTTTAACTTACAATTAAATAATTAATTTTTTGTGTGTAGCTTTTATTTTTTCTATTTTGTCATTAAACTATTAGAATTTTAACAAAACTTTAAACAAACTTTTAAAAAACAAACTTTGAACAACATTTTGAACACACAAAACGGAACAATCAGCCGTTGCTGAACATTACAAACCACACGAACACGAATTTATATTAGTAAAGTAAAGTTAAGTAGTAAAGTTTATAAAAAAGCCTGTAACATTATTTTTGGAAACACCTTTTATGTACAATTGTCTTGGACTTGGTGCTGTATGTTTCAAGGGACATGGGAATACTAAGATCGATCATTGTGAGGTAGAGCACACCAAGTCCTTTTTAACAAATAACCATTACATAATATGACGAAATTTAATTAAGGATATCATGGAAATCAAAAAAAAATTACAAAGTAAAAATAATTTTCGGGGTAAGGGAAGCAGTTAATAGCGATATAGCAGGGTTTGTGATTTTCAAACAGCTTTTCGGCTTTCCTGTAAAATTTTAAAAATGTGACTTGGTGCAGTTTACCTCCCACCTACAGATATATATATATATATATATATATATATATATATATATATATATATATATATATATATATATATATATATATATATATATATATATATATATATATATATATATATATATATATATATATATATATATATATATATATATATATATATATATATATATATATATATATATATATATATATATATATATATATAATATATATATATATATATATATATATATATATATATATATATATATATATATATATATATATATATATATATATATATATATATATATATATATATATATATATATATATATATATATATATATATATATATATATATATTATATAGATTTTATACGTCTTAAACCCGACAAGGTAGGAATTTTTTATTGAAAGAGATAATTAATTTCCTTAACCTCACTATTTGTGATTTTCGAAAGTTAGTAGGTATATTCCATACTATCCTAAGTCACGTGTGCAGTTATTATTGAATGTTGCCAATCAATATGAAATCAATTTTACGACATAAATGTCAAGTAAATTAGTGAATCGTATGAATTTTTCAATTCGAAATCAGTTTTGGGTTTATCTGAATGAACCTTATAGTTATTTGTTAATAAAAACAACTTTTATCTCTGAACGTGTTTCGGTTGTGATTCGAACTTAGAACCTCATCAGTACCAACTAAGTTTGAATCTTTTGGTAGACACGCTGTCAACTGCCCCTCGGCGTCGACATTTAGAAACATTTTTAATTACGATGTTGTAATTTCTTTTTTCTTAGTGAAAAACTTTTTTGTCATACTTCACTGGCTACAGAGTTAGTATTTTTATTATATAGATTTTATACGTCTTAAGCCCGACAAGGTAGGAATTTTTATTGAAAGAGATAATTAATTTCCTTAACCTCACTATTTGTGATTTTCGAAAGTTAGTAGGTATATTCCATACTATCCTAAGTCACGTGTGCAGTTATTATTGAATGTTGCCAATCACTATGAAATCAATTTTACGACATAAATGTCAAGTAAATTAGTGAATCGTATGAATTTTTCAATTCGAAATCAGTTTTTGGGTTTATCTGAATGAACCTTATAGTTATTTGTTAATAAAAACAACTTTTATCTCTGAACGTGTTTCGGTTGGGATTCGAACTTAGAACCTCATCAGTACCAACTAAGTTTGAATCTTGATACGCTGTCAACTGCCCCTCGGCGTCGACATTTAGAAACATTTTTAATTACGATGTTGTAATTTCTTTTTTCTTAGTGAAAAACTTTTTAGTCATACTTCACTGGCTACAGAGTTAGTATTTTTATTATATAGATTTTATACGTCTTAAACCCGACAAGGTAGGAATTTTTATTGAAAGAGATAATTAATAACTAAGAGATAATTAATTAACAAATAACTATAAGGTTTATTCAGATAAACCCAAAAACTGATTTTGAATTGAAAAATTCATACGATTCACTAATTTACTTGACATTTATGTCGTAAAATTGATTTCATAGTGATTGGCAACATTCAATAATAACTGCACACGTGACTTAGGATAGTATGGAATACACCTACTAACTTTCGAAAATCACAAATAGTGAGGTTAAGGAAATTAATTATCTCTTTCAATAAAAATTCCTACCTTGTCGGATTTAAGACGTATAAAATCTATATAATAAAAATACTAACTCTGTAGCCAGTGAAGTATGACAAAAAAGTTTTTCACTAAGAAAAAAGAAATATATATATATATATATATATATATATATATATATATATATATATATATATATATATATATATATATATATATATATATATATATATATTTCTTTTTTCTTAGTGAAAAACTTTTTTGTCATACTTCACTGGCTACAGAGTTAGTATTTTTATTATATAGATTTTATACGTCTTAAATCCGACAAGGTAGGAATTTTTATTGAAAGAGATAATTAATTTCCTTAACCTCACTATTTGTGATTTTCGAAAGTTAGTAGGTGTATTCCATACTATCCTAAGTCACGTGTGCAGTTATTATTGAATGTTGCCAATCACTATGAAATCAATTTTACGACATAAATGTCAAGTAAATTAGTGAATCGTATGAATTTTTCAATTCAAAATCAGTTTTTGGGTTTATCTGAATAAACCTTATAGTTGTTTGTTAATTAATTATCTCTTAGTTATTAATTATCTCTTTCAATAAAAATTCCTACCTTGTCGGGTTTAAGACGTATAAAATCTATATAATAAAAATACTAACTCTGTAGCCAGTGAAGTATGACTAAAAAGTTTTTCACTAAGAAAAAAGAAATTACAACATCGTAATTAAAAATGTTTCTAAATGTCGACGCCGAGGGGCAGTTGACAGCGTATCAAGATTCAAACTTAGTTGGTACTGATGAGGTTCTAAGTTCGAATCCCAACCGAAACACGTTCAGAGATAAAAGTTGTTTTTATTAACAAATAACTATAAGGTTCATTCAGATAGATAAACCCAAAAACTGATTTCGAATTGAAAAATTCATACGATTCACTAATTTACTTGACATTTATGTCGTAAAATTGATTTCATAGTGATTGGCAACATTCAATAATAACTGCACACGTGACTTAGGATAGTATGGAATATACCTACTAACTTTCGAAAATCACAAATAGTGAGGTTAAGGAAATTAATTATCTCTTTCAATAAAAATTCCTACCTTGTCGGGCTTAAGACGTATAAAATCTATATAATAAAAATACTAACTCTGTAGCCAGTGAAGTATGACAAAAAAGTTTTTCACTAAGAAAAAAGAAATTACAACATCGTAATTAAAAATGTTTCTAAATGTCGACGCCGAGGGGCAGTTGACAGCGTGTCTACCAAAAGATTCAAACTTAGTTGGTACTGATGAGGTTCTAAGTTCGAATCACAACCGAAACACGTTCAGAGATAAAAGTTGTTTTTATTAACAAATAACTATAAGGTTCATTCAGATAAACCCAAAAACTGATTTCGAATTGAAAAATTCATACGATTCACTAATTTACTTGACATTTATGTCGTAAAATTGATTTCATAGTGATTGGCAACATTCAATAATAACTGCACACGTGACTTAGGATAGTATGGAATATACCTACTAACTTTCGAAAATCACAAATAGTGAGGTTAAGGAAATTAATTATCTCTTTCAATAAAAATTCCTACCTTGTCGGGCTTAAGACGTATAAAATCTATATAATAAAAATACTAACTCTGTAGCCAGTGAAGTATGACAAAAAAGTTTTTCACTAAGAAAAAAGAAATTACAACATCGTAATTAAAAATGTTTCTAAATGTCGACGCCGAGGGGCAGTTGACAGCGTGTCTACCAAAAGATTCAAACTTAGTTGGTACTGATGAGGTTCTAAGTTCGAATCACAACCGAAACACGTTCAGAGATAAAAGTTGTTTTTATTAACAAATAACTATAAGGTTCATTCAGATAAACCCAAAAACTGATTTCGAATTGAAAAATTCATACGATTCACTAATTTACTTGACATTTATGTCGTAAAATTGATTTCATATTGATTGGCAACATTCAATAATAACTGCACACGTGACTTAGGATAGTATGGAATATACCTACTAACTTTCGAAAATCACAAATAGTGAGGTTAAGGAAATTAATTATCTCTTTCAATAAAAAATTCCTACCTTGTCGGGTTTAAGACGTATAAAATCTATATAATATATATATAGATATATATATATATATATATATATATATATATATATATATATATATATATATATATATATATATATATATATATATATATATATATATATATATATATTATATATATATATATATATATATATATATATATATATATATATATATATATATATATATATATATATATATATATATATATATATATATATATATATATATATATATATATATATATATATATATATATATATATATATATATATATATATATATATATATCTGTAGGTGGGAGGTAAACTGCACCAAGTCACATTTTTAAAATTTTACAGGAAAGCCGAAAAGCTGTTTGAAAATCACAAACCCTGCTATATCGCTATTAACTGCTTCCCTTACCCCGAAAATTATTTTTACTTTGTAATTTTTTTTTGATTTCCATGATATCCTTAATTAAATTTCGTCATATTATGTAATGGTTATTTGTTAAAAAGGACTTGGTGTGCTCTACCTCACAATGATCGATCTTAGTATTCCCATGTCCCTTGAAACATACAGCACCAAGTCCAAGACAATTGTACATAAAAGGTGTTTCCAAAAATAATGTTACAGGCTTTTTTATAAACTTTACTACTTAACTTTACTTTACTAATATAAATTCGTGTTCGTGTGGTTTGTAATGTTCAGCAACGGCTGATTGTTCCGTTTTGTGTGTTCATATATATATATATATATATATATATATATATATATATATATATATATATATATATATATATATATATATATATATATATATATGTATATATATATATATATATATATATATATATATATATATATATATATATATATATATATATATATATATATATATATATATATATATATATATATATATATATATATATATATATATATATATATATATATATATATATATATATATATATATATATATATATATATATATATATATATATATATATATATATATATATATATATATATATATATATATATATATATATATATATTATATATATATCAATAATATTTTAACATTTTTTCTCAGTTTCTTTTTTTTGATGATCACGTCACAACTCACAATGTCAATTCGTAATATGTAGATTTTTTTTCTCTCTGCATAAAAAAAACAAACAAACTCAAAAATCTAACTGTATATTCTCGATCATTTTGATCCAGAAGGAAATTATGTAAATTTCAATTAATAAATAAATAAGTTAATTTTGATTAAATAGTGCAGTTTTATTGTGGCACAAGTAAATGTATGTTCTTTAACGAAATTTATTTTTAAAATTGGTATTTTTATTCTAACAGTGTTAAGTTTTTATTGCCTTTTATTAAGTTTTGTGTGCTAAGAAGTTTAACTAACAACGATTTTTAAATTCAAATCAATAATCCCAACAAATCTCAACATTTTTAATTTATTTTAAATAACATTTTTTTGTTTTTTTAAATATCAGCGTGTTTGTATTAGATAAAGAAACAAACCGTTGTTTACCATTCCAGTTACTGAAAAAATTAAATTGAAAGTGGCTGAAAAAATACAACGGATAAATATTGGATGCCCGAAATTGTGTTCGAAGAGGTGAAAATAACTAGTCTTAAGTTCTTCGCATAAAAGTAAACGAGAAATTGCATATAACAAAACTAATCTATTTAGCTATTTTTGTAAGTAAGCGCATACAAATTTAGCTCGTCGTCACTATTTGAAGGTGGTAGATTTATTTCAACGCAACATATATTTACAAAGTAGTATTTGAAGATACTATTATTATGATATTGATTCGGAAGGTGAAAAGATTGATGTAGTTAAGTGTGCAATTTCGACTCTTCTTTATGTGGATGTAATACTGGATATAAACTCGTGGCTATATCCAATGGAATTTTGTGACAAATTTCGTTTGGCATTAGCTACTTCACATCATGGGGAATTCGTTTTTAAAAATTTGGTTTCACTGGACATAGGTCTCACACAGTTGATATGTGTTGTTGTAAGCAACACCGAATCAAGGTTTTTCAGCGTCGGGTGCAGATAAGGTAAATGGCACACTCAAATTTAAATATATTTGTAGATAATATCATCAAAAAAAATCAGTAAATGTTTTAATATAAAGTATTATTTAATAAGAATTAGAATATGTGTCACTGTCACATCAACACATAGACTGCTTTAAAGATACCAGGTTCAACAGCAACATGCGTTCTCAAGTATTCTCAAGTGTTAGATGGTTTCTATTAGAGTATCCAGAACCGAAGCATTTTTTAGAACTGGTATTTCGGAGCTAGATTTTTTGAAACCCGGGTACCCGGTACTGAAAAGGTTTAAATTAAAACTATTAAAAAATCATTATAATTTAGAAAAACGTTTTAATTTTTTTTAAATCTATTTTATTTAACAAAAAACCGCATTATAATTTAGAAAAACCTTTTAATTTTTTTTTAAATCCTTTTATTCAACAAAAAATCTTTGATAAATCCAATGAGAAATAAATTCATTCGAGTTTGGTTTCTAACTTGCCATTGCTGCCCAAATTATCGATCATGCCTTCATGGTTGCATCAGCTGATATTAATGTTGCATCACTGCGACATAGTGCTTCCGCAGCTAACTTTATAGGTACAAGCGTTATCACCAAAATATTAATCATCTCCCATTTATGTTCTTCAAACGAAATTGTTGAATTGAGTTCGATTAAGGATTTTAAAATGTTGTTTTTTACTTTATAAAACGTTCTAGCATAAGATAAACCCTGTTCCATCGTGTCTTTACATCAATCATTAATTGAATTTCTTTACCAAGTTCTTCTTTAATGTTTTTCTGAAGAATGTCATAGTTTTCTATTGATGATCTTAATCACTCACCAAATCTCTCAAAATTTTATTTTTTACGCCAAAAGTGTAAAAGTTTTGTTTATTTAACATTATGCCCGTCGCATATTGCCGCTATCTCATGAGAAAGGGAATTCAGGAAAATTCGTTATGAAAATATTCAATTTACATTGTGTCATTTTTATTGCAACTTATTTATTTTAATATGGAAAAAATTTCAAAATCTCGTTTTAATTCTATTTATTTATTCAAATATTTGTGAGTATACTATATTTTTTGTTATTACGTCTAGTGCATACACGAATAAATCAGAAGGTTTTCCTAACGCGTCAGTCACATACAGTTATGCATGTGAGAAGCACGGATTCTCCAAATCTAGTCCACATACTTGCAGTAACTGTCCTTGAGCTTTGTTGATCGTCACTGCAAATGCGAGTTGCACTGGAAACTAAACGTTTGAATTCAAATACCATATATGTTGGGATCATTGGAATACGTGGCAACACTACATCTTCCCCTTTGAATTTTGCATTTAAAATCGTAGCTTTAATGGCATTGTTCATCATCTTTTTCACCGAAAATTTCAAAAAAATTTGTGCAATTTCAAAATATTTGGAATCACACTATGTGTCACAACAACACATACAAACCTTTTCAAACCTAGGTTTGAATCATGCTTTTTAAGACGTTGATGATCGCAAATTTCTTTTTTTTTGTTTTTATATTCTTCTTAAAGAATGGAAAACTAAATAATAAATCCTTCCACATAATAATGTACGACATAGGGCAATATTTCATGATAGGATTGAAGAAATAAAAATAAAACACATTTTTTTTAAATTTGCAGGAACAAAGCTAAAATTGGGCTCATTTCTTCGAGCAAGCATAAAAGTTCATTCTTTAAAAAAAATATAAAAAAATTAAAAATTCCATCAAAACCTTAGTCCATCAAAACCTTAGAAGAATATTCTTTGACATATTCCATAACTAAAACTAATGGTGCTATCGTGGATTGAAATCCGCCAGCACAACTAAAATATCACTTATCCCCTTATATAAGTGACATCTAACATTGCCAGTGGTCTACGATATCTCACGTCAACTGATTAACCAATAGCAGGTACTAAAGTACGCGGGGTTGTCACACCCATAGATTCAAAATTTTGAATTTTACATATATGTTCCCTAACATTTATTAAATTCATTGGTATTAATGCATTGTTACCGTTTGCAAATCACTTGGTCCTGTGGTTTCGTTTCAAAAAAAAATTGCCAGTTACCTATGCGCAAGTGTACACAACAACTTCCCAAAGTTTCATGATGATCGGATGAATGGTGTATTAATGCATAAAGGACAAACACACATACTCTCAATTTATATATATAGATTGAAGATAGATAGATAGATAATACACCTGACTTATTCATGGTTGAAAATCAACGTAATTTAAGCATGGAATAAACCATTTTAAACATAAAAATCTGTGTAGAGCTAGTCTTCTTGATAGAAGAAAAAGAAAAAACGTTGTTTTTGTTATTTGTTACATTTGCTTGTGTTGTTTTTTTAATGAATGAATAAAAAAATTGTTTAAAAAATATAGAATCGAAAAACCGGGTATTTGGCTCATGTCAGAACCGGTTTTCGGTGCCGGAAAAATTGCGGGATTCCCGGGGAACCGGGTACCGGGTACCCGGGATTGGATTCTATAGTTTCTATAATTGGATCAACATTTTTTTATCGTTTTTCAAATATTGAATATTTAGGCCGTGTGTCAATACAGTTAAATCTAAAACTAAATTTTCTTACCATATGGTAAAAAAAAATTAGCCTATGTTGAATTTATTACTAAATTTTGCTGTGTCAATTGGCTAAATCTAAATTGTGACATATCGATTGAATTGTCTTTGCTTTTAACAAAAAATTTGATAATTTTTTTGGAAATGAAGTAATAATCTTTTTTTTATGTGGTTCCATCACAAATAAAATTGATTAATTTAATAAAAAAACTTTTTAATTGTATGTAAGCTTAATTCAAAACAATAAACAAAAAAATCATTTTTGTTTTAGATTGACTTGTCAAAATTTATACTAGGTTTAAGGCAGGCTAATTTTTTAATTTTTTTTTGTGGTGAATATAAACGTGAAAAATTAGTTTAAGACTTCACAAAATTAGATTTAGCTGTATTGACACACGGCCTTAGATATTAAATCCTATCATATAAGATAATATGATATCTGCCAATATTTTATGATAATATGTGCGAAATAGAAACAAAATAAAAAATTGTGCCTCCGCACGGAAGAAGTGAAACTTTGTAATGTGAAAATAAAAATAGAAAGGGGTAGAAATTGATTTTTTGTGAACTCATACTGTTCATATTCTTTAAGACAAACTTTATTAACATTGCTTACAATTCACAATTGATCGCATCTTTTTTTAATACATAAATAATGTTTGTGAACATTAATAATAAAAGACTTACCCGTAACTATGATTTTCACTTTAGCAATCTAGTCACAAATTAGTTTATTATTATGTATAATAATTTATTTCAGATTTGAAATTAAATTTTTGTGGTTGTGATTACAAAATACTTAAAAGCTCCCCAAACCAAACTGTCTATGTCATTAAAATACTCACCACATGTATATTCACCAATTAATTAAATTAAAATTGGAATAGAATTTTTTTTAGTGAAAATAAATTTCTTTTATTTTATAATTTAAAATTTTGTTTCTCGTTTAAAATATTTAAACTTTCCATGGTAACGTTAAACGTTTAACGCAACCTTGTTGGAAGTCGCATTAGAAGTTTCACTTCAAAAGTTTAACGTTTTTGTTTAAATAATCCAGCTGGAGGAATATTCCTCAATCATGTGAGCTACTCTCGTTGTCAATGATTAAAGTTTACAATTAGAGTTAGATATATAAAGGCTCATATCTTCAAGCAAAGAATAGCATCTCCAACTAAATAAAAATTAATTATAATAAATAAAAAAGATACGAATTTATTTAAAAAATCTCACATTTTCTAAATATATTGTAACAACTGCCATGGAAAGTGTCCCACTAAAGCAATACAATAACACCTAAATGAATACTTTAAAATAACAAAAACAAAATGCATGCACAGGGAGTAGAATAATTTTATCTAACAGGAAAATAAAATAAAAACTACGCAGTCTATGACAGAGTAGGTATATACACATATTAAAACGAACAGTTTTCACATCTAGGTGCGAAATTTTGTAGATTGTGTTATTACATATTTTGCTATTTACTATAAAATTCCAAAATATTGTAAAGTAATTGCTATTGTTTTTACTAGTAAGTGTAGAAAAGTTTGCGTTGGCCATAGATTAGTTCAAAATAAACGATACAATTAGTTGCAATTAACGGTGAAACAAATTATTAATAATATAACAGTGATACGGTATAGTCTCAAATAATAAGATAGTCATAAAAAATTTATATAAGGTGATGAAAAAAGTAGTACATAAAAGAATATTCTCGCCCTTTGGCGTTTACATCCCATGGAGAGATTTTGCCGTATGTGCAATCAGCTTCCAATCATCTAGTATCACGAAGGTCTTGGATGATGTCTTCACGCCAGCTTGTCTAGGTCTAGGTCCATAAAAGAATATTATAAAAGTAAAATTATTATGAAAACAAAAACGATTGAGAGAAATAACAAAAGAAGAAATATTTTGTGATAAGAGAAAAGGACGAATAATATAATACAACGTATAGAAAATCCGTGGCTTTAGTTCACTAGACCTAGACGTCAAACCGAAAACAAGCAATGACCGAGTTGCTCTACATTACAATATAATTAAAATAAAAATATTTGTAAACAAATTATGATTTAATCTTTTATATATATAAAATTGAAAGTATGTATGTTTGTCGTTTATGCATTAATAAACCATGCATCCGATCATCATGAAACTTTGAGAAGTTGTTGTGTATACTTGCGCATAGGTAACAAGCAAATTTTTTTTTTGAATGGAACCGCAGGGCCATTATAATTATCTTAAGGGGTTCTGCCTAAATGTTGATAATAATTTAATTTGATTTTTCTTTAAATATCGTTTTATACGGTTAGATTCCTTTGATCAATTTTTTTGTTGAACATAATTTAATGAAATTGAAAAATGAAAGTATAATCTGAAACAAATACATTTGTATATCAAAACTATATGTATTTGAATGAAACACATAATGATGTTACAAATTTTATCATCTATACAATGTGTTATTGTTATTGGTAATAAACTAAATATGTAATTGGTTTGCAATTCTATGTAATGCATGTTTCTTCAACTAAGAAAGATGGTTGATAACATCGATTAAAAGCTCAAAATTACGAAATGAAATTCGCACAAATACTATACAAAGAAGCATAGCTTATGTATAATCAAACTTGGATAGCAAGTATGATAAACAAACTAATTAAAATGTGGCCCTTAGCCGGCAACACGTTTGCAATAGTGATTTGCAAACAGTTACAATGCATTAATACCAATGAATTTATAATATATGCCCGCCCGCAGGAACATATGTAAAATTTAAAATTTTAGATCTATGGATGTGACAAAGCGTCCTACTTTAGTACCTGCTATTGGCAAATCAGTTAACGTGAGATTTCGTAAACTACCGACAATGGCAGTAAGATATAACTTATATTAAGGGGATAAGTGATATTTTAGGTGTGCTGGCGGATGTACTTTTTTCAATAAACGATAGTACCCTTAGTCTTAGTTATGGTTTATTCTTTGACGACGACGCTCTATTTTTTTAAAAATAAAATGTATTGGGTAGTAGGAACTACAATGTGTGTCACAACAATACATAAGAACATGCTTTCTAAGGTGTTGATGGACGTAATTTTTTTATTTTTTAAAAGAATAAACTTTTTGCTTGCTCGAACAAATGAGCTTCCATATAATTATTATATATGCTGGCTTGAGGTAAACAATGCGTTATATGATCTTGGTATATGCTTCAATTAGGAACCTAATTTTAGCTTTGTTTCTGCAAATTTGAAAAAAAAGTATATTGTTTTTATTTCCTGCATCCTATCATGAAATATTTACCTATATCGTACATTATTATGTGAAAGGATTTATTATTAAGTTTTCTATTCTTTAAGAAGAATATAAAAAAAGAAATTTGCATCCATCAACGTCTTAAAAAGCATTATGTTGTAGAGCCTATGTCTTAAAAGGTTTATATGTGTTGTTGTGACACATACTGTAATATCAAATATGTCACATATTTTGAAATTGCACAAACTTTTTTGAACTTCCGTGAAAGCAAAGATGTACAATGTCATTGAAGCTACAATTTTGAGTGGAAAATTCGAAGAGGAAAATTCGAAATCATATCAATGATCCCAACAGGTTCAAACGTTTAGTTTCCAGTGCAACTTGCTTTTGCAATTGCCATCAACAAAGCACATGGACAGTTACTGCAAGTATGGGGACTAGATTTGGAGAATCCGTTCTTCTCACATGGACAACTATATGTGGCTGGCGCGTTAGGAAAACCTTCTCATTTATTCGTGTACGCACCAGACGGAAAAACAAAAAATAAAGTGTATCCACAAGTACTCGAATAAATAAATAGAATTAAAACGACATTTTGAAATTCGTTCCATATTAAAATAAATAAGTTGCAATAAAAATGACACAATGTTAATTTAATGTTATCTCTATGAGTTTTCTCGAGTTTTCTTTCTTATGAGATAGCTGCAATATGCGACCAATGTTAAATAAACAAATCTTTTACGCTATTTGGTGTAAAAAATAAAATTTTGAGAGATTTTGTGAGTAATTAAGATCAAAGTAATTATTGTAATTCACTTGAATTTTGCAATTTGACAGCATTTTTCATTTTCATTTCTCAGAAAAACTTCTTTAGAAAAGTTTTTGTGTTTCGTGTCGGGTACAAACACAATGCATGAGCACTGTGAACATTTGTGAATGTATTTTTGTTCTGTATAATGTTCTATATAGAGATGAGTGTTGACACACCTCTACTAATTCAACAAGTCATTTAAATTTTTTTATAGCTTACTCGAAAACTTATTTGATCGCCAATTTTTCATATATCTGAACTGATGAGCTAAAGTACTGATTATTTTTCATTCATATTTTTAAAAACTACGCTATCATTTTTCATTACTACTTTTTGAAATCATTGCTACTACGTCAACAAAATGTCTGTGCACAAACTTTATTTATAAGCGTAGCAAAGCACGCCGGGTCCTGCTAGTATTGAAATAAAAACATCAAAGATAGCGAAAAACAAAACAAGTTGGTTGTTTAATTTGTTAAGGGAATATTTAATAAACTATAGAGCTGTTAAAGAATTTTAATCAAATTCACTAGTTGTGGAATGAATACAATTACAATGGAAGAAATACGCATGGAAAGCATATATTCTTTAGTAGTCGTGGATAAAATCTTTTATTATCGGATCGTATTCTAATCAATTAGAAATTTCAGGTTAATTTCTATAAGCGAAAAGGCAAGTGGTATCTCCTGGCACATACTAGATCTCCTATGGTACGTGCTTAATTTTAATAAACTTTAGTTTAGAAAAGCTTCTTTCAGCGGACGCTACTGTTACTGGCAATATCTTGGCTATAAATAAATTCGGAAAATAGATTGCATGTTTTGCAAATATTTAGGATTTAAAATTTTCTATCAGAGTTAATGTTAAGTTTTTGTTCATGTTGTAAAATTTTAAAGTTCTCGCGGAGTTCTATAGCATCAACATCACTAACGGATGTTTACATTACAAATATTTTAAAATGTCATCCCCATCCTAGTTTTATAATTCAAATTTATTATATCAAAAGAAATATCTAGAATTGTACTAATCCATAAGAATAAATCGTTCTTCTAATGAATTAATAGTAAAATCAATTTGAAGAAAAAGATATTTTGTGGAAGATCTTATACTATATTAGCTTGTGATTCATATTCCAAACTTGTGGCGACTCATTGGCATTCACAGCCACCGAAACAAAATACACAGCACCCCATAAAAACAACGGCATATATACAAACCATTACAAATTCGACTCAATTACAAAATTAATCAAAAATTTAATTTAATCAAAATTTTTATTTGACATCGACTAGTCGCATATTCTTGAATAGTAGATTCTTGTATGAGCTTAGAATGAAGGCAATTCTTCACGAGGATGAAGTTTCCCAGAACGAGCGTAGCGAGCGGAGGGAATCATCCGAGTGAAGAATTGCCTTCATCCTAAGCGAATACAAGATACTATTTTATCCACGACTACAAATATTTCAAATAATTTTATTCAAGTTTTCCTGTAAAAGTTTATATTGCCATATTGAATGAAATGCAAAACAAAACAAAACAAAACATGTTTGTTTATTTTAGATTTTATATATGTATTTTTCTTGTTTTAACTTGTTTATATTACTATACCAACAAATCAAGTTTTTAATTTGTTAGTGGAATTTTTAATAAATAAAGTGTAATAATATAAATAGAGAAGAATTTTATATATAAAAAGGAATGAATACAATTACAATGAAAGATATACGCATGGAAAGTATATATTCTTTAGTAGTCGTCGATAAAAATATTTACTTCCAACTTAAAGGAAAAATAAATAAAATTAATCAAATAAAATTTATTAATTATAATCCATTTATATTCCTATATTTAAATAAAATACAAATACATGTTTTTTTTTTAAATAAAATTAATTGGTTTTTGAGATTGAAACTTGAACAGTGCACGCATATAAGTATAAAACCTGCGAAACACGATAAACTCTTTGCTTAACGACAAATTCGTGTTTAATTTGGATGCAGAATATTTGGTTCGGTGTCTAAGAAACCCGCCAGACTTTGCGCTTCTATATTTACTTCTCTAAAACGTTATAACATAAAACCCTATAAAGCATATTCGCAACTTTTGTGCAAAGAAATAAATTCAATTACATTTAAGTTCAGACTTTGTATCATTTTAGAAATAACATTAATTTTGAAGAGAAGATCGTTTCACAAAAATAGACTTGAAAGAAATTTAAAAAATCGATAAACCAGTTATCTTCGCTGTACATCGTGTAATAGTGTTACGAGTCTATTCTAAAGAAATTTCAACTAAAGTATTATTAAATTCTGCGATTTGATATTTAAGAGGTTTTATAGTCGATTTTCGGTTTTCCTAACTCATAAACCGACTTTAAACTAAGCTTTTTATTTGTTACCTAAGAACATAAACGAAAACCGGTCTCGAAAAAAATACGTATAGTTGAAAAAAAAATAAGCGTTTTTCCAGAAGATGACGCTGCATCATATTTTGTTACAAGATTTAAAGAATGGTATAAAAGTTGCCCTAAGCCTTTATTCGATTTTGAACTTCGGAATTTTTTCCCTTTATGCAGTATTTGTTTTAGAATGTTTGGCTTCTTACGTTATTTAGTGAAATCTTCAATTCAGAAAGCTAAATTAATAATGTATTCATGAAATAAAATGTACACTTTGTATATAATATACTTTATTTAACATTTTGTTTTTTAAAATAAAGATAACTAAACAATCAATTCTATCTAATAATGACACCAATAGATAGACATAGAGTCCTTTATTTAATGATAAGATGTAGGAAATAAAATTTAAATAAGAGTGTGAAAAACAGAATTATAAAAATAATTTGAAAAACTTAAACTAAAATTGGGTTCCCGTATTCGGGTCGAAATTGCTCCTTTATCATGTAAACTAATTGTCTTCCTTAGACGCAGAACTGTCACGCTTGTAAATCAAAAATTTAAAAAAAATCTACAAATTTTGATACAAAACTAAATTTTTGCTTTGTGTATAAAAAATAAAATTTAATTTAATTTAAAACGAATAAATAATAAATTTTACTATCTCAGTATATTATTGTTGTGTAAAGTTTCAAATTTTAAATAAATTAAAGATCAAAAACCAAAAAAAAATATAACTTAAAGTTTTTTACTGGGCCACTATTAGTCACCAGGCCCTCGCCTCTTTCATTTGATGACTACCACATATTTTATACTTCGTGAGGCGCATGTCCTTGACGAGTCCGACAACTTTTGTACCTGCTATTTTCCTCGATTGGACATCTTTTTCGTTCGGCCAACTCCGAAAAATGCCGATTGCACGGGATCTTGTAAACTACTAACCACAATATTGTTTTTAATTTTTTTTTTTTTTTTTTTTTTTTTCCTTTATCTCCATTTAGGAGCATAGGGCGTCTACTAGGCTGCACCATCTGACTCTGTTCGGGGCAATCGCTTTCAGTTCACCCCATGTCTTGCCGATTTGTTTTGCTTCAGCTAGCACCGTTTTCTTCCACGTCATGGGTGGTCTTCCAACTCTCCTTTTACCTTGTGGATTCCACTCTAGGGACATCCTTGTTATATCTTTAGCTGGTTTCCTCAGTGTGTGTCCTATCCATCTCCATTTCCTTTGTTTTATCTCGGACTCAATGTCTAACTGCTCTGTCTGTCGTAGAAGATCCTGGCTACTGATGGTGTACTGATTGTTTTTAATTACGAGGAGTTAAATTTTGTTTTAGAAAACGAATCAACCTTGTCGGACAAAAATTGGTCTGCTATTGTTGAATCCGACAACCCAAACATTCCAAAATGTCAATTGTCGGGCTCGACAAATTTTTTTTGAACAAGGTTACCCTGGTTTTTAAAATAAATTTCCACCCCCCATTAATAAAAACAAAATTGTGGTGGTAAATTTACAAAAGATCCTGGGTAATCGACATTTTCGGAGTTTGCAGAACGAAAAAGTGACCGAATCGAGGAAAATGGCAAATACAAAAGTTGTTGGACTCGTCAAGGACAAACGCCTCACGAAGTATAAAATATGTGGTAAGCATTAAATGAAAGAGGCCAGGTTCTAGTGACTGTATAAGTAACTAGATTAACGGTGATTTTAGATTAATTTATTTATCAAAATCATATAGTAAATGCCAAAACAAAAAGCTCTAAGCCAGCAAAGTTGTTATTTTAAAAACAATTTGAGCAGTAAACCAGGCATCTTGGTAAAGACATTGGCATGTCCAGCAAACGTTTGTTTTATAAGTTTTCGAAATATCCCTTTTCACCAAATGTCTATATTGAATTATGTCTTTTCTCCCATAAGCTTTAAAACAGCAAATTATCTCTATCTTGATGAATACCATATACCCAACCATTGATGGATACCATTGTTGTACAAGTACAACCACAAGGCATCAATAGAACGAAGGTGATTACTTGATGGTTCAATATAAAACAACAACACTTTTGTATTTTTATTTTCTCAGAAGCGTAGCTTGTGTATAAAAATACATCAGCATAACACAAAGATTCGGATTTCATCATACATCTAAATATATAACAAAATATTCTTTAATTAGTTTCAATTAATAGTTTTTAGTCTGGAAAGATAGATAACAGCAGATACTTAAAAGTATCAAAACAAATTAATTTTCCCTTGAAACTACAATATGTTTGAATCGCCAGATGGAAGGCCAAGTAATTTTGCAATCATACGTTTAATGAGTAGGCTTGGGACATTGGCTTTAAAGCTTTGACAAAGAAATAAGACTAACTTAAATTTATCTCCTAATTTTTTTTTAAAAAAAGCTTTGCTTGTTATATCATGGATGAAATTATGATTTCATTCAAGCTGAATATTAGTAAAAGACTTTAAAATTTTCTCGAAATTATTTACAATACAACATGAAAATCGTTATTTGCGATTTCTTTGTTATACTAAAAATTATTGTTCTTTTATTCTGTTGCTTACGATTGTTTGCATCTGCAATATTCAATAATAGAATTTGCATATTTTTTAAAATCAGAGTCGTACATGGTATTTATTTTGCTTAGAAATCAATTTGGAAATGTTTAAAGATAATCACATTAAGTCACCACCAATTAAATTTATAAATTGTTTATTGGAGACTCCCTAAACCACTTACACTATTTAAAGTTTATAATGTTAAGAGTTTTTGTTTAATTTAACTCTTTAGGTGACATTGTTTGAGATTATTTCCCAGATTTTAAAAAACTTTTATAGCTTCAAGTCCAAAATTCTAATTTTTGTGTCAAACGAAGTAAAATTGTTCTTTAAATAATAAAAAAGCTATAACTACTTATATTAGGTAAATATTAGTCCTGAATATTATAAGAAAATAATCAGTAAAAAGACGTTACACACATGTCTATTAAATCAATTTCAGGTAATTTTCAATAGAAATACAATTTTAAAAGCATGCTTAACTATACAATAGATACAATAGCATAAAAAAAATTTTAATTTTTTTAATTTTGTCATACAATAATAATAATTCAATTTTTAAGCATGTCACGTGCCATAGTTCTTCAACAAATTTGTTCAATAAACTTAAGCAGATAAGTGGGCAAAATCGCATAAAATATTCAACGAAATTCGATACATTTCTTTCTTTTGATTTATTTTTTGGGATGTCAATAAATAAACAAAAATTCACCTTCAAAAAGAAAAATGCGAAAAATTCTTATATACTTGAAAATATTTGATCCAAAGGATTTTAAAAATTTTCTTTGGAAATAAAAAATCAAATAAAAAAACTCTTTCTGACAATTGTACGATATGAAAGCTTAAAGCTTACAATAGAACAAATGATAAAATCTTTAAAAAATATTTTCTTGCAAAAAATTTAAGATCCTTCCACAATGAAATAAAAAACAATTTCCGTTATCATCCATTATATCAAAAATCTCTTCCACATAAATTATGAATTAATGTGGAAAATAATTTCTCTTAAAAAAGTCGTAAAAAATCCATTAAAAATGTTTTTATGCTTTCATAAAAGTCAAGACACATAATATATTTTTTTTAGTAAATGACTTAATAAATATATCCTGTCACACAGATCAAAGTTCTTTGGATAGATATTCCAGAATAAATTTAAACGATTATATTTTTGTTGGTAATCTGCAGTCAACATATAAATAAAATAAGGTTAACTTACACAAATCAAAATAAATGATTATGAGCTGAAAATATTATCGAATGAAAAATATTTCAGTTGTCAATATCTTTTATATTCAAGATAAAAAAATCACTTCGATTTATCCATTTATTTATACAGAAAACTGAAATTTTCACAAAACAAAGCACAAATAATTTTTAATCATTTTCGACACAAAAAACATCAACATCAATCATTTTCACTCTTTTTTCAAATTTTCTTTTTTCTTAAAATAATTTTTTTTATTTTAATCAAAATTATTTATTTTTTCCACTTAGCACTGGCATGAAACACTTATCCTAAAATTTATTGATATTTATTTATTTTACTTATGATTACTACACAAACAACAACAACAAAATTATAAGACCCGTCAAACCGTAAAAATCTTTTTTTATTTTTATTTTTTTAACCATCAAAACTTTTATCCCGATTTTATTAAAACCAAAACTTGTATACGATGCGATACTTACGATGAAATTCGCGAGACTGATGAAATTTCTCAATACAAATTGAATTATTCGTTTGGAACGAAAAGAGTCGACGTGAAAGCTTTCATGAAATAAAAAATTGAATCGAAATTAATTTTTGGGTTCACACTGTGCAGGAGTTATTTTCAATTCGTTTATTCGGAAAAGGAGATTGTTGTGTTTTAACATTTACAGGGTAGAATATTCTTAAAATGGTATAATTAAAATCAAAATAAATAAAACAAACACAAAAAGAAAGATCAGTAAAATTGAACAAAAATAATGAAAACAACGCAAATAGTTTAAGAACAAAATAAAAGAAAAAAGCGGTTGGTACCAGAATTATTATTTCAAATATTTGAAATTAAAACAAACTATAAAAGTAAAAAGAAAACAAAAACATTTACAATATAGCAGGAAAAGAAAATATTAAGCGATAAAAAAACGAAGCATCTTGACATAAAAACACAAATAAAAACTAAAAAATGAATAACATTGAGCAGACGAAGGTGATAAAGAAGAAAAAGGTGATAAAATAAAAAGATCAAGTAGACGAAAAAAACAATGAAGAAAACAAGAGAAAAAGATTCACAAAGTAGATAAAAACGATGCAACTAAAGCAGATACAGGAGATTGAAAAATTAAAAGATTAAGAATATGGAACAAAAAAGAAAAATAAAGATTAAAAAGAAAATGAAGCAGTAAGGAAGATGTAGTAATAGAAATAAGGCTGATATAAAGCAGATGCAGAGTTTAATAAAAATCAAGTAATAGAAGCAAATGAAAAACACAACAAAATAGATGAAGGAGATTAAGAAGATAAAGAAGCAGAAAAAGATATTTAAAATAAAGAAAATGAAGAAAATGAAGAAGATGAACAAGATGAGGAATATGAAGAAAATGAAGAAAATAAAAAGGAGATGAAAAAGATGAAGAAGATGAAGAAGATGAAGAAGATGCAGAAGATGAAGAAGATGAAGAAGATGAAGAAGATGAAGAAGATGAAGAAGATGAAGAAGATGAAGAAGATGAAGAAGATGAAGAACACGAAGAAGATGAAGAAGATGAAGAAGATGAAGAAGATGAAGAAGATGAAGAAGATGAAGAAGATGAAGAAGATGAAGAAGATGAAGAAGATGAAGAAGATGAAGAAGATAAAGAAGATGAAGAAGATGAAGAAGATGAAGAAGATGAATAAGATGAAGAAGATGAAGAAGATGAAAAAGATGAAGAAGATGAAGAAGATGAAGAACACGAAGAAGATGAAGAAGATGAAGAAGATGAAGAAGATGAAGAAGATGAAGAAGATGAGAAGATGAAGAATATGAAGAAGATGAAGAAGATGAAGAAGATGAAGAAGATGAAGAAGATGAAGAAGATGAAGAAGATGAAGAAGATGAAGAAGATGAAGAAGATGAAGAAGATGAAGAAGATGAAGAAGATGAAGAAGATGAAGAAGATGAAGAAGATGAAGAAGATGAAGAAGATGAAGAAGATGAAGAAGATGAAGAAGATGAAGAAGATGAAGAAGATGAAGAAGATGAAGAAGATGAAGAAGATGAAGAAGATGAAGAAGATGAAGAAGATGAAGAAGATGAAGAAGATGAAGAAGATGAAGAAGATGAAGAAGATGAAGAAGATGAAGAAGATGAAGAAGATGAAGAAGAAGAAGATGAAGAAGATGAAGAAGATGAAGAAGATGGAGAAGATGAGAAGATTAATTAAGCACAAAAACGCAGATGAAATAATGAATTGAAAAGAAATTCATAGAGACAAACCATCAAAAAATTAACATCAAAATAAAGAAAAGAACTGAAGAAAATAAACAAAAATTATAATAATTTAAAACGTCGACATTCCCTGAATAAACTCTTAACATTTCAGTAAAATTTGTTGCTTAGCATTGAATATAAACAAAACACTACCTCACCCTGTTATTACTGCCATCTAAATAAATTTTGACGCATGTCAAATAAAATCGCCCGAGCCAAAAGAGAAAACTATTACGAATTTGGGAAAAAATATGAATCCTCTCTCAAAATCTACATTATCGACATTCGTACAATTTTTTTGGGTTGAGAGACGGAGAGCAAAAACGTTTGTTTGGTTGGAAATTATTTCTATCATTTGTGATATAATTTTTATATATGTATATAACTTTTTTCTTGCTATTTGATAACGAAACCAGATGAAAATTTTGTTCACCATTTTTTAAAAAATATTTTCTTTTGGTGAAAACATAAAAGAAAAATGAAACAAATTTTTTATTAATTTTCTTTTCTTTTGTATTTTAACTTTAAAAAAATGCTGAGCTTAAATCGATTTGTTTTAATTGATTGATTATCAAACTTGTTTTTTTGCGTTATTTTTTGTTTTTGTGTAGAGAGTGGAAACATAACAAAAACGAAAATAGAAAAAAGAAAATGGAAAAAAAGAGATTGTAAGTGTGTGGAATGGATCAGATCTTTTGAAATTGGATTTAATTGAGTGAAAAGTTTAATAGCAAAAACGAGAAAATCTAAAATACTTTAAAGTTTTAATTGAATTTGTGTTTTTTGTTGTTGTTTCTATTTATTATTGTTGGATTTTCGTTAGTGGAGTGAGAAGAATGTACAAATATATATTAGGGGTATGTCCAGTCTGAAACTACGAATATTTTTTTGAGGGAGTTTGCAAGTTTTTTAAAAGCCCGACGAATAAAAATTGATTCAATTTAAATCATCTTTTAAAAATTATTGGACTGAGAAAGAAGATTTAAAGTTTTAATTAGACGTTGGAGTAAGCTTGATTGAGTTTAATGTTAAAGCATTTGATTGAGTTTAATGTTAAATTTATTAAAACATCTAACAGCAAATATTTAAAATTTCATTTTGCGAATATAATACTGCAAAAATAAAAATTTATGATAAAATAAAAAAGGTAACAAGGTAAGTGACTTAAAAATAACTTTAATGTGTTGGGTAGTTTGTAATAATCAGAAAAAATGATATCTTCACCTTACACACGAAATATCTTAGGTGTGATTGCCGATAGTTGTTCTACTAATTTTTGATACCCTTACTATATGGTCACCTGATACAAATAAAATCGCATACTTAATGCAGTCTATAAAAAGAATAAACTACGTAATTCTTAATAGATACCCCAATTTTTTGAAGTTTTAAACAAACTTGAATTGAGTTGTGCGATGATGATATGTGTTAACTGATATTACAAAAAAGCATAAAAAATTCAGAAGAAAGTTAAAACAGTATCCTAAATTAGCCACTAAGTTTTATTTTTATACCAAAGGTAGTAACAAGTTTAGTTACAATAAGACATGAGTGTTACCTGTAGGACTTGTGATTTAATGTAATTAAGCCAAATGCAAAAGTTTTTCTTTAGTAAAAGTAACTATTCTGATCAACGAATTTTAATAGCGAAATGTTAATCATGTCTAAAAAAATCTTTTTCTTTAAAAAAGTTTAAAATTTAACAAACAACTTTCTCAAATATGGGGCACAACTATAAAAATATCCATGAAATATCAGTTGGATCTAAAAATTAAAAGGTTTACTTATTGACACGATTTAAGCATTGAAGGAGTCAGCCTTGTTTTTTCATAAGGTATTTCGTAGATAAAGACGATTACATTGTATACCTTAAACTATTTTAATGAATCTTTTGTAGTTGAATTTGAATAAATTGAAAACAAGATCTTGGTATGCTGAGTGGCCTAGTGGTTAACAAGCTGGTCTCAAACTAAGAGGATTGATTAAATTAGTCTTCAAGTCTAAAATGTCACGTTCAAATTAACCATAAAATTGAATGATTTGAAAATTAATAGTTGTGATGAACGCTTTTCAATATCCAAAGTTTCTCTATGGAACATGTACGGCACAATTAGTAAAATTAGATCTTGTGTCTTGTGATTGGTTCAGTAGAGACAGATTATAGGGTGGAGATTAACTTGGGAGAGACTTACGGTGTTGTTCTTGATATTTCCAAAGCTTTTGACAAAGTATGGCTTAACAATCTAATATTCGATTTTTAATCCAGTTCATAGTTATGCTAATGAAAGAATCCTAAATTATAGATCAAATTAAATTGATTCCCAAGAATATCAACATCTTTCACTTTGTCATTAAAGTTTAGTTCCAAGGATGTCATGAAGAAAGATTCTGTCAGACTTCTGGCAGTTGAAGTGGACAATAACGTTAACTGGTATTCTTTTATTTTCAGGCTAACAAAGAGCACTGTTCAAAAATTAGAATATTTAAGTCAATGTCGTAATTCTTTTTATAGTGAACAATTCCTTTTAGTTTACAAGTCATTTGTACGTCACTGCATAGACTACTATTCTTACATATGTGGTGGAGCATACTTAGATAGTTTTCAGTGCCTTGATTATGAACAGCAGTGATATATCAAATTGATTTGAAACTCAAATCTCTCAAACGAACTTGATTTCGTGTAGTATAGAAAAAATGTAACTAATTTGATGCCTTTTACAAATAAATTATGGAAAAACGGGCTTCTTATCAAAAGATCAAATTCATTCCACCGTGGTATGCACTTCTATCAAGTCCCACTAAAACAACTGTGGTGGTCTGGTGTACTGACTTAGTGCCGACTGTAATAGCGCCGAGAAAAGTACTGAAATAGCACCGAGAAAATTTTGTATGGAGTCTCGGCGCTAATTTAATTCAAACGAAATTTTCAAAAGCTGACATAGCGCCGAGAATCAAAAACCTTGGTTTCATGTCAGAAAAATTTAAAATTGAATATCTTGGTACTAATTCAGTTTAAAAAGAGTTAGTGCAGAGAGTTGAAATCTCGGCACAATAACACAAATTATTTAAAATGAGTTCTCGGCACTATTTCAATTTAAACTGAATTCGTGCCGTTATTTTCAGCTGCGTTTATATAGTGTATATGTCCGTAGCTCCCCCAGAAATATGAAAAAAAAATTCTCAGAATGGTTGCACGTATTGTATGTTTGCAAAAATAAAATCATAGAAGCAACAACAACCAAACGGTGTACAAACATATTATAAAGCGTTGACATTTTTTCCTTTTATGAATTATTCGGGAAAGATAGATAAAGATAAATAGTATTTTTAAATGAAATGAAACAGAATCAAAATATAAATAATTTTGACCATAAAATATTACGTTCATTTTTTTGCAAACGGCATCGCTCATCTTTAATTCAAATCAGTTCCAGTTTAGTTCTTTTTGAATGCGCATCAAATTATTTTTGGATAGTTTGCGTTATTTATTTTAATTCAAAATGTCGTCAGATGAATCAAAAGACAATCAAGTAACCCAAGATGAATTAACGCGACATGACGAAATACCATTTATAATAATTAGTGGTTTACGTTCCGATTCAAAGTCATGTTGTTCATGTCAATCGATAATCAATTGCTTCGAAAGTGCACCAAATATAGGGTTACAAGGTACTGTTATGGTTGCGTATCACATCTTAAGACTCAAAGGTGTTTTATAAAAATTTTACATAGTCATGAATATAACCAGAAAGCCTGGTATGACAAAATCGTGGTGAAAGCATAACTTAAAAAACTTAAAAATGATTTTAAGGCAGTGGGGTTGAGAAGTGTCTTAGAGACTGTTTCACAAATATTATCAATCGCCCTTCTCAGGAGCAAGTGTTTATTTTTCGTTCCAATTGATTTTTTTTTATGCAAACAAATTCATATTATTTTCAACACGTTCAATTGAATTTACTGAAAATGGAGCGCAATTTGAATCGTTGCCAGTGAATATTAATACCGGTATTGCTAAAAACAGCTCGCGTAGTTGACATTTAAATTTTCAATTGTAATACTTTCACCTGCAATAAATCGCTAACAATTGATGTATTAGCATTTTGTTGTTTCAAGACGGTGAGACGTCTTTTAAAATATTGTCGAGCTACATATATACACATGCGCTACATTCTCGTTCTGCATCTTTGCATCGAAATCGAAACACTATGCTCATATTACTTTGAATTGACGAAATTATGGAATTACTTCCACAATCAAAGTATGTCCAATGGGCGAATTTAATCAGTTTTAGATTATCCATATATATGAAAGCTGTAACATGTTTATTGTGAAAAATTGAAAAATTTTATGATTGTGTGTCCTAAATTCGTAATTAAATATTTCTAGACAATAGAATTCCTTTTTGTGATTATGAGTAGAGTATTTCCTGTTATAGTCATAACAGCCTGTTATAATCATTTCTTTTAATTTTAACATACAAATATTTTTATGTATATTTAATTAAATTAGATTTGAAAATGTATCCGGCGGCAAACTTATATGCTAGTTTCAATTTTGTGCGACAGTGAAACGCAACGCAAGTAAAATTTCTGGATTCGATACTTCTTTGCGCAATATAATAGAGTTGCTATGGAGATTAATAGGAAATTTTTATGTTTATCGTTGTTAATTTATGAGCATGAGTAGTGTATATAAGCAGCTTTATTTCGTCGCTTCATCAAATATTACGATAAGTAATGGATACAAAAGGTGTATCAACGGAAATCACAATAACGTTTAAAAATTTCTTAATTTTATTTAAATAATTTGTTTTAATAAATAATAGGAAACAGAGAGGCAATATATCGGTTTACGGATGACATACGCGTGCAATAAATGCACTCAAAGCGCATAATCGAGTAATATTGGTCGTCAAATGCCCAAGAAATGTCTTGCTTTAAATTTTTTTAAATTTCTTTTGTCAGAGGAATACAGCGAAACCAGAGATTTTTGTCTCATTCCTACTGATTGTGAATGTGGCAGAAAACGCAGATGATACGTATGTGTGTCAGTGTTTTAAATCAAAGCGTTTAACAGGCACATAATTAATGTTTATTCTCGTTTTGTACACATTTGTAGGGCCGACAAGCCGAAAATAATGAAAGCCACAAAAGAATTTACTAAGAAAGTAATTTTGCCCAACGAGTCTGTGAAACGTGTCCTTTTAGATGGTGACAAAATTCATAAAAGTTTCGTCGATTTTGATAAAGTTGGCGATTATGATAGCGTTGAGCCTATCAATAAAATGCTTCAGTAGATTGTGAAATCTGCTATGTAAATAATAAATCTATTCTTCTGATGCCTTGCAAACATATCTACATGAGCGGTGTTTGTTTTAAAAAATTAAAAACAAACACTGGCCGGATCAGGGTAAAATCTGACAAGTTGTAACAATGGACTATTTTCAATTTTTACTCTAAAATAATAGTATTCATATTTAAAGCTAATAATTTATTAATAATATTTGTCTTCAATTGTCATAAGAGTAGGGAAATTTATTTGTACTACTGTGCAATTAAACATTTTTTTGTGTTGACGGTTTAGTTATTTCACTCAACGTCAATTAATAATACATGTTTTCCATAAATGATTGTTTAATTTGTAAAAAGTAGAATTGTTGTCTGTATTGGAGAGAATAATTTATTAAGATACTGGAGAGGGAAACAGGAAACCTAAACTGTCTGTATATAAGCGATCAAATTGTTTTGATCGGCAATTATTAGGTAAATTTAATTTAAACGTGCCACTAGGGTCTAATTAAATAATTTTTGAATTGAGTAAATTAAAATCAAATAGAACAGTGTTATTGTGGTTCAAAAAAAATGTATGTTATATATATTAATTGTTCACATTCAATTTTTTTTAAATTGATTTATATTGTTAAAATTGCTGTTTTTATTCCAAAAGTGTTTAAGTTTTCGTTGCCTGTCATAAAGATTTGTGTGTTAAGTCTGATTAGCAATAGTTTTTTCAAACAAATAATCCAAACAAATTTCAACATCTTTTTGATTTATTTCGATAAACATGTTTTTGTTGTTTGGATTAGAAAAGGGTTTCAAAGATAGCAAAACCGTATTTTTACCATTCCGGTTACTGGAAAGAGAATTAAATCTATATTGGCTGAAAAATATGGCAATGGATGAATATGAATTGGATGTCCAAAATTATGTTTAAAAAATTGAAAATAACTCGTTTAAAGTTCTTCCTAAAGTAAGTATTTCATGAATTTTTTTTCAAAAAAGTTTAACCGATACAGTAACTTGTTACTTTTCATCAACGGCTATTGCAATGAACAATGGCGTTTTTGATTCTTCTTGCTCACATTTTATTACTGTTTAACATTGTTGCAATCTATCTTCATGTGCAGCAATAACTAACGTAGGAATTCTTTGATATTCTAAAAATTCTTTTTTACTTTTATTAAAATAATTGCAATAGTAGATTGTGTAACTAGTACGAATGCGTTTTCCAGATAAGAGTGTAGGTGTGATTATCCGGTAGTGAATTGGTAGCTTTTTTGGTAGTAAGAGTTTTGGTTTTTCAGCCCTATATCTGATACAATCGAACTCTTGCATTATTTTACATGGTGGCATAGAAAATGGTAAAGCTGTTACCCCCTTCATTTTTTTTCTCTCGGTTTTCAAGTTCTTGGAACTTGGACTTAAGTTGTTTCATCATTTTGTTATTACTACTTGGAATATGTGGAGTATACTACTAATTGAAATATAATTTTTTATTGAATTCGAAGTCATTGTAAATATTTAGCAGTCTCGGCATAATGGAACACAATTATCATATTATAAGTTAAGTTTTTAAGGTTCAGTTTTTATACCGAACTCTATTTGTGAGAGTACATGTACAACGTGTTTTTCGCATTATATCGATTATCTCGTAAGCCATTAATCCTATGGACCTAAAATTTGAGGTGCTTATTAAACTAACATATCCACACAAGATGATGGGTTAAAAAATAAATAAAATTGTGTTTGTTTGTTTTACAGAAGTACGATGTCAAACTTTTAGACAGGAAGTTTGATATACTCTGAACGAAAACTATAGTGAAGCCTCAAATAATTATATTTCTGTGATTTTAAGGGATGGAAGTGGAGAAGTGTTAAGAAAGGCTTTTTTGACCGAAACGAGTGGGGTGTCATTTGAAAGAGCATCTAATTTAAAAAACATTTCAATTTTTTTTAGAATTTTGCGATGCGCAGTTTTTGAGCTATTGTCAAACAAGTAAAACTTTCAGACCGTTTCCCCCCCTACGTTTCGACACTGATTGACAGAAAATTTGCAAAAAGGCGCACAGACAGGAAGTTTGGTAAATTTTGAAAGAAAGTTAAAGCGAAGTATCAACTAATTATATTTCTTTGTTTTTTTGGGATGGGAGTGGGGAGGATACAACAAATATTTTTCGACTCAAACGAATTTAATTACACTTGTTTACCAGATTAATCAAAATTTGCATGATTTCACATTGTATAACCATAATTCAATATTTGGCTTTAATGAATCTTTTTTCTTAAGAAAGATTAAAATTTTACCCCTTCTGCCATCCTAATTCATACCACAACTGTCATTTATTTCAATTTATTTTCCAAACAAAAATATACCACGTTCTTATAACCTCTAAGAAATTTTCTCATTTACCAAACAAAATCAACCCCAAATAATTTTTGTTTATAAATATTCATGAATCAAAACACTAACAAAATGCAAACACAAACATTATATTTTAATAAATTAAATTATCGGCTGTCTACCAGCTTATATTATTTATTTTAGATTTTAAGTTTAAATCAAACAAAGATAAATAAATAAGAAAAAGCTCAACTCCCAATTGGCATGGAAAATAAAAATCAAAAAATCTCTCAAAAGCTATTATTTTTATGAAACAGAAAAAAATAAATGAAAAATTGTAAGATAAATTGAAATTCAATTTTTTTCTAATTTTATTTTTTAATACATAAGATAAACGAATGGAGGAATAAAAAGGATTTTTCTTCTTCTCACTCCTTTTTACTCCATCCATTCATAACCGATCCTTTTTTTAGGCTGTGAATAAAATATGGAAAATTTTTCACTAAATTGAAAGACATAAAATGAAAATGACTTTAACTTAAAACACAAATTTCTGGGTCAAAATTAGACTTAATAAAAATTGTGGTGGGAAAATGAGTTTTAAAATAGTTTTCTCGTGAAAAATTTCATTGTCTAGTTAACTGAGGGTTTGTTTTCCTGTTCTATGGATTAAAAAACTATTTAAGCCCATACCTTCTACAAAAATGAGCTATTGAAAGCTAGGAAATTTTTTAACAGTGTCCATATCGAATTCCAGAACTGATCATCAAAGCAAAACTTAACTAATATGCTGAATCGATTTTAATTTAAAAACATAACTCTGAAATAAAAATTAAAAAAATTCAGTAAACTTATAAAACAAAATCCCAAAATCGTTGCCAAAAATATTGAAGACGATGATCTTTTTCGCCATATATATTTAAGACGATGATTATCTTTTATGTAATGCTTTTAGTTTTCGATCCTATTGTAAGGTAACGTTTTACATGAACTCAGATTTATCATACCCCTAATTGACAATGCTTACAGCACTGACAGTTTTTTCAACTACCAGCCCTTTATCTTTAGCAAACAGTAGTGAAACTGTATGCCTCAGATCGAAATATGTCCCTAATTGTTATCTGTGACGATCTCTTGCTTTAACTTTAATACGTTTTTTCTTTTAAATTTGACTTTATTTGTTAACGTGTGATCGCTATATTTCTTAAAAATTTTTTTAATACAAACCCTTAATACGACAAGGGAAAATTATACATACTGCCTGCAAGTAATGCTAGTGGTTTTCTTAAAGAATGAGATGTTTGATTGAGTTAAGCAAACACACAACAAACAAGAAAACTCTTATACAGTTTAATAAAAGATTAATAAGTTATCTACTGCAATAGCTTAAAAAATATGAAATTGACTTGAGTTTGTTGTTACAAAGTAAATATGTTTGGTATAATTGAAGTTTTAAGAAATTGTTTTCTTATGATTTTATTGTCCGTTATAGAGAGAAGCTTAAAAAGCTTTTGAAAAGAAAACAAAATCTCCTAATTTAAACTAAAGCAAACTTATTTACTTTGTAATGAAAAACTCATAATTGAATCTTTTTTGAAGCTTTCCCCGCAGATTACTTATTAATCTTTGATTGGTCTCTATCACCTTTCTTGTTTGTAATGGTTATTTGCTGGGTTTGTGGTAAATAGAAAATGAAGATTTAAAAAAAAAATCCTGGAAATCACTTATTTTTTCTGTCGCCACAGTGGTTTTCACTTTAAACAAGTTTTTCTCAAAGCCACTTTTTCAAAATGGTCGATTCGATAACTCGAGCTCAGTTATTAAACAAATTGCAACAATTTGTTTTAATTTATTCGTCCTTGCTAAGGTTAAGCGTGGCCAATTTCTAAACTGCACGAGTAAAACAAATAAGTGATGCTATTTTTTGAATAAATGATCCAATCAGTTCTTTGAATTACCGTAAACTACCGGCGTTATTTGGGGTTTTGAATCAATCTGTTATAACTACTAGTCTCATCCTTTCGTGAATGGCTTTTGTTTCTAATCCACAAAAAGGGCTCCGGCCCGAAAAAAGATGTTAAAACACCTTGCTTTGCGTCTTTCGATTACACATATCTCGGCCTTGAAGATGTTGGGGTAGATGCCAATGGGTTCAAAGTATTTGGTTTTTGTTCCAAATACCCATTTGAGTATCCTGTTATGCCGCAATCTGAGGAATTATCTAACCAGTAGTATTTATAAGAGAGTCTACACCATACTCCAGAACGAGTTCAGGTTCTGTATTGGTAGACTGAAGGAAATGTATGCCTTGGTAGTGAGATTTAACGGTCAACGAACAGTCAAGGATACATTTTCTTCAGTCGCCACACTGTTCTATTTCTTCTCTCCCTTATAAACTCACTACTTGGTAATCTTCCAGTTTAACATCCGTAACTTCATAAAACAGCAACTTAGTTCAACAAAAATACATTACATAATGAACCAGTATCAAAACCATTAATTAATCGCGTTGCTACAACAACACGTCGTGTTGATTCAGTATCAATTTTTATTAACAAAACTATCAGTCTCACAATTAACATTGCTTAAATTCGTAAACATTCTTCTACTTTGTTTTAATCAAACAAAATGTAAAACTCATGTAGTTGTAAATGCATTTTTTTTTTGTTTTTGTTGATACTGTCTGATACAATCTCGTATTGAAATGTTTGAAGGACATCATGTTTTTCATTTAGAGATAAGAATGCTAACGATATTGTTATTTCATTTTCTTGACATAGCTTTGCTAACTCAAAACAAAGCAAACACGAATTATATGTTGTCGATCCTTCTTTCTTTTTTATTATAATTGGTTGACGATCTCGTTCTAAAAAACCGATTAAATTCCTTTGTTTGGGAAAACAACAGCAGAGAGAAATATACAAAATTTTTGAATGATCATCTCCTTCGCTCCCCTTCGTTTAGATTATTTAAACAAAGCATTTTTGATAATTACGGTCAGTATGATTTTATTGATAAAATCAATCGGGCAGTTGAACTTTGATCGTAAATCAAGAATAAATTAAAATATTGCTCGAGTACGCGATCGTGGTGCAAATTACACATTTCATTTACATGAATTAATTTTTCATTGTGTTTTATATAGAATCAGTTTATAAAAGTGTCTTTGTTTAAGGTTTATAAAAATTACAAAAATTATAAAAATTATAACAAGTAGATGGTGAAGTGAAAAAAAATATGAAAATATATGTTTAATTTATATGAGGTCAAAACAAAAGAATTTTTCTATTATCTGTTGTGGTTGTTACTTGTTGATCCCTGAAATAAATGATTGGAATTTTAACAGAAGTGAAAAAAAATCAATAATCGCTATAATTCAAAAAAAAAATGTTTGTATATATAATTCTGGTTTCTAATTTCTAAATCGAATGGTATACCTATTTGATGGTTCAGACAGAAGGGATATACGTGGCAGCGGATTTTTAGTGAAATTCCAACATAAATTATCATTCTTTTATTACAAAATTAGCAGTTGGATGATTAATAACGCAATAACGGATTGTTGTGTTGCTTATTGACGGAAAATCAGTTAAACGAATACATAATCTTTGGCTGTGAAAATAAAATGGTTGACGACATCAAATGGTGTTAAGGTCATATTGAGAGTATTCTTGAGTAAATAATTCAACAAAACATTTTTTCCACATTTGTGACAGCAATCAACGAACAACAGTCAACATACAAGATAAGTTTCTTCTTATATAGTTTTTTTTATATTCTATGCTTTTCCGATATATAAAGATATATGAAATTTTGATTATATTATACAGTCTAATGGTCATTATGACCAACTAATTTAAATCGATATAGAGATGTTTTCTGGCAAAGGCCATATTAGGTCTTTTCTTTTATTTAGGAATATTTAGATTAAATCTCCTGGCATAACGGAATCTGCCACAGATCCCGCTATAAATTTTGGCGCCGAAACAGGGACAAAGCATACAACAGAGAATACTGTTGTTTGTATAAATATAAATACTGGTTCTCGTTATTCCTGTTTTTGATTTTATTATTTTTTGCAAAATATTTTTTGGAATATCGGGTTTTTTTGTTGGATCGATTTGAATTTGTGATAATTTTGTGCATCTAATGTTTGATATGTGATTGAATTTTTTTTATATATATATATATGTCTATTGTATTATTGTATACCTTTTGTATTTTTTTTATATATATATATATACATTTTTGATCGATTGTTATGATGCAACAAATAATTTTTGAAACGATATAATCTAAATAAAATATGGGTATCTCTAAGAAAGAATCCAAGAAGGCTTAACCTTCTTAACATGTTTCGTTGGTGAAGGGTCGCCTCTGTCTTTTGGCATGCGATCACCAAGCGGATTTTTTTTTAATATTAGTAAAATTTCAATTAGTTTTCCTTCCGAGACTGAATGCAGCTTTACTGGTCGAGTGTTTATGCGGAAGAGAAGGGAAGCCTGTCAGTCCTACGGACAGCCAGGATCGCTTCTACAATGCTAAGCACTCCTCCATACAAGTGAAACTGCATCCAGATCTCCACTTTGTTGGGAAGAACCAACGTTCAACCCAACCTCCCTTCACAATTTCAATGGACTTAGCAAATCCATCCAACATCGCGTTTCAATAGTAAATTCGGTCTTGTACTGAAATCGGATCTGGAGACTGGTACTCTATACTGGTCTACTCCCAACAAACGATATTAGTCTTAATTGTTTTTCTTAACTTTTCTAGTTTTATATTTTTCTTAGTTTTAAGGATGAATGAACTCAGCATATGATTTTTGTAGATAACAGATATTTAGGCTGAATCTTTAAACAATGCTGAATTCATTTCATCACGCGGGAGGGTACTAGAATGTAGATTTTAGGATTTTTAGGCCTATTTTTGTTCTAGACCTCACATGTCGTTTCTGGGAAGAGATCGCGAGTTCGATTTTCCACTTCGAATCTTCGTTACAATTCCTTTTAAAATTTTTTTTGATTATACAGTCAATCGGTGTGGGCTTTGCCCAGGAAAAATCTCTACAATTATAAATACATAAATAAATAAATAATTTACTCTTTTCTAAATAAATAAATATTTTTTCAAATAAATAAATAAATATTTTTTTTATATCTCATAACAAATAAATATATTTTCATATATTATAAATAAATAAATAAATAAACATCTCCTTTTTTAAATAAATTAATAAATAAATAAATATTTTAATTTATAAATATTTTTACAAATAAATATTTTCTCACACATATTTTGATAAATAAATATTTTCTATTTTTTCATAAATAAATATATATACATTTTTTTTTAAAATTCAATAAATAAATAATTAAATAATTAAATAAATGAATATTTTCTCATTTCATAAATAAATAAATAAATATATATATTTATATATTGAATAAATGAATTAAATAAGCTGAACATCAAGAAAATAAATAATTAAATTTTTTCCTACACATTAAGTAAATCAAGGTGTACAAGTTGCAACAAAATAACTAGATTGTAAGTAGATCAATATTTTTTGCAAATAGATATTTAAATAATCATCTTTTTCCTAGGATCTTTAAGATCAATAAATTTTTCTCTGTAAAACGAAGGTCGAACGAATTGATTATTCAAAGCATTTGTATATTTCTTTCTGCTGTTGTTGGTCACGTGTTCACGATTTCTAGTCGATTTACAATTTTTTATTGCACTTTACAATTTTTTTTACGGTTGTTGGTTTTATATTTTTTTGTGCGGAAAAAACATTTTAGGGGGTCACGTTCATTGTCGTTTGTTGTTGGTTTTGTTGAGTTGCAACTTTTTTTATATTTTTTGTCCTCCTTTTCATAAACTCTGACAACAAAAGAAAATGTCAGAGGTGCCGATAGACCATCCGTTTTACGGTCTCGAGTTGTGCGAGTTGTGGGTCGAGTGCTTCCTCCGGGACATCCAATACAACAGCGAAGGGTGGATACAACAGTTAAGTGATGCTGCGAGAAGTGCTACAGCACCAATAGTACAAACACACGCAGCAAATACAAAAGAAGAAAGTGAACTGATACTGGCAGCAGCTCTGTTTTTGGCTCGGGAAGTAAGGAGTTTAGTGGCTCCAGTGCCACCAAACACACTAAAAGGATTGTTAAATCGTATTACCCATTACGTGGACCGAAATAACCGCATAAGAAACATGGAAGAGTTAAAAGATGCTACCGAATACGCAGCCAGGTCATTGTCTGAAACTTTCAGGACCATCACTGCACTGATAATGGGACCAGAAGGAGGGGTCTTAAGAAAAGATGTACCAGCACCTGCAAATCTTGACGAATCATTTCAAGGTGTATTCGCGAGATCAACTCCAAATCATATGGAACCACTAGGTGACCTGATTGATAATATGACGGGCCGTCAACGAAGACAACGTCTTCCACAACCAGCCAATGAGGTACAGCAGGAACAGCTTGGACCAGCAATACCACTGGAAGAGCTATTCAATGACATCAGAATAGCTCCACCACCATACCGATCGGCTAGGGTCTCAGCAGTACCAGCATACATACAACCGCATGAAGGGTACCAACCACACAGGTATTTGAGTCAATTCTATACGAATTGGCTCCCCTACTTCTCTGGTGACGGGTCCTCACCCGATGCTCATGAATTCTTTCATTTGGTTGAGGTGGCTGCACGAAGGGATCGGGTGACCTTTGACGATTTAAAGTCAATCGTTCCCCGATATCTCCGTGGAGCCGCTGAAAAACATTACATAAATCTAACATATGAGTATCGAGTGGTGACCTATCCCATATTGAGAGAAGCATTAGTTAACACGTTTGGTACCCTTACAGATGATAAGACGGTTTTGAAAGTACTGCTGAGCCGTAGACAAAAACATAAAGAGAGTGTCTATGACTACATAATTGGTATGAACAACTTAAATAGTAGACTGATCCGGCCTTATAATCCACGAGAATTAATAGAGATAGTTCGAGACGGTTTGTCTGCAGAATTAAGAAGTGCAACAATGATAGCTGAGTTTGCATCACTTGAAGACCTGCGTGTGATGTGCCAAAAATTTGAAAAATTTTGGGCATCATCACCCGTAGCGTCAAGGACAGGTGGGCAACCTCTGTTACCACCAATAAGAACAGCTGGTCAATACCGGATCAGTGAAGTCACACCTTCTGAAGAAGACAAAACAGGTCCATCTAATGATCAACCATCAAACCACGTTACAGGTCCTTCGAATCATCAAATGGTTCCAGCAAACTACTCGACTTATGTAGATGCCTACAGCGCACCACCAAAAATACTAGCCAGACCAACAAATGCTAATAGGTCAATACTACCACCACCGCCACCTAGAACTGAACATCAAATTTGTAGCCGGTGTAAAGATATTGGTCACACGATATACAACTGTCCTCAAAAGCCGTACTGCTATCGATGTGGTAAGGCTGACACCATCTCTCCACGATGTACTAATTGTCATCCACCGCTTCATTTAAACTCTCGGGCGGGAGTACAGAATTCGCGAACTGTGCCCCCAAACCCATCTTCGAGTCCGCGAGGTCATCTGAGAGATGCGTCAACCACCACCGAAGAAGAAGATCTTTCGCCACCACAGTACCAAAAATAAGTAAATCTGTTCAAACTTCAACACCATTACTGATACGTCAGAAAAAAAGATCTCAAAAGCGTATTGAACGCTCGCGCATTTACTTTAGAAAAAGGAAACTTCTCAATAAAGCGTGTGTCTCTTCGATCATTTATCGGGAAAATGATCCTAGACCACACCTTTATATAAACATTTTTAATAAAAAAGTTTATGGACTTCTAGATAGTGGAGCCTCTATCAGTATTCTGGGAAGAAATTCCCTAGAATTATTAAGAAACGCCGGCATAACCTATCACAAAATGTTTTCTGCCATCCGTAAAGCAGATGGTACCCGTAATCATATCCTGGGTTATGTAGACGCTTCTATAAATTTCAATGGCTTATCGAAAATTTTTCGTTTTCATGTTGTTCCAAGTTTGCGTGAGGAACTCTACCTGGGCATTGATTTCTGGAGGGAATTTGGTATCACTCCTTCATTTGTCAGTGAATTGACACCAATTGAATCTAATAACAACTTAAATCACGATCTAAACCCTGACCAGCTACAAGAACTGGAGAACGTCAAGGATTCTTTTCCTTCTTTTGAGGTATTAGGTCTCGGCAAAACATCTTTGGTTGAACATCTCATCGATGTTGGGGATAGTGCACCAGTGAAACAGAGGCATTACCCCACATCGCCGGCAGTTCAACAAAAGATTTATGCTGAACTAGACCGTATGCTTCAATTAGGAGTGATCGAAGAGAGTTCTGACAGTTCTTGGTGCTCGCCAGTGGTTTTAATACAAAAATCTTCTGGGAAGAATCGTCTATGTTTAGATTCAAGACGTGTCAACGCACTGACCAAAAAGGATGCATACCCACTTCCATTAATCGATGGCTTGTTAGGACGTCTAAATAGTACGAGATACATAAGCAGTATTGATCTCAAAGATGCGTTCTGGCAAATTCCTTTGTCAGAAACATCACGAGATAAAACAGCCTTCACAGTGCCTGGACGACCATTGTACCAATTCAAGGTTATGCCTTTTGGTTTGTGCAATGCTCCCCAGACAATGTGTCGGCTGATGCATAAAGTGATACCTCACAAGTATCACGAAAGTGTCTTCGTCTATTTAGACGACCTACTGGTAGTGTCCTCAACATTCGAGGAACACATGGAACTACTGTCTATAGTCTCTACTCTTTTAACTAATGCAGGTCTAACCATCAATCTGCAGAAAAGTAAGTTCGTGCTGCGAGAAGTAAAGTATTTGGACTTTTTGGTTGGCGAAGGTGGATTGAAAACGGATCCAGAAAAAGTACGAGCTATTGAGGAATATCCAGCTCCAACAACTGTTAAACAGATTCGTCGGTTATTAGGTATGGCAGGGTGGTATCAACGATTTATACCAAACTACGCTAGCGTTGTTTCACCTATTACAGATCTTTTGAAAAAAGGATCTAAACGACTGGTATGGACTGATGGAGCTCAAACCGCCTTTAACAATTTAAAAAATCTTCTGACTGTAGCCCCAGTTTTAATAAATCCTAATTATGAAAAAGAATTCTTTATTAGATGTGATGCAAGCATCACGGGTGTAGGAAGTGTATTGTATCAGCTGGATGATGAAGGCCATGAGTGTCCGATAGCATTCATGTCTAAAAAGTTGAATAAAGCCCAAAGGAATTATTCAGTGTCTGAGCTTAAGTGTCTTGCAGCAATTCTCAGCGTGAAGAAATTCAGAGCCTACGTGGAGGGTCATAAATTTACAATTGTGACCGATCATTCAAGTCTAAAGTGGTTGATGTCACAAAAAGATTTGAGTGGTCGGTTAGCTAGATGGAGTTTAAAACTTCAACACATGGATTTTTCTATTGTACATAGTAAAGGGACCCAAAACGTAGTACCTGATGCTCTGTCTCGTATATATGACGACACGTCTGAAGAATTTGCTGAAGCACTCGCTCATACTGACGACACTATTAAATCAGATGATGAATGTTATCGGCACCATGAATACACAAACATGATAGCCAAAGTACAATTGTCTCCTCAGGATTTTCCAATGGTGAAACAATTGGATGGTAAGCTATACATGCGAATAGAACCTAAAGCTGATGCAGTACCTAACGATTTGCCTGTGTGGAAACTTTGGATACCGAAACCTCTAACTACTAAATTGATCAAAGAACATCACGACAACTGTATAGCTGCTCATGGAGGGGTAAAGAAGACCTTGGTGGGTCTTCGGCGTCTCTACTACTGGCCGGGCATGGCATCTCAAGTTCATGACTATGTCGTTTTTTTTTTTTTTAATTCAATGTTAGGCATGTTTAGTGTTAACCAATATAGATCAACGTCTCTGAATATCCGAAGATACCATGCTAACTAGGGAACTAGGGTTCGAAAGTATTATTCAATTTTCTTTCAGGAAAATTGAATAATACTTCGTGTAATTTTTTTTTCATTAAATAATACTATCGTGTCTTGTGATGTCTGCAAACAATCAAAGGCAACAAATCAGATATTGCGTCCACCAATGCAATCCCGATTTATAACAGATAGACCATGGCAGCGTATATATATTGATTTTTTGGGTCCGTATCCCAGATCAAAATCTGGGAATACTGTTCTTCTGATTGTACTTGATCATTTGTCAAAATTTGTATTAATTAAACCACTCAGAAATGCTACTTCACCTTCTGTGAACACATTTTTGAGAAATGAAGTTTTTCTAACATATGGTGTTCCAGAGTTTCTTCACAGCGACAATGGTAAACAATTTCTAAGCAATTCTTTTCAAAAACTGTTGTCAGAATTCAACATTTCTCATATTAAAACTGGAGTCTACAGCCCACAGAGCAACGCCTCAGAAAGGGTAAATAGGTCAATATTAGCTGCGATCAGATCTTACATTAAAGGTATGCATAATACGTGGGATTCGCATTTGGGAGATATAGCTTTTGCATTGCGTTCCGCAGTACATAGCACAACACTTCATTCTCCATACTACGTGTTGTTTGGTCAACACCCTATATCAGATGGCAAGACTTACACAACTCTTCGAACTTTACATAGTCTGGGTGAACCAATAGATATGGACATGGATCATACAGATCAATTAGCAATCGTCAGAGCTCGCATTAAGAAATATATGGACACAGCTTTCGCAAAGTCCCAACAACATTATAATTTACGGACGCGACCTCGTACATTTGAAATACAACAACGAGTCTTGGTACGACAACATCACCTAAGTGATGCAGCAAACAAGTTTTCGGCCAAGCTGGCTCCGAAATTCCTACCAGCCATAATAACAAGCAGGGTTGGTAATGTGTTGTACAAATGTACAAATTTGGATGGTAAGCCCATTGGGACTTTCCATGCCAAAGATATAAGAATTTAAAAAAATTTCAAACATCATTTATCTAGTTCCTGTTAACTTATTTTTCTTGTATTAGTTTTTTTTATCCTTATCAATTTATTAATTATTATTAATTCTTTTTTATTATTATTCTTTACATTGGTATCTTGATTTATTAAAATTTCTCACCTTGGTTGTTCTAATAAATCATCCACTATGCTTAACATATTAACGTTTTCGTGTTAGATGTGAGCCGCTTAAGACCTTGTCTGCGGTTATCTGACTCTACTTTGTATTAGCTTACCCTCCCCATTCATTTTTTATTAACTTTCAAAAATTTCTACTATTTTTCTAGATAGTCTACATCGCTAACAGTAGTAATGCTGTCTCTCATTACCTGAAATTGAATTTTGGTACTTGAGGGCACTGTTCAGTAAGAGTATTAGGTAGTTTTTTTTCATTAGTGTTAGGTTTTTCTTTAGTTTTAGTTTTTTTTGGGAAATTTGATGTACGTAGAAAGAGATTATTAGGCTCATATCTGTCATCAGTTCCACATACAATTACTGAACAGGGCTCTCAAGTATGGAATTTCGGTTGATGGTCATGATGGTCAACATTTGTATTCCTCTTATTGCAATAGAACTTACCTTTAATAAATAACATAATTTCATTCACTAGTATCTGACACTTGATTTATTTGCGCACGCTTACCAACTCTGCGATGCCTGTTGTCTGCTGGGACTCGGCATGTCTCAATTGGGGAACTTTTACAGCGAGACATGACAGTTTACACGATATCATTAATGCAGCTGATCAACAAAACTCTAGCATTCTACAATCAAGGATTTGGATGCAATAGTCATTAAGTCAACATAAATAAAACAATTTTTTTTAATTACACATCTATAATTCACAACTCTTTTATAATGGATATACAACATCAGTAATTCTAAACATCTTTATTTTTCATCATGGTTACTCAACATCTACAACACTTACTTTCTTTCATCATTTAGCGACATGCAAAAATGCTAAACATCTGGTTGTCTTAGGAGAGGTACTCGACTCATCAATTCGTATACCTAGTATCGGTAAATAATGGTGATTGCGACATATTTTCTTTCCTTAATCTTCACAAAAAGCATTTCACTGTTGAATGCTTGTTTGATATCGGTTCAGGAAATTGTCTGTTATGCCGCAATCTGAGGAATTATCTAACCAGTAGTATTTATAAGAGAGTCTACACCATACTCCAGAACGAGTTCAGGTTCTGTATTGGTAGACTGAAGGAAATGTATGCCTTGGTAGTGAGATTTAACGGTCAACGAACAGTCAAGGATACATTTTCTTCAGTCGCCACACTGTTCTATTTCTTCTCTCCCTTATAAACTCACTACTTGGTAATCTTCCAGTTTAACATCCGTAACTTCATAAAACAGCAACTTAGTTCAACAAAAATACATTACATAATGAACCAGTATCAAAACCATTAATTAATCGCGTTGCTACAACAACACGTCGTGTTGATTCAGTATCAATTTCTATTAACAAAACTATCAGTCTCACAATTAACATTGCTTAAATTCGTAAACATTCTTCTACTTTGTTTTAATCAAACAAAATGTAAAACTCATGTAGTTGTAAATGCATTTTTTTTTTGTTTTTGTTGATACTGTCTGATACAATCTCGTATTGAAATGTTTGAAGGACATCATGTTTTTCATTTAGAGATAAGAATGCTAACGATATTGTTATTTCATTTTCTTGACATAGCTTTGCTAACTCAAAACAAAGCAAACACGAATTATATGTTGTCGATCCTTCTTTCTTTTTTATTATAATTGGTTGACGATCTCGTTCTAAAAAACCGATTAAATTCCTTTGTTTGGGAAAACAACAGCAGAGAGAAATATACAAAATTTTTGAATGATCATCTCCTTCGCTCCCCTTCGTTTAGATTATTTAAACAAAGCATTTTTGATAATTACGGTCAGTATGATTTTATTGATAAAATCAATCGGGCAGTTGAACTTTGATCGTAAATCAAGAATAAATTAAAATATTGCTCGAGTACGCGATCGTGGTGCAAATTACACATTTCATTTACATAAATTAATTTTTCATTGTGTTTTATATAGAATCAGTTTATAAAAGTGTCTTTGTTTAAGGTTTATAAAAATTACAAAAATTATAAAAATTATAACAAGTAGATGGTGAAGTGAAAAAAAATATGAAAATATATGTTTAATTTATATGAGGTCAAAACAAAAGAATTTTTCTATTATCTGTTGTGGTTGTTACTTGTTGATCCCTGAAATAAATGATTGGAATTTTAACAGAAGTGAAAAAAAATCAATAATCGCTATAATTCAAAAAAAAAATGTTTGTATATATAATTCTGGTTTCTAATTTCTAAATCGAATGGTATACCTATTTGATGGTTCAGACAGAAGGGATATACGTGGCAGCGGATTTTTAGTGAAATTCCAACATAAATTATCATTCTTTTATTACAAAATTAGCAGTTGGATGATTAATAACGCAATAACGGATTGTTGTGTTGCTTATTGACGGAAAATCAGTTAAACGAATACATAATCTTTGGCTGTGAAAATAAAATGGTTGACGACATCAAATGGTGTTAAGGTCATATTGAGAGTATTCTTGAGTAAATAATTCAACAAAACATTTTTTCCACATTTGTGACAGCAATCAACGAACAACAGTCAACATACAAGATAAGTTTCTTCTTATATAGTTTTTTTTATATTCTATGCTTTTCCGATATATAAAGATATATGAAATTTTGATTATATTATACAGTCTAATGGTCATTATGACCAACTAATTTAAATCGATATAGAGATGTTTTCTGGCAAAGGCCATATTAGGTCTTTTCTTTTATTTAGGAATATTTAGATTAAATCTCCTGGCATAACGGAATCTGCCACAGATCCCGCTATAATCCATTATCTATTTCACTCTTCCGTGCACCATTTGATAACATCGTTACCCAGATAGTACTTTGTGGATTCACTGCTCTACTCTGCCTTAGACTTTATGATTTTTCCCTAACCCATACCCTGTGTACTAAATCTCAGTTAGGTTTCCCTAGCTACGATCTTAATCTGCAATTAGAGTGGAACCAGTCCTAATAGCATCTTTATTGACATTGGTAGTACTACAGATGTAAATTTACCGATAAAATATTTTTATGGTAATTTTACCGTAAAATTACCGGTAAGATTGGTAAAATTGGTAAAATAGGTAAAATATAAAACTGGATCAAAAAATTAAATTATGGTTGTATTTTTAATTAATTCAAAATGTACGACTCTATCACAATCATTTCTATAGTTTATAAAAACATTATGCAAATCAAATATATTTTTATGGAGTTAAATATACTTACTCGCAGAGTATTTATAGACAGGAATATACATAATCATCATTGGAAAATTCTTTTATATCTAAAAAATGAACGAAAATCAGCTATTGTTTATACTTAGCAATATGTACATCTTAAAAACGGACAACACGTTGTTTGCACATCTGTAAAAATGAAACAAATCCTGTACCAACTGGCTACAACGATGACTGCTTTCTTCACTGTTATGTCGAAGCTATGCGTTTGTAAGGACAAAACTCTATTCGAAAATGTTTACGTATTTTTATTACACATGGAATGGAAATATAAAAACCATTGAATGGTACCAGAAAACCAAGCATATATCCATTGAAACTTAATATATGTTCAAACTATATGCGATGTATCCCAATCTACATAAATGCTACTTTCATCGCATGTGGTTGGAAAATGAGAACGGTTCAACGTTTTTTCAGTATTGATAATTGTCAACGGCATTAAATGTGTGACGTGTCACTCCACATATGCCACAACCAACCGACGATGGGATAGAAACATCAATTACGCCGGCAACAATCAAAATCTAATTCGTGCATTGTTTCATTCATGGGAACAATATGAAAGGCAAATGGCTAAGAAATTTTTTTTCTCAAACTCGGAACAAAAATTTACAATGAAGGGCTGTTAATTTTCGTTGCGTTGTGTGTTCTTATCTGTTTGAGAATTCTATCGATCTGCTGCTGTTGCTGCTTTGTGTCAAGTAAAATTGCAACGCGAACCAAATTGCTTTCAAATTATTACCAAATATTCTAACTTACTATATAAGAATCACGATTTGTGAGAAAGCGAATTATGCTTGCGGCCAACAATAAAGAAATCTACGAACTTCACAAAATTATTCAATCTAACATTCAAAGCGAAGAAATAATATAGAAATCCGTCTATGCCGCAACTGCTATAGAGCCAAATGAAGCATTTTGTTTTTCCAACAGAATGTTATTAATTCACCCGTACTACAGCAAAATTCTGTAACTGTGAACCGGTGAAGTGTTAAAAAGTTCTTCGATACTTTTCATTAAAAAACTTATCACTTCACCGCTTCACAGTTATAGAATTTGGCTGCTGCAATTGAAAAACAGTTCACCACAGTGTACCGATGAAATGCATAAAATTTACTCTTTTATTCGTATCAATTGCTCACCAGTGGGTACTTACTGCACAAAGACTTAATTTGCTGGAATCAATAACCTTGGATGGCCTCAATCTACACCAGTTTAAAAAAGTGTTCAATACCTCAGATGCATTTTGGACTAAGATCTAGGTTTTCAGAGGCATCTTGTTGTGATAAATATTTTTGTTGTAATAAATATTCTATAATTCCACAAAAAAAGCACAAACTTTGATTTTTATTAAACAAAGGTTAATAAAATTTTATTGCAATTTTACCAATTTTACCAAGCCTAAGTAATATTACGTAATATTACCAATTTTACCGGTAATTTTACCATGGGTAATATTATCTTTACATCTGTAGGTAGAACACGTGTTCATTGCACACGTTATTCAAATATTATTCCTATTCCAAATATTATTTAAATGTTATTCCTCAAATTGATCCCAGCTGATCCAGTCTCTGCACTTTCTCCAATTATGTTTTCCCAGCCTAAGACTGGGCTCTTTTGTTCCATGCAACCACTTCGTAGGTGGTGGCTGGTCGCACTATCATGGTATACATCTACTTTAAGATACCAGGGCTGCATCCCCATGTTTTACCCGCATGGTTTTTGTATACCATAAGAGCTCTTACGGCTTTGTTTACCACTGTTTCCATGTGGTTTCTTCACAGAAATTTTCTATCAAGAATTACGCCAAGATATTTTGATTCCAGAGCAAATTCAACTATGGGCCTCTCATGATGATGGGTTTCATGTTGGATATTCTTTTGCTGGTGAACCAGACCGACGTTATTTTACTCAGATTGAGTTTTAGCCCCACAAATATACACCAAGTATCTACCAAATTCAGTTCCTTTGTTCAATATCATAGAGTGTTTCCTCGAACTTAAATCCGGCAATAATGACAACGTCATTCGCGTACCCAAAACATTTAACGACCCAGTTGGTTACTTAATATAGCCAGAAATTTATCTATCACTAGACTTCACATGGATAGTGTTAAGACTCCACTTACGGACAGCCACTAGTGGTGCCGAGGCTAATTTCAAAATCACCAGCCTTGGTTTCTGGTTTCCTTCTCTTGTTTTCAGCATCTCACACATCCTGTAAGTTGTGGTGCTGTTAACCTTTTTCGCACCTAGAATTTTTTAGACGCCTTCATATGAAGTGTTATCAAGAGCTCCTCCAATGTCCAGGAAGAAACAAACCACAACCTCTTTGTTGTCCACCGCCTTCTCTAATTCTTTCGTCAACCTAAACAGCGTGGTTTCCGTTGATTGATCTGCCCTTTCCTTACGAGTGTTGACTATCTTGCAAATGTGGTCTTACCGAGGTACTGGTTGGTATCTGGTTGTTGATCGCCTTTCTATTGTGTCTATTGTGTCCATTGTGTTGGTATATGCCCAAACACACTGCTCCTGAAGATACTCAGGAGGTGCGGTAACAACCACTTCCGCTCCATCTGCAGGAAAGCTGGGACTATTTAGTTTGTTTCTGGTGATTTTTACGTCTAAAAAGTGCATATGACCCACTTAATACGGTTCTCCGTTAACAGCGTGGTAGTAGCCCTCTAGTTCTCTGCTCTTGGTCTTTTATTATTCTTCTTCGTCTTAGGCACATCCACAAATACCTCCCGGAAAGTGTGTTTCTAGAAGAAGAACAGCTCTCTGGCTCATTCCTCCGTATTCATTCCATTCTGCCTTCTCAGCAAAGTTTTAATCTCGAAACCGTCCTTCGTCAAAGCCTTATGCAGTCTTGCCGCTGCCGAGATGTGGTCACAGAAGGCACAAAAGCTGGTACTCTTTACAATCCCAATTTTTTGTTGGAGGTGGTAAGCACCCTTTTGTGCTCCTCAAATTGATCAAATCTGGTTTGCGTAAAGTTCTGAAACGAGGATGATTCCTCTGCCGTACTATACAGTTCCAACAGAATCATCCTTTGATCCAACGCGGAGGGTTCATTTGAGACTCTCCAGTTCTCTATGAACTGCCCCACATCAGTAATTTCTACCGTTAAATCAAGCACTTCCTGTCTTGCCCTCAACCATGCTTGACATTAAACATGCTTATCGATTTTCTTTAATTAAAATTTCTAGCAGAAACTCACTTTTCTGATTTGTACCCATATTTCCCCATGACCGTACTTGCCCGTACTTTTTACTTCCCCGTACTACCCCATCCTACGCTATGAGGTTTCTTATTCTTGTTGCACCACTCCATTAGCCCCTGTACCTCTGTAAGTGGTATCGGTATGAAAATGCTACCACTACCTAGCGGCAAATGCCTCCGACTGTGATGGTATAGTTGATATTACCACCAAATCCTTAGTAAGGAAATCTGAAAGACAATTATAATTAATGTTTTTCCTAATCATAATGCATGCTCTAGGGGAGTTTGCATTAGTATCCCATATTCCATTCACCTCACTATTTGCAAGGGCCATCACTTTGTTTTGTGGATTCAGGATTCCTGTCTCAGTGTGAGCCTTTGCTGTTTCTTAGTGAATGTCCTGGCCAGCTGATGTTGATATGGTGTGATGATTATTCACTTGGGCCACGCGTAAAATTCCTGTCGCCTCCATTATCTGTTATCGGAAAGAATCGTTTCTGCCACTTCACTCATTAACAACCTCTACTTTCCTTCGGTTTTGGAATCCACGATGCTACTGCAATCCTCTGCAGCAGAATCCTCCACCGTTTCCACAACCATATTTGCCACCTCACTGGGTGTCGTTAAGGTTGCGACTGTCCCCTTGAGCAGTAATGGAATTTGAGGTGCTTCTCCAAGATGCTACCAGTTCTTTTTCCCTCCGTTTTCTTTGCAGCCACCCTTCTAGGCCCAAATTGGTAGATAAGGGTATTCACTACCTACCAGAAGGCTGGTTTCGTCCGTAAGCGCAGTCAGGAGTTAGATGTCCTCTAATCTCGATTGCCCAACAGCTTTCATTCCTTGATGAATAAGGTGGCGTTTGCCTTTCTAGCAACTTTTGGGAGAAATACGTTAATCTTGTGAGAAATCGAAAGATCATCCCACAATTTCATCATAAGTGAATGTTTGTCGACTTCCATGGTAAGTAAAATAGACACGAGCCATTTCATTGCCTGCCCGTCGTCGCGCTCTATCACCACATGACCAGGTTTAAAGTGAATCCCTCAACCCCGATCCTGTGCTCAGCACGATATATTGCTGGTATTGCCACGCCTAGCATAGTCTGAAGATAATCCTCATCCAAGATAACCACCTTAATCGCTTTAATTACTCCAGTATAGCTTGTGCTTGGTCTGAGTTGAAGTTGCTATTTAATGGCGGTGGGTATCGTGGGTTTATTTGCTGCTTTTTCCAGCAGCGTCGTAGACTCTCAGGCCCGCTTCACATTTTTAGCTGCGAGAGGTGGGACCTTCCCTTTCCATTTTTAAATCTACTAGTAAATTCTATGAATCTAAATAAATCGTATTAACAAATCTTAGCTAAACAATCAGATAAGAAAAAAAAAGAAATCAAAAAATAGTTTTAAGATATATTTGCTAGAATAATACTAAAATGGTTACCAATAGTCCAACTATAAATGGCGCGGGCGTGTTCTTTGAACATGTGACTCACTGTCTTCCTGAAACATTCATTTTTCGAAATACCAATAGCGTATCATCATAAAAAAATGTGCCATAGCCAAGATTGAAGGTTGAATAAATAGAGCGCGTCTGACAATAGCCCCAATATATCACCTTGGCTTGTGACATCTGACTGCTATTGCCAGTAGTATTTGATATTTTACATTGTATGTTACAATAGTATGAGACTTGTGTACTGGCTTTGCAAACCCTTTGTTTTTTTGTAACCCACCTTAATCCATTAAAAGCTCACACTCAAGTTTTGAACTGTAAGCTTAAGGCTTATAATTTTAGTGTTCTTTTAAAGAATAAAATAACCTTTTTAATTCAAAATTGCCTCTGCTCATTACATCACCCAAAATGAAAACATAAAGTTCTAGTCCTTTCTTTGTATTAATCGTATTTGGCACAAAAATTGCATCATTTTACGAATGACGAAGATTAATTACGCAAATAATAAAAATAATTTTAATGGATGAATCGTTTAAAAATCCTGTTTAAACTCAACCCCGATTGTATTAAAAAATTTAAATAAAATTAACACAATAAATGGTTATGCACAATAATAACAGTAACAAACAACAAAAACATAACAGAGTGTTAAATTAATTGAACAATAAAAAAACAAAAATTGAACATAAAAAATTGGATCATTGTAAATTTGGTGATTACTTGTGATCCTGTTAAATATCCGAAATAAATATTACAATTTTTTTTAACTCTGTTTTCGAAATTCAGTCAATTCTGAAAAAAAAAAATTAATTTTATTTACACAAAACAAACCCTTTTTCCAATTTTAATAATTTCAATTTCAAATGAATTTTTCACGTTTTATTGCTTTGGCGCGTTTTTTTTACTTTGCAACTTTTTCAATCCCTTTCCACCAACCTGCAAAGCTTTTAAACATTTTTCCAATTTTATAAATTTTAAGTTTTTTGTATTCATTTTTTCTTTCAAGTTAATTATTTTGTGCTTGGATTTTTTTTTTACTTGGATAACATTTTCTGTAAATTAGTGTCATTTGTAATAAACGGTTGTCCTTGTATTCATCCTGTATATATGCAGTTAGATTTTGGAATGGATTCTATATATATACATAGTTTGGATTCTGAATATCGAGATTAAAAAAAAATTAATGGATATAATGTTAGGGTGGGAGAGGCTATTATTAGAAAACGATTTTAAAATTTTTTTAATTTGATTGTGTGCTTTGAATATTGAATTTTTGTTAAAATGAAGTTCGTGTTTGTCAATTGAAATGCAATTTTTATTATTGGGTTGGAATGAAAATGTAATTTTAGATTAAATGTAATTGAATTTTAAGCTTTTGTAAATTAAGTAGTTTTTCGTAACATTTAGTAACAATTAGGGCAACATATTTGAATAAATGTTGAAAATATTTCCAAAAATGTTTATGGATTAGAATTTAAATGGATTTTTGTTTGTAAGTTAATGCATACCCAAGTAGCATTTTGGTTTCTTTAAAAACGCTATAAATATTTAGGGAGTATCCTAATCGAGGAATTTGATGATTTAGAGTACAGCCAAAAACATGTATTCAACCTTTATAGAACATAAAAAGGCGAAAAATCTTATGTTGTATTAGGCCTTACACAACCATAATTTTTTTCTTGTATAAACTTGTTCTCGCGATATTATCGAGGATTTATCAAACCTTTTGCACTACATAAATCCCTGTATAATTTATTTTACCATACTTTGAAAATATTTATAGAAGTACTTGAGAATTTTATACATCAGCTATAGAGGAAAACAAAATCCAAAAAATGAAGAAAAAGTGCGAATAATAATGAAATATGACAAATAACATATTATTTTGTTTTATTTTAATAATTTTTAAAATTTATTAGTACATATTAAATTAAATTATATATCAATTATTATATATTTTTATTATCGCTACTGACGGATCTCGGTACTTTTGAATTGATTGTCTAACGCATATCTACTCATCATATCGACGGCTCCAAAGCATTTACGTGTAACTACATTTTGGAAAAATTGAGAGAAAGCTCAAAATACGTTTATTAAATCTAATTAAACAACCATCATTATATTTTAATTTACTAACAAAATTAAAATATTATTAAAATGTTTCTAAACAAGCTTGAAAATAAAATTTTGTTTTCAATAAATCAAAAAAAAATATTTTTTTTATTTATTGATTGTGATTCTTTTTTAAAGCTTGTTTAGAATCACAATAAATCGTTTTGTGAGATTCCTCCCCATTTTTCTAAAATGTAGTTACACGTAAATGCTTTGTCGCCGACGATATCTCTTATTTTCATTTTTTTTATCATTAAAAATTTTATTTCACTGGAACTGAATGAACTGTTGAATCTAAAGATAAATTTAGTGAATGAAATGAAATGATTCAACATGTCATAGTAAAGATTTAGCTACAAAAATCTAAAGTAAAACGAATTCAATTTTTAACGATATTTGTTTTATACAAACCAAAATTTTAACATTAATTTAACTAAAACTAAATTAGCAAAAGAATTCCAACTCATATTTTATTGTATGAATACCCTTAATGCTGGCTAAGTTTAAACATTTTGCCATCGAACATATCGTCCCATAAATGTATTTTCCTTAAAATAACTTTCATAAAATCTGTAATTAGAAAGTTAAATTTTTTACATTCTGCATTATTTATTGATTGAATTAATAAAAATTACAAACACTAATTATATCCTTTTTCGAACTTGGTTATTTAAAAACTCAAATCACTGTTTTTCATTTAACTATTTTAATATATGAACTAATAACCCTTTGTTTAAGCTATACAGTTTTTATTAAATATTTTAATATCAAACTGAACTAAAATGCTTATTATTTGTAGAATAAATACTACACAATATAATGTAAATGACATATTTACTTCCAACTATAGCCATATAGTAACATGGCTTAACTAGAAATTTTCTCACTAAAAGTTCCTTATGTTTAATCTTTTGTTTGCCCAATCAACCTCTCTAACTGCTAGTTGAAATTGTTACACAGGGTTTATGCAAGCTTTTCAGTAAAACCTTCTTATAAGATGTTTTATAAATGTTTATAACATATATATTATCATTTTTTTCTACGACAATTTTTGCTTCTATTGATGTTGTATAACTTACTCCGAAAAATATTTTTAAAGAATATTATCGAGTATTTTGCTTCTATAATTTTGTTTGCAACATTAACCATATCTATAGAGGAATTATACAACATTTGACTGTTATAATTTTAAAATCTACGGCAAAAATGTTACTTGGGTAATACAACAATATCAATATTACAAGGCTTCTAATTTGACTAATTTTATCATATGCAGTTGTAAAACTCTACTCGAGCGAATAACCAATCACTTTAAAAAGTATGACATTGTGAAGTCTAATATATTTCAAAATTTTCAACGAATCATATGTAAAATGTTTCGTAAGAATTTTCCTTTATTTTATCCCAATTTTGAAAACCTTCCTATATATCCCAAAATAATTTGTTTTCTTTTGGGCATTCCTGAATGAAAAGTAGATAAAAAGTTTTTGTTGTTGTTTTTTATTCAAAACCAGCATTGTATGCGTCATTTTTCTCCAGCACACTGAAAAAAAATGTAGGTAAAATACAACAAACAATGGTCTGTTGAATTAATTTAAAGGATACTTTGTTTGATTTTGTATTGTTTTAACCAGGAACTGAAACCCTGAAAAAATTGGGTTCAGGTTCAGGTTTGGGTTAATCAAAATAGAAATTTCAGGTTCAGGTTCGGTTCATGGTTCGGGTTCGAGTTCAAAATTTAGAAGAAAAAGTAAAATATATTTTATTTATTTGTCAAAGAACTTTATTTTTCAAAAAAATTCTCATTTAATTTAATAATCAAAATATTGTTCAAATTTTCTTGTTTTAAATTTGCTCTTTGGGGTGACAAAATAAATTTCAAAGCTGAAAATGCCCTCTCTACGCTAACTTGCGTAGCAGGAACTGCGAGGATGATCTGGGCCACCTGATACAATAATGGTGATTTCATTTTATGTTGCTCCCAAAATCCTAATAGTACTTTGTGTATCTCGTTGCACAAAGTTAATTTTTTCCGCACGCGTTGTAATTTCGTCCAACGAGGCGAAACCGAGTTGGACAAAGAACGACAAGTGCGGAAAAAATCAAATTGTGCAACGAGTTGCACACAACGTTTTTTGCAATTCCGAAAACACAATTAAACAAAATTATTCTGCAACCAAATTTTTTACAATCAACATTCATATTAAAATATAAGTAAACATTTCTATTATCAACTTAGCATTGAGACAATTTTCTATGAAACAGTGCGAAAAAATAAAACAATTTCCGCAAATAAAACAGTGCGGATAAACCCCACTTTTTGATCTAGTTGACAATATCGAAATACGTTGAATTGTGGTTCGGAATTGCAGAAAATAGTTTTTTCTTTTGCCAGCCTTGGATAATTTTCATATATTTTCATTTGTAACTAAATTTTCAATGGAAGAGTTGACATTTATAACTGCCGAATTAGTTTGAGAGTTTTCATTCCTCTTTAAAACTTGTTCAAGGATATCCTCATCTTCTTCTGAAGAACTAGAAATTTCTATATTCATAAAGTTATCATCCTCTCTCCATTTGTTTATTTTGAATAAGAATTTTTGTTGTTCTTAAAATTTGAAACTTAGCATTGCAAATATCTTCGGGACTTAGCATTAATCTAAATCTGTTATCGAGATATACTGCTGTCAATCATTAAAGAATGCGAGAAACTTAACTATTTATTTGTGTTGTAGTAAACTACTATAAAAAAATGCCGTTCGTTAGGCTAAAACGTGAACAAACACGAGAAAAAGAAAACTATTTTAAGTTTATTTTTGTCAATTCTTGGTATTTATTTTATGTACACAGAATTTTTTTTATGTGCAGGAAAAAATTCTTTGATATTCATTATTTATTTATGAACCCGAACCGGAACGAGTTTTTGGATGGAACGGGTTCGGGTTCATGATTTATAAAAAGACCGACCCTGAACCCATTTGAGTTCAGGTTCGGTTTCAGTCCCTGGTTTTAACAAACATGTCTGCTATTTGCCCGTTTTCAACAAACATGTATTTTAAATATTTTTAACTACATTTACAAGCAGTTAGTTAAATAAATATAAGTGTGAAAAAAATCGATTAGTAAGTGCTTGAAATTTACGGAAAACTTAGTGTAAGTACAGTAAAAGTGATATTTGCTAATTAAAAAGCATAGATTTAAGAAAACGTGTCAAAATATCTAGTGAATTGTGTCAAGTAAAATATCTTAAAAATAAATTAAATTTTAGTGTTTAACAATTAAATAATTCAAATGATTAAAAAATTTAAGGGAATTAAATCAACAGTTTTGTCTTAAAGATGTCTATGAATACAAATCTTGTTTCTTCTTAATTTTAACTTTTAGAAAGCTTAACTTCTAGAAAAAATTAAGTATATTTATTTGTATTATAACATATCTTACTAATTGTGTACACCAAATTGTTATGACAATTTTTGATAAAATCAATAAAATAAACTGTCAAATGTTAACAAACATGTTCGTTATTTTAACCGTGTGAAGCCTGACTTTCTAAGCGGTAAGATAAAGTGTAAACGTGAAACTGTAAACGTTAAATTATCTTGCTATTTTCGAGTATTTGAATTCCGTAATTTTTTGAAGATGAAATGTAAATGTAGAGGTATACGTCAAAAATTTACCCAACTTTTTTATTTTGAGATAAATTAACGCAAACTATTATTAATACTTTTTTGTGAAATTGTAAATTGTTTTGTTTAATAAAATTAATATCGATATAAATAACAAAAATTTTTGCTTACTAATATGAAATAAATAAAAATTAAGTGAAAATAATGTATAAAACATAGAAAGTATTGGGTATTTTGGTGATATATTTATCATTCCACGTGAACGGGGGGAACAACCAAAAAAAATTTTTTCTCCAAACTTTGGGGATTGATAGTAAATATCTCCATCAGAAAATAATTTTTGAATTTTTTAGATTTTTCTGGCCAACTCTTTTGCCGTCAGTGACAATCCTAAATTTGAAATTTTTTCTAGAACGACAAACGTCTTTATTTTGTAGGTAGTTTAATGCGTATAAAAGATTTTAACAAATTATTAGTACGTTAGCATTTTTCCCGGTTTTTCCCCATTTTTCCAGGTATACGATAAAAATATTTTAAAAAAATGGTGTGTACTGTCGATAAGTTTTTTCGCTTATTTATGACATGTTTTTTTTAATTTTAATTTAGAAATTAATTTTAAAATAGTTTTTATCGCGTGATGGAAGTTGTATTGAAGTGAGCGCTAGAGGGCACACAGTTTTCACGTTGTTCTAAAAGTTGATGATTTTTTCTCGGAAGTAGCACCATGTAGGAAAATCTTGCATATAACTATTTTCACTTCGAATTTAACGTAGATTACGAATAAATTTTTCGATTTAAAAAACTCGTCAATTTTTAAAAAAAATGGCTTTTTTGAATTTTAATGATTTGACATCGGATTTGAATTCTGTGACCATAGCTTTCTTATAATACATTCCTTGAACTCGTAAGGGTTTTAGATACAAAATTTTTAATATGTTTTAATTCAATTTAATTTAATTTAGTTGTAGAAAAATTCTTTTAATCTCTTCTTGTAATGGTCTTAATTTATTTAAATGGTTTGTTTGTATACAATTTTATAATTTTACTTTTATCGAAAAGACGCAAACTTATTGGTGTTTTATATGTATAAAAACTGAAATGCAAAGAAACTAAAGAAATTTGCTATTTATTGCACTGAAGAGGAGGTCACAAAACTTCGACATATTTGCAATAAATTGACAGAATAAGCAATTAATGATCTATCGCTTGGTGTTTGCTTTGGTTTTATTTATTCAACACAAATAGAGGAAAAGAAAACACAGGACAGTATACACATTCCTTGAACTTTAATTTCCATTTTACAAAACAAGATATAACGTGAAAACTGGTTTGGGAGGTGGTTTGTAACCTACGGCGCCCTCTAGCGTACACATCGATAGTTGTCATTTCTGACAACTTTGTCTGAATAATGAAATCAATCAGTTTTAATTTCTCGGTCTTTTAATTTCTCAGTCTATCAGAGTATCATGCAGGAATTTAACAAGATTCAGAAAGTTTTCCACTACTCAATTATTTTCATCAAACGGAGGAATCAGTTTGTATGTTAAGACAATATCAAAGTTTGCCATGTTTTCTTTTCTGTCTTCGTCTGTCTTAACTTCACTTAAATAATCATTAATCAATTTTTTAACAGCTTTATAAACTGTTTAAAACCGCTTTTTAATTCTGTCGAAATCGTCACTATCTAAATTTTATAAAGTCCTAGGACGCTAAAGTTCAACTTTTTGTACCATAAGCATTGAACTTTAACCTCCTAGGATTTTATAAAATTTTATAAAGTCCTAGAACGTTAAAGTTCAACTTTTTGAGCAAAATTTAAAACTCATTTCTTTTTATTTCAATAAATTTCCAGTATGAAATAAAATTTTGTATTTACCTCAAACGAAAAGTGTTTTTAAAGGTACTCACTAGTAATTTCGGTTAACAACTAGCTCGTACTTTAAAGTTCCACTTTTCATTCTAGATTTCGTTCTAGATTTCGTTCTATCTTTTCTTTCTAATAACTATTATTTTATTTATGAATTCATAAACATTTCTTTATACGAATTTTAAAAAATTGATCTATAACGCAGTTTTTTAAAGTTATATTGCTACTGTCTTGTGCAATTTGCATTTGAGTCGTCATGCTAAATAAATATTGAATATATAAAAAATTGAAAGTATGTATGACTGTTTATCCTTTATGCATTAATACATTAATCATCATGAAAATTTATGAAGTTGTTGTGTACGCTTAATTTTTGCTTTTTAGTTTTTATTTAACTATCGTTTTAAACGGTAGTTTGCTTTGATCAATGTTTTTTGTTGAACATAAGTTTTAGAAATTAAAAATAACGTAAGAAAGATAGTATAACCCAGGGTTACCAGACGTCCTGACTTCATCGGGACTGTCCCAATTTCAAACATAGATTTCCGCGTCCCGATTTTCTTCAAAAGGTCCCGCAATGCAAATTAAATTCAATTTACCATGAGCACACACGATACTGCATGCAGGAATCGTCTTATGTAATTTTTGATTACTTCTTTACTCGACATCTTCTAACTCTAGGACGTTAGAATTTTTTAACCTCTGTGGACCAAATAAAGCGTTTCCTAAAAACAAAAGCGTTTCCTAAAAAAAATAAACTTATAGTTTTTCCGCATTCCTTATAAAATATACTTTATTGCTTTGGCAAACATTTTAGTGATTCGAATTATTATTATTCAAACTATTTTTGTCTAAATATTTAATTGTTTTATTTAAACGTAAACAATTTAATAAGAATTTTTTAATAATAAAATAAAATAAGTTTTTTTGAGGAGTTGTAAGTTAGGGAAGAGGACCCAAACCCGAGGGTCTGCAACCTAAATTACCTTGCAATTTGTTTTAATTTTACGAAATAATGAATAAGTTGAGATATTGAGATCATAGGTTCAGATTAGAACTCAACATTTTATGGTCAGTAAAAAATTTCGAAAATGCTTGAGTGTAAGCAGTGGACAGCTTAGGCTTTTACAAGAAGTGATATCTCTTCAATAACAAATGTTGGGCTTTTAACACTATTAAAATTAACAAACATGCATAATTTGTTGATACCCTAGGTGCTGTTGTAAAACGTTTTACAATTCGAGTAACAGACATGATTTGATGTTACTAAACATCAAATTAAAAAGTCTTATTTCTGACATGAAAAAAAACATACCTAGAATTCTTAAGAAATTGGTTGAATTTTGAATGAATTGAATTGTTGAATTTTTTTTTAAAAACTTATATTTAATTTCTTAAAAACTGTTTGCTTCCTTTGCTCGATAACGAATGCTAACCCGTTTGTAGAAAGAGTGTTAAGTTTAATGCCCAACAAATAGCAAAAGTCGTACGTATATTAGAAAAATAAAAGTCCGTGCCGTGCTTATGGTGAACAAAAATTCGGATAGGTTGCTGAAGATTTGAAAAGTCTTAAAAAATCTTCTGATAAAATATCTCATTGCTATTTTATTTTGTGTATTATTTGCATACGTAGAGTATTAAAATATTCACTGAAAACAAATTTCTTTTTCACCTTAAGAGCGTTTTATCGGTTTAGACAACCAAAAAGCGAGCTTTTTGTCTTAGGTTCAACAAACCATTTTTATTTCAAAAGGAAACACAAGTTTGATAGGTTTTTAACAACTAAACGGAGTATGTTTTGCAAATTTTTGAGTTTTAGCTTGAAATTAATTTTATTTGCTAATTAAATTCCATTTTTTCAAGTCAATTTTTAACTTTTTTGTCCCGACTTGGTCATTTCGAAATCTGGTAACCCTGGTATAACCTGAAGGCTGAAACAATTACATTTGTATATCAAAATTATATGTATTGGAATTTTATCATCTGCAGTAAATACGTTGTCGGTTTGGAATTGTATGTAATACATGTTTCTAAAATTAAGTGAAGACTTAATACTTGAAACTTCATGCTTGATAAAATCGATTATATCAATTTAAAGCTCACAAAATTACGAGACGGAAATCGCATAAATTCTATACAAAAAAGCATAGCTTATGTATGATTAAACATGGATGGCAATCATGATAAATAAAATAATTAAAAATGGTGGCACTTAGCCGATAGTGATTTGCAAACGGCAACAATGCGCATTAAAACCAATGAATTTGCTTAGCTTTCCGCAGAAAGATTTATAAAATTTAAACTTGTTGATCTATGGGTGTGACTACCACGCGTACTTTTGTTGCTGCTATTGGCATATGAGTGCTATTTTGACAATTATTTGGTTTACATTGTGAGGTTAGTGTGTGTAGTTAGCGGTTTATCGTTCTGACTTGTTTCTAATTTATTCTACTAATACGATCCAAATAATACTAATACGATATCAATTGATTGCGATTGCCAATGAAATTTTCACTTCTGCCGTGCGGTCTTAAGCACACTCTCTGTTTTTTTTATTATATTAGCTAGATTATAAATCTTAATCATTAAGAGCAATGCGTGATGTATTGCATTACAATCTGATGAGATGAACTGCTTTGTAACAACCATATTTATGTTCCAATATTAGTACATATAAATAAATGCAATTTTAAAAACGAATTCAATTTTGTGTTTCAAACCAGAGGATCCAGTTTTTACCGAAAAATTTAAGTATTTTCTTTGCCGTTTTGTGCATTGATAATTTATATTGATTTGAAGTTTTATACGAAATTATAATATTACATTACACCGGAAAACTCACAAAATATATGAAAACTGAATCTACGACAAACTAATTACACTTGGAAATCTATTATTATGAATCACAGAATAATGTATTAGAACTATTAATTAACTAACAGAGAAAATAATTTAGTTCAGAAAATAAAATGAATCAACAAAAATTATAAAAATTAAAATTCAAAAAGCTTACATTATTTAATGTTGAATGTTGATCAAGCTAGAAATCCATTAAGATGGTTAGCATTTTCATCTATTTTTCTCGTTTTCTATCCAGTAAGTTTCAACGAAAGTTATCTCATCGTATCCTTCGAAATTTTGTAATAACATTTCAGTCATTGTTACATAATTACTATCAGTGTTAATATTAAATCACAAATGTAATTTTTTTATTTTCTAATAACCACATTGCGTTAAAACATTTTGATTTTTGTGTTTTTTCGTCAACGATTCCAATAATCTGAAGTTCATGTAACACATCTTTATTAACGGCACTTCGTTGTATAAAGAAAAATTCGTTAGTTTCATCATTTGGGTAAATACCAAGTAAAATATTCCATAATGTGCTACGATGAATACGTACAGAAAACATTAAACAAAACTGTTTTAATTTAATTTTATTTATTGGTTTTATTGCTAATAAAATTTCTGGTGATTTTTTTTCCACAATTAAATTTACATCACAAAAGTATTTTATATCGTTTTATTTTAATTAAAGGAATGCTAATCACTTTGTTTTAATTTTATATACTAATTCTAAAATTATACTAATTGCTCGATCCAAACAATTTGATCGTTTATATATCATATTGTTGATTTTCTGTTTCTTCTTCCAATATCGTAATAAGCAATTTCTCCAACAACAATCACGTATGCAAAACTTGTATTTTTAACTGAAATTGAGTTGATTATTTTTAATTGAACTCACTTAAATCATCAACAAAAAAATGTTTAATTGTACAGTGGCAATAATAAATGTTTACGTTTATTACAATTGAAGAAAATTAATAAAACTATTAGAGAATTTCATTAAATTTGAAAACTGTTATTTTAGAGTAACAATTGAAACCAGTCCGTCGTTGCAAATTTCATTGCAAACGACTACTTCGGATATTAAATAAAATCTGTTCTGAACAAAATAACTTAAAAGCTTTGAGTAGATCACCAGTGGAACGCAAAACTTTAAAAATATTTCAAATTTATATATGTACACAATTTTATTCTTATTTTAAAATAATTATTTTGATCTTATGATTGATATGACTAGTCTGTTATTATTTTGATCTGACTAGTCCATTGAATTATAAAAAAATACCCAAACATGATTGTAGCCCACTTGTATAAAATAGTAAAATGAAATGCTGTTCAACTACACAAATTGTTTGAGGGAGAGTAGATTGAAGTGAAGCAAGTTTGATCTTCAATGGTACGCGTCATTAGTTAAAAGTAATAGAAAAATATGCAAAAAATATAGTTTTCTACAATAGCGAATGCAGATTTAATCTCTTTTGAAAATCGTTTTTTTCCTCTAGTGTAAAATCATATTCGCTAAATAACAAGTTGTAGGTGCTATGGTATCTTCATTAAATAAATAAATAAAATAATCTTCTTCTTGTAGCAAAATGTACTAAGCTGCTTCAACTAGGCCATTTTTAGTAGTTATTATATTATTTAAAACGTAGTAGTTATTGTTATTATATTATTTAAAACGCAGCATCCCATTCTTAAAAACTCGCCCTTCGCTTATACTGATGGGGTTCGTACACTTTTACTCTTAGAAGGAGTAATATCACTGCAATTCTTGTTAGTGAAGAGAAATCAAAAGACCAATTCCAAACCATAAGCATTTTAATTTTTCTTCTTTTTCTCAACCGTTACTGTGGCTTTAAAGCTCTTCTCAAGGGTTCTGTTTAAATCTGACCTGAAGAATTTCAGTTGCTGTCAGGGTAGATATAAAAACACTTTTAGATTTTGAGGTTGCCACTACTTATTCATTTTTTATCTCAATCTACTTTAATTCAATGACTGATTTGAATGAGACATTATTTTTCACTGCATGGTAAAAAAATATTTTGGGAAGTACAGTTCCGCATGAATTCTGCTTATAAAAGCATTTTCTTTTCAATTCAAAAATTTCAATAGAAATAAGACAAAAATAAAAATTCTTGCAATGAATAGTTTTACGACAAATATAACAATTTATGGTTATTACGACAAATATAAATAACTAAATAATCATAACTATGACAAAAAAATTTTTGTTCTAATTTTTCAATTTGCTCAGATTTCACAATTTCTACACAATTTTCTTAGAACTAATGAACTCATTTCCTTGTTGCTGTTGTTGTTTTCTTTAAAAATGTCTCTGAACTTTGTTTATGAAAGGATTATGTTTGTCGTTTTACGAGCACGGATAAACTGTTTAGACTGCCTTAGTTGCCTGGAGCTTTAAATAATAATTAAAATGTCATAATATTATTATTTTCATGGTTTTCATAACCAAAGTTTTTAATCTGGTTTAATAAGGAAGGAAAAAAAAATTTAAATTGTTCAAGAGATTGAAAGAAAAACAATTTAATTAAAAAAATTACTTGGTAAAAATACGAAAAATGGTATATAGTAAGAAATTTTTTTCCCGGTTAACATTATGAAAAATTTGAATACGTTTTCCCAAAGCGAACCAAATTTTAAATTTTTATAAAAATAAAACCTAATCAAACCTCACTTATTTTAACCAATAAAAATAATAAAGATAACGTTACCTAAATACAAATTAAATCAATTGCCTGAGCACACCACACCTCTCACGTTTTCAATATATGACAAAAACCAAAATTTTGTTATGATCGAACAGAAAAACAAAAAAAAAATACATCTTTAAAAGTTTTTCAATTTTCCTCAAATTTTTCTCTGTAAATGTAATATTTATGGATCTAAAAGATTTCCCATTATATTTAAACAGTTGAGGGACGACGAATTGATGAAACCGTACGAACATGAAAAAGGATGAATTTTATATGATTTTATTCAGTTTTTTTCCGTTTTTAAAGTCACGTTTTTAAGGATTTTAAGTCGTTTTCGGGAATGATAGGAATAATGTTGAAAAAAATATATAATTTCGTAATATAAATGGAAACAACAACCTGATTGAAATTCAGAATCCTTAAGCTTTTTTACGATTTCTTTCGTTTTTATGTTTCTTTTAACTATTGTTTAGAATTTTTATGTTTATGTTTGTTTTAAGTTGACAGTTTTAGTTATAACTTTGGTGCGGAAGTTTGAACGAGGTAGTTATGATAAGAAGAAAACAGTTTATGGAATTAATGGAAATGGAGTTATATCGATTTATATATTATTTTATAGAATTCGAAAGGTCTATAAGAAAATGTTGTTTCCTATTTTGTCGGTTAAAAATTATAATAGAGCAAGTTTTTTAGTTTTAGAAATTGCTTCAAAATCATCTTCAAAAACTATTTTCTGTAAAACCATTTGTTTTTAAAAAAAATGCTGTGTAATAGGCTCTATAATATGTGTCACAACAACACATAGATACTACAGATACTTTGGTTTCACACCAACATGCGATCTGAGGTGTTGAAAAACATTTGGTTCTTAAGCGTTTGTGGCTTGAAGTGACTAGAGACAGTGGTGTAGCTAGCGTGGGTGGCACCCGATGCGGATAATGTGGTGTCACCCCAAGAATTAAAACTGTCAATTTATAAGTTACATATTATAATTAAAGTACTGTTTTTTTATACATTCTTTCATATTGATGTATGAAAATGAAACTTTTAGGTGATACTATCCTAAAAAATGCGTTGCTAAAAAATTGAAATGTATCCTGTTTTATAAAAAAAAGAGTTTCCAAAGTATCCAGTTTTTTAAAAAATATGAAACATGATAATTTCATGCTGCTAATTTATTTGAAAAAGACCTATATTGTGTGGTTTCAGCACAAAAAAGTTGTACGTGGAGTAACTCCGCGCGGAAAAAGTGAAACTTCGTAATGTGGAAATAAAAACATACTACATTCTTTTAAAAGTCATTAATTAAAATTATTAAAAAAAACACGGTCAACGAATTACCTTATAAATATATACACAAATGATTAAAACAAAAGGGGTAGAAATTGATTTTTAGTGAACTCATACTGTTCATATTCTTTAAGACAAACTTAAGTAACATTGCTTACAATTCACAATTGATCGCATCTTTTAATTATCATTTTCGAGTGTAGCGTTTCGGCGAAATTTCGTAGGACATCAAAATTTAATACAATTTTATCGAACATCAAAATTTAAAACAATTTCATAAAACAATATAATATCATCGAACATTAGAAATCACTATATTTTCATTAAACACCAAAACTCAATATAATTGCATCGAACATCAGAAATTGATACAATTTCATCGACCATCAGAATGTAATATAATAGTACGAGATCCGGCTGCAGGATTAGTGCGCTCATCGATTTTTTGCTAAAACCAAATTTTTATGTATATTTATAATTAGGAGAATATATATCTACCAGGTTGTCTATCAAAATTTGGCCGCCAGTATTTTTAATTAAATTATTTTTAATTGATTTTTGGGAAAAAATTTCGTTCACTTCGTTTTTGAGTAAAATGTCGTCTACATCACGGCAAATTATATAACGATTATAAAAAATCACGGTTGCCGTTGCGCACCTGGCCGCACCTCTTCGCAGCCAGGCGTAAACAGGTATGATTTCGATACATTTATACGTTCATAACGTACATTGATTAATTCTATATCAAATTAAAGCTAATTTTTTTCTATTTATTATCATATATGGTTGCCTAATTAAATCCGGCCGCAAATAAGGGTTGCTGGCTGTTAAAGATGATAAATATTTAAGGAAGAGTAAAAGAGAGTTAAATCAATATTAATTTTTTGGGAACATTCCTAGTTTATCCACCCAAATAAATTTACGTTTTTTTTTCAGATAAATAGAAAGATTAGGTGCTCTGCATCCTAATTATGAAAAAAAAATTGCGGAAATGAGGGGATCAAAAGTTATAAAGGATCAAACTTTCAATTTTACCTTGGTCCCCCTGCGGCGCAGGGGACGAGAAGGCGACGCGGGGGAGTTGTGCAAGGTCGCAGAAGCGAGTCAAAAAAAAAATCAAAAATCAAATCAAGTTACTTCTAAAAACTGAAAGGGGAGACCGATGCATTTTTTTAAATTTTAATATTTTAGTGTATGATAAAATATAAATAAATAATAAATAAAAATAAGGAAAAACAAAAAGAAAAAAAAAACTAAAAAATAAACCAAAGGGGGGACCAAGGTAAAATTGAAAGTTTGATCCTTTATTACTTTTGACCCCCTCATTTCCGCAAATTTTTTTTTTCATAATTAGGATGCAGAGGACCTAATCTTTCTATTTATCTGAAAAAAAACGCAAATTTATTTGGGGGGATAAAGTAGGTATCTACCATTTTTTGTTGTAATTTTTAAATTTGTCATTTTGAAAAGGAAGACAATTTTTTTGGAGTATTTATTAAGTCATCTCTATTACTCCCCGGTGGTTGAGAACACTAACATTCGACGCATGCGCAATGGCTTAAGAGCGTCGCACAGCTGGCAATTGCTATCGTCGTCTGACAAATGATGTTACGCGCTAGCTCTCTTTCACTCTACCTTAAATATTTATCATCTTTAACAGCCAGCAACCCTTATTTGCGGCCGGATTTAATTAGGCAACCATATATGATAATACATAGAAAAAAATTAGCTTTAATTTGATATAGAATTAATCAATGTACGCTATGAACGTATAAATGTATCGAAATCATACCTGTTTACACCTGGCTGCGAAGAGGTGCGGCCAGGTGCGCAACGGCAACCGTAAATTTTTAGAATCTTTATATAAATTGCCGTGATGTAGACGATATTTTATTCAAAAAACAAGTGAACGAAATTTTTTCCCAAAAATCAATTAAAAATAATTTAATTAAAAATACTGGCGGCCAAATTTTGATAGGCAACCTGGTAGATATATATTCTCCTAATTATAAATATACATAAAAATTTGGTTTTAGCAAAAAATCGATGAGCGCAGTAATCCTGCCGCCGGATCTTAGACTATAATTTCATCGAACATAAAAGTTTAATGTAAATAATACATCAAACATTAAAAATCAATATAATGTCAACGAACATCAAAATTTAATAAAATTTCATCAACATCAAAATAAAAAACTAATATTTTATGTAAATTAAATGATTAATTAATTTCTGTGTAGATAATAACGGTGATGAGACGGTTTATATTTCATCGAGTCATAAACAGTTTCAGTGTAGCGTTAGACAGAGTGTAGCGTCAGACAGATTGTAGCGCAAACAATTTAACGCAACCTTGTTGGAAGTCGCATAAGAAGTTTCACTTCAATATACCTGAAATTCCTTTTGTTCATTGCAACGCTTACGTTATAATGCAACCGTAAATGCACTCAATTCAGAATTGTTTACAAAAAATGTGATCGTATTTCAAAAGCTATTTATATTTGCTACACTGTTCGCCCATTTTCTGTTCCTTTATCTTCTACTAAAAGAGAATAGACGAACAATGTAACATATTTTATTAACATTTTCAAAAAATTTGGAAAACCTAACAGTTAAAATGCATTTTATACACAATGTTTTCTTGCGAATAAATGTTTGTTTTCAAACGTTTATTTTAAAACGTTTGTTTTAAAACAATGTTTTCTTATGAATTTTTTGTACCCAGTATCTATTTTATAAATTTTTTAAATAATGTATCTACAAATGCCTGGTGGCAACTGTTAGGTTCCAAGTTCCTCCAGTTCCATTTCCCAACATATACAAACTCGTCAAAATGCAGCACAAGCATTTTGACTTTATAACAATTATTTTGAACAAAATAATTGATTTGATTCATATATTGTGTAACTCGATCATAATTGTGTAACTCGATCCTGCGGTAGCTCTACATCCTGTTTGGATTATCTATTTGTGCGTCTCCGATCTAATGATTTTACTACAATTTCGGCTGCAACTGTTGATTTGAACATTACCGATCATCACATGATTGAATTTAGTATTAAATCTTCTACCATTCTAGCCGAACGTAACCATTTAAGGCAGAATTTTTGTAAGATTGATTATTTCAAACTAAACAAATTATTGATTCAGTGTTGTTGGAGTGCTTTACTAGAAGAATCGGATGTTGTCATTGCTTTTGATCTGTTTTGTGAAACATTAGATAGCTTAATAAGCTGTTACTTCGACGTATCACAGAATCGTTCTACTAAAAGAGTTCAACCCTGGATTTCTTTAAGCCTTGCTAGGCGTATTAGTAAGAAAAATAAACTAGCAAAAACTGTTGGCAAAAATCCACTTAATGTAAATTTAAAAAATATTATACATCCTACTGTTTAAAAATTAATGAAGATATAAAGCGTGAGAAAGAACAGTATTACTTGGACCGTTTTAATAATATAATAAGTCCAATCCTAAAAGAAATTTTCAACTAATCGATGAGATTTTTACTAAGAATATTAAAACTAATAATATTAATGAGATTATTTCTGTAAATAATGTGCATTTAACTAAAGCAAATGATATTGTCAAAGAGTTTAAATGTTTTTACTTTTACGATTACTCATATTTTTAATTTGTCTTTTTCTAAAGGTGTGGTTCCTGACAGATTAAAGAATGCTGATATTATTCTTTTACTCAAGAACGAAGATCGTCTTCTTTTAAATAATTATAGACCTATTACGCTGCAACCAGCACTTTTAAAATGATTGGAGAAAGCTTTTAAATCCCGTTTGATATTGTTGCTATCCCAAAATAATGTAATTAACAGCTGTTAACATGGTTTTTGCAAAGGTAGGAATACTTACTGAATCGGCCTTGTGTAACCTTTTAAATTTTCCATATCAGTCGCTTAATGATGGAAATTGTGCTTCTGTATTGTTCCTTGATCTTAAAAAGGCGTTTGATTTGGTAAAGCATCCTCTTCTTCTGTGGATAATGTATAATATGGTATTTAGAGGAATTGCTTATGAGTCGCTTTAGTCTTACCTTAGTAATAGACGTTTTTGTGTAAAAATGAACAATTACGTAAGTGAAGTTGGAACTATTAATATTGGTGTCCCACAAGGGTCTGTTCTGGGACCAATCCTGTTCCTGTGTACATTAATTCGTTTTTTAACTAAAATTATTTGGTAAAATTATAGCCTACGCAGATATGATATGGCTCTGAGATACGATTTTAAATCATTCTCCAATTTGTTGAATGACACACAGTTAAAAAAAATTGAATATGTAATGCAAATTGCTACACATATAGGACCTACGGAAGTTTTCATTACAAAACAATACAAAGCTTGCTATATAAAGTTAAACTAATGCTCTTTGCATCAATATTTAACAGAGTACTTGGAGTAAAATAAAACACCTTGTTGTTTAAAAATGCCTAAATAAATCAAATTAAAATTAAAAATTTACAACGGAAAAAATTAAAACATACATACCTTAATCACTATTATTATAGACTTTCAGCTGAGAAGCGATAACTAAAACATACATGAAACGATTTTAACTATATATTTCTAAAATGGATAATACTCTAGTGAATTTTAAAATTTCATTAATGCATTAAATTGTAGCAAGGTGCATTAAAACTTTTAGCTGTTCTATAGAAATAAATTATGATGCAAGAGTTGTTTTAAATTTTATAGAAATGCATTGAAATTAGGTTTAATGCAACATTTATTTTACAATTCAATAATAACCTGCAACGCATAGCTCCTATTGCAAGACTTTCTTTAAATATTGCAGTTACTTTTTCAACTGTGCATGAACCAAGACTTGGAAATTATTCGCAGCTGGTTAGCTTCCCATTCATTAATTCTTAGTGAAAAAACAACATATATGCTTTTCAAAATATCAGGTGATGTACACTTAGAGCCCAACTTGCATGTTATTTATCATAATTCAAATTGTAATGGTACTACTTGCAATTCCACTTGTAAGTTTTCTTTTAGATTTTTTGTTACTATATTCGTTTAGTTTTCCTTGAAAATTTTTTTCATATTTTGATTTTCTTTTAAACTTACTTTGTTTTGCATTGCTGAAGATGGGAGATAGTTTCTCTTGAAATGCATACAAAATCATTTAGTATTTTTAAATATTGTAAAACTAGTGATATTTTTGTAATATTAAATACTATTTTCGTGGGTGAAAATAAAAGAGGAGAAAACATTTTTTAATTAATTATCGTAGTAAAGTATTTGCTTGAAGACGGTGTATGCAACTTGCAAGGAAATAAAAATTCCATATAACAACTTCGATATTTTACTTTCTTGTTGGCTCTCGTTACGAGAATTTATTGAAATCCGGCTCCACGTGTAACGAAGTTTGGCCATCTCTGTACTATTATACTATTAACCCTTCCTATCATTTTTTAAAGTATGCGATAAAGTTTAAATTTTTTTTTACTGTAAAATACATACATTAATAGAAAATTTTTTAAAGTTGGTTGATATTTTTTAAATTTTGAAACTGTTAGGAAAGAATTTAAATCTGACTAGTTAGGATTTTATTTTGTTTTAAAATTTTACTAGGTGTTGTGAAAAAAGTTTCGTTGTTATATTTAATAGAACTTTTACATAATTTTATCATTAATTATTTTATACTTTCGAATTTTTAAATTACTTGTCTTTAAATACTAAATAGTGCAGAAAAGCGAAAAAGAATGTGGGTAACAAGGAAGGTTTTAATTAAAATCTAGACAATGTGTAATTGTGAAATGTAGCTTTTGAGTTTAAGTTTATCTTAATGTTAGGGCAACAAAATTTAGGAATATTTATTGAAGTTTTGGTTATATATGTATGGTATCGGTGGTTCAGTCGTTGAAAGCTTGCTTGCCACGTGGGTGGGCCGCGGGTTCGATTTCCTGACGATGTTTTGATATTTTACCTGAACAATTTAAAAACATGTTTGAAAAAAATCATGAATTTTATAACTTAACAGATATCAACAAAAATTAGGAATATTCGTCTGATCTCAGAAACTACAAAAGAGTTTGTTGTTGTAGAACATACCAAAAGTACGTAATTATCATACACAGACCAACAATTTCAATTCAAACGAAATAACAACAAAAAAAACTAATTTTTAAAATTATTTTTGTAGTGATTTTTTTTTCAATGTTCTCATAGTGTTATGATTTCAACAACATAGGAACATTAAATTATCTATTTCAAAAAATTTATCAGTTGAGTTAAATGTCAAGAACGAATGATAAGTTCCAGTAATAATAGATTATAAAATAGGTTTTGTACACGGACGAATAGTATTATGAGAAAAACGTGTTTTTAGTTGTAAAAACCTGACCATTGACTATTTTACTGGAACTTGGCATATAAGTGGTATAGACAAAATAAAAAATACAACTTCTCTTAGAATTTTTTTTAAGTGCGTAGTTTGAGCATGGAACCCCAACATGCATTAAAATGAAATTTTTTCTTTATTTATTTTTTAAACTGAATTGCTCAAGAATGGCTATACCGAGTTCAACAAACTTTCTTTTGTTTGATACATGTTTTGAACATGTATTTTAAAGATTGGTTTTGGTTCATATATGTGATGTCTCTGCAAATACCGTGGACATGCCGCTTTATGGGCGGTTGGATAGCGCATATTTTCTTTACCACTTGCAGACTTAAATTCCTTGTGTTTTACTCCCATATATGTATCAAAAGGTTTATTTTTTTTATTTTATGTTTTATTAGAGAATGGATAACTAAGAAAAAAATCCTATCATACAATAAAATATGACATATGTCAATATTTCATGATAAGGTGAAGAAATAATAACAAAATAATAAGTGAAAAACAAATTGTGAGATATTTGCAGAAAACAAATCAAAATTAATTGCCAATAAACCAGCTGTGATGTCCCCAGACGCACCACCCATTACCTCAATCGAGGCACAAAACCCACACAGAATTATGTGAGATTTAAAATAACTTTTGCACCCAAAACTATAAATAAGTTAAAATAAAATCTGTTTGTAAAAAACACAATGATTTCGATACATTTATACGTTCATAACGTACATTGATTAATTCTATATCAAATTAAAGCTAATTTTTTTCTATTTATTATCATATATGGTTGCCTAATTAAATCCGGCCGCAAATAAGGGTTGCTGGCTGTTAAAGATGATAAATATTTAAGGAAGAGTAAAAGAGAGTTAAATCAATATTAATTTTTTGGGAACATTCCTAGTTTATCCACCCAAATAAATTTACGTTTTTTTTTCAGATAAATAGAAAGATTAGGTGCTCTGCATCCTAATTATGAAAAAAAAATTGCGGAAATGAGGGGATCAAAAGTTATAAAGGATCAAACTTTCAATTTTACCTTGGTCCCCCTGCGGCGCAGGGGACGAGAAGGCGACGCGGGGGAGTTGTGCAAGGTCGCAGAAGCGAGTCAAAAAAAAAATCAAAAATCAAATCAAGTTACTTCTAAAAACTGAAAGGGGAGACCGATGCATTTTTTTAAATTTTAATATTTTAGTGTATGATAAAATATAAATAAATAATAAATAAAAATAAGGAAAAACAAAAAGAAAAAAAAAACTAAAAAATAAACCAAAGGGGGGACCAAGGTAAAATTGAAAGTTTGATCCTTTATTACTTTTGACCCCCTCATTTCCGCAAATTTTTTTTTTCATAATTAGGATGCAGAGGACCTAATCTTTCTATTTATCTGAAAAAAAACGCAAATTTATTTGGGGGGATAAAGTAGGTATCTACCATTTTTTGTTGTAATTTTTAAATTTGTCATTTTGAAAAGGAAGACAATTTTTTTGGAGTATTTATTAAGTCATCTCTATTACTCCCCGGTGGTTGAGAACACTAACATTCGACGCATGCGCAATGGCTTAAGAGCGTCGCACAGCTGGCAATTGCTATCGTCGTCTGACAAATGATGTTACGCGCTAGCTCTCTTTCACTCTACCTTAAATATTTATCATCTTTAACAGCCAGCAACCCTTATTTGCGGCCGGATTTAATTAGGCAACCATATATGATAATACATAGAAAAAAATTAGCTTTAATTTGATATAGAATTAATCAATGTACGCTATGAACGTATAAATGTATCGAAATCATACCTGTTTACACCTGGCTGCGAAGAGGTGCGGCCAGGTGCGCAACGGCAACCGTAAATTTTTAGAATCTTTATATAAATTGCCGTGATGTAGACGATATTTTATTCAAAAAACAAGTGAACGAAATTTTTTCCCAAAAATCAATTAAAAATAATTTAATTAAAAATACTGGCGGCCAAATTTTGATAGGCAACCTGGTAGATATATATTCTCCTAATTATAAATATACATAAAAATTTGGTTTTAGCAAAAAATCGATGAGCGCAGTAATCCTGCCGCCGGATCTTAGACTATAATTTCATCGAACATAAAAGTTTAATGTAAATAATACATCAAACATTAAAAATCAATATAATGTCAACGAACATCAAAATTTAATAAAATTTCATCAACATCAAAATAAAAAACTAATATTTTATGTAAATTAAATGATTAATTAATTTCTGTGTAGATAATAACGGTGATGAGACGGTTTATATTTCATCGAGTCATAAACAGTTTCAGTGTAGCGTTAGACAGAGTGTAGCGTCAGACAGATTGTAGCGCAAACAATTTAACGCAACCTTGTTGGAAGTCGCATAAGAAGTTTCACTTCAATATACCTGAAATTCCTTTTGTTCATTGCAACGCTTACGTTATAATGCAACCGTAAATGCACTCAATTCAGAATTGTTTACAAAAAATGTGATCGTATTTCAAAAGCTATTTATATTTGCTACACTGTTCGCCCATTTTCTGTTCCTTTATCTTCTACTAAAAGAGAATAGACGAACAATGTAACATATTTTATTAACATTTTCAAAAAATTTGGAAAACCTAACAGTTAAAATGCATTTTATACACAATGTTTTCTTGCGAATAAATGTTTGTTTTCAAACGTTTATTTTAAAACGTTTGTTTTAAAACAATGTTTTCTTATGAATTTTTTGTACCCAGTATCTATTTTATAAATTTTTTAAATAATGTATCTACAAATGCCTGGTGGCAACTGTTAGGTTCCAAGTTCCTCCAGTTCCATTTCCCAACATATACAAACTCGTCAAAATGCAGCACAAGCATTTTGACTTTATAACAATTATTTTGAACAAAATAATTGATTTGATTCATATATTGTGTAACTCGATCATAATTGTGTAACTCGATCCTGCGGTAGCTCTACATCCTGTTTGGATTATCTATTTGTGCGTCTCCGATCTAATGATTTTACTACAATTTCGGCTGCAACTGTTGATTTGAACATTACCGATCATCACATGATTGAATTTAGTATTAAATCTTCTACCATTCTAGCCGAACGTAACCATTTAAGGCAGAATTTTTGTAAGATTGATTATTTCAAACTAAACAAATTATTGATTCAGTGTTGTTGGAGTGCTTTACTAGAAGAATCGGATGTTGTCATTGCTTTTGATCTGTTTTGTGAAACATTAGATAGCTTAATAAGCTGTTACTTCGACGTATCACAGAATCGTTCTACTAAAAGAGTTCAACCCTGGATTTCTTTAAGCCTTGCTAGGCGTATTAGTAAGAAAAATAAACTAGCAAAAACTGTTGGCAAAAATCCACTTAATGTAAATTTAAAAAATATTATACATCCTACTGTTTAAAAATTAATGAAGATATAAAGCGTGAGAAAGAACAGTATTACTTGGACCGTTTTAATAATATAATAAGTCCAATCCTAAAAGAAATTTTCAACTAATCGATGAGATTTTTACTAAGAATATTAAAACTAATAATATTAATGAGATTATTTCTGTAAATAATGTGCATTTAACTAAAGCAAATGATATTGTCAAAGAGTTTAAATGTTTTTACTTTTACGATTACTCATATTTTTAATTTGTCTTTTTCTAAAGGTGTGGTTCCTGACAGATTAAAGAATGCTGATATTATTCTTTTACTCAAGAACGAAGATCGTCTTCTTTTAAATAATTATAGACCTATTACGCTGCAACCAGCACTTTTAAAATGATTGGAGAAAGCTTTTAAATCCCGTTTGATATTGTTGCTATCCCAAAATAATGTAATTAACAGCTGTTAACATGGTTTTTGCAAAGGTAGGAATACTTACTGAATCGGCCTTGTGTAACCTTTTAAATTTTCCATATCAGTCGCTTAATGATGGAAATTGTGCTTCTGTATTGTTCCTTGATCTTAAAAAGGCGTTTGATTTGGTAAAGCATCCTCTTCTTCTGTGGATAATGTATAATATGGTATTTAGAGGAATTGCTTATGAGTCGCTTTAGTCTTACCTTAGTAATAGACGTTTTTGTGTAAAAATGAACAATTACGTAAGTGAAGTTGGAACTATTAATATTGGTGTCCCACAAGGGTCTGTTCTGGGACCAATCCTGTTCCTGTGTACATTAATTCGTTTTTTAACTAAAATTATTTGGTAAAATTATAGCCTACGCAGATATGATATGGCTCTGAGATACGATTTTAAATCATTCTCCAATTTGTTGAATGACACACAGTTAAAAAAAATTGAATATGTAATGCAAATTGCTACACATATAGGACCTACGGAAGTTTTCATTACAAAACAATACAAAGCTTGCTATATAAAGTTAAACTAATGCTCTTTGCATCAATATTTAACAGAGTACTTGGAGTAAAATAAAACACCTTGTTGTTTAAAAATGCCTAAATAAATCAAATTAAAATTAAAAATTTACAACGGAAAAAATTAAAACATACATACCTTAATCACTATTATTATAGACTTTCAGCTGAGAAGCGATAACTAAAACATACATGAAACGATTTTAACTATATATTTCTAAAATGGATAATACTCTAGTGAATTTTAAAATTTCATTAATGCATTAAATTGTAGCAAGGTGCATTAAAACTTTTAGCTGTTCTATAGAAATAAATTATGATGCAAGAGTTGTTTTAAATTTTATAGAAATGCATTGAAATTAGGTTTAATGCAACATTTATTTTACAATTCAATAATAACCTGCAACGCATAGCTCCTATTGCAAGACTTTCTTTAAATATTGCAGTTACTTTTTCAACTGTGCATGAACCAAGACTTGGAAATTATTCGCAGCTGGTTAGCTTCCCATTCATTAATTCTTAGTGAAAAAACAACATATATGCTTTTCAAAATATCAGGTGATGTACACTTAGAGCCCAACTTGCATGTTATTTATCATAATTCAAATTGTAATGGTACTACTTGCAATTCCACTTGTAAGTTTTCTTTTAGATTTTTTGTTACTATATTCGTTTAGTTTTCCTTGAAAATTTTTTTCATATTTTGATTTTCTTTTAAACTTACTTTGTTTTGCATTGCTGAAGATGGGAGATAGTTTCTCTTGAAATGCATACAAAATCATTTAGTATTTTTAAATATTGTAAAACTAGTGATATTTTTGTAATATTAAATACTATTTTCGTGGGTGAAAATAAAAGAGGAGAAAACATTTTTTAATTAATTATCGTAGTAAAGTATTTGCTTGAAGACGGTGTATGCAACTTGCAAGGAAATAAAAATTCCATATAACAACTTCGATATTTTACTTTCTTGTTGGCTCTCGTTACGAGAATTTATTGAAATCCGGCTCCACGTGTAACGAAGTTTGGCCATCTCTGTACTATTATACTATTAACCCTTCCTATCATTTTTTAAAGTATGCGATAAAGTTTAAATTTTTTTTTACTGTAAAATACATACATTAATAGAAAATTTTTTAAAGTTGGTTGATATTTTTTAAATTTTGAAACTGTTAGGAAAGAATTTAAATCTGACTAGTTAGGATTTTATTTTGTTTTAAAATTTTACTAGGTGTTGTGAAAAAAGTTTCGTTGTTATATTTAATAGAACTTTTACATAATTTTATCATTAATTATTTTATACTTTCGAATTTTTAAATTACTTGTCTTTAAATACTAAATAGTGCAGAAAAGCGAAAAAGAATGTGGGTAACAAGGAAGGTTTTAATTAAAATCTAGACAATGTGTAATTGTGAAATGTAGCTTTTGAGTTTAAGTTTATCTTAATGTTAGGGCAACAAAATTTAGGAATATTTATTGAAGTTTTGGTTATATATGTATGGTATCGGTGGTTCAGTCGTTGAAAGCTTGCTTGCCACGTGGGTGGGCCGCGGGTTCGATTTCCTGACGATGTTTTGATATTTTACCTGAACAATTTAAAAACATGTTTGAAAAAAATCATGAATTTTATAACTTAACAGATATCAACAAAAATTAGGAATATTCGTCTGATCTCAGAAACTACAAAAGAGTTTGTTGTTGTAGAACATACCAAAAGTACGTAATTATCATACACAGACCAACAATTTCAATTCAAACGAAATAACAACAAAAAAAACTAATTTTTAAAATTATTTTTGTAGTGATTTTTTTTTCAATGTTCTCATAGTGTTATGATTTCAACAACATAGGAACATTAAATTATCTATTTCAAAAAATTTATCAGTTGAGTTAAATGTCAAGAACGAATGATAAGTTCCAGTAATAATAGATTATAAAATAGGTTTTGTACACGGACGAATAGTATTATGAGAAAAACGTGTTTTTAGTTGTAAAAACCTGACCATTGACTATTTTACTGGAACTTGGCATATAAGTGGTATAGACAAAATAAAAAATACAACTTCTCTTAGAATTTTTTTTAAGTGCGTAGTTTGAGCATGGAACCCCAACATGCATTAAAATGAAATTTTTTCTTTATTTATTTTTTAAACTGAATTGCTCAAGAATGGCTATACCGAGTTCAACAAACTTTCTTTTGTTTGATACATGTTTTGAACATGTATTTTAAAGATTGGTTTTGGTTCATATATGTGATGTCTCTGCAAATACCGTGGACATGCCGCTTTATGGGCGGTTGGATAGCGCATATTTTCTTTACCACTTGCAGACTTAAATTCCTTGTGTTTTACTCCCATATATGTATCAAAAGGTTTATTTTTTTTATTTTATGTTTTATTAGAGAATGGATAACTAAGAAAAAAATCCTATCATACAATAAAATATGACATATGTCAATATTTCATGATAAGGTGAAGAAATAATAACAAAATAATAAGTGAAAAACAAATTGTGAGATATTTGCAGAAAACAAATCAAAATTAATTGCCAATAAACCAGCTGTGATGTCCCCAGACGCACCACCCATTACCTCAATCGAGGCACAAAACCCACACAGAATTATGTGAGATTTAAAATAACTTTTGCACCCAAAACTATAAATAAGTTAAAATAAAATCTGTTTGTAAAAAACACAATTTCTTCCCAGTATTCGGCAACCAAAAGAAATTCAAAAATTATTTAGGAAGCACAAATTACAAAAATCAGGAATTTATGAATACAAATGTAGTGATTGCTCTAAAATTTATATTGGCCAAACAAAAAGAAGTGTAAAAATGTCCAAGCGGCACGTATATCCGCTAGAAATAGGTAGATTTCGAGATTTAAAAAGAGATTTTCGAGATAAAAATTAATTTCTTCTATTCAAATCTTTTTATTTTTTTTTTCATTGACTGTTATAAGGTTTTTGGAAATTGTAGTTATGGATTGTTGCAAACTTTTTTGTTGAAGCCTACAAGTCCAAACCCTCTTACTGCAGAGGTTTATATTTATAAAAAACGGATTAAAATGTTACCACAGATTCTAAATTTATGAAGTTTTTAAAAATATGCATATCCAAATGGCCGTTATGACGTATGTAAAAAACCAATTGTTTTCAAGTATAAAGTCTCTAGTTCCATAACCATGCGTCAGCTTTGTCTGATTTACAAACTGGTCCAAGATATTAATAAAATGCACATTTTTAAGAAAGGTTTTTTGATCTGGCTCTACAGATGCGACCGTGAGAGTGCCAGTTAATTCAAACGCATTTTGTGTTTTACAAGCTTTTTTGTTGAAGCCGCTCGCCCAGAATCCTACAACGGCAAAGGTCTATTTTTTGAAAGAAATTGATTGAAAAGATTTCAAAAATCATAAATTTATGAAGTTTTTAAAAATATTAATATCCAAACGGCCGTTATAATGGATCTAAAAAACAGACTTTTTTCGAGTATAAAGCCTCTAGTTTCTTAACCATGTGTCGGATCTGGCTGATTTACGAACTCGATTAATAAAACACACATTTTTAGAAAAGTTTTTTTATCTGGCTTTACAAATGCGATCGTGAGGGTGCCGGTTGTTTCAAAAACCTTTTTTTTTGCAAACTTTGTTGTTGGAGCCGCTCACTCAGCCACCTCTAACTTCAGAGGTCTATTTTTAAAACAAATTGATAAAAAAGATTCCAAAAATTTTAAATTTGTTAATTTTTTGAAAATATTATTATCCAAACGGCCATTATAATGGTTTTAAAAAATCAATTTTTTTAGAATAAAGCCTCTAGTTTCTTAACCACGTGTCGGATTACGAACTTGTCCAAGATATTAATAGAACACACATGTACAGACATTTTTTTTGATCTACATATATATATATATATATATATATATATATATATATATATATATATATATATATATATATATATATATATATATATATATATATATATATATATATATATATATATATATATATATATATATATATATATGTATATATATATATATATATATTTATATAAATTTTTTTTTTGTTTTTTCGTCGCCGCTTATCATATTTAGTCGTTTGGCACAAAATTTTTTCCGAAATTCCGAGATTAGGCAGATTACAATACGTAGATTATATGAAATCTACCTAAAATGAGGTTTAAAGAATAAAAGAGCCATATTAGATTTAACCGGCCATAAAAATCATGCATTGCACATCATGCTTTGACAGAATGTCATTTGGGAGTTTCTTTGGCAAATGTTAAATTAATAAAAGAAGTTAACATAGTTTCCAATTTGGATGCATTTGAAAGCTATTTTATTTCTAAAAATATAGAGGGGCTGATATTTCACAGCTCTGAGATATCAAGACTTCGGTCTGGGTTAAGGATTTTGATATAGTTTTCGGCAAAAAACTTTTATGAGGACATGGTTTTTAGTTTTGGGCAGCGATGTATATCAAACATAACTCTTTGTTAAAGTACAAGTATTTTTTTATCTCTGTTTAGAAATTTATTACAAAACTAACACGAAACATCAATACGTTGCCGGAAAATTATAATCAAAATTCCAAAAATGTTGTTAAATTAAATAAAATCAAACTTTTTCAAAATTCCAAAAATATTCCTAAAATTAGAATTAAATCAAATATTTAAACTTTTCCTAAATTCCGATAATATTTCAAAATTCTTAAAAATTTAAACTTTTCCAAAATTCTAAAAATATTGCAAAAATTATTACAAAATCAAAAATTAAAACTTTTGTCAAAATTCCAAAAATTATAATAAAATCAAAAATTAATAATTTTTCAAAATTCCAAAAATATTCCAAAAATTCTTACAAAATCAAAAAATGAAACTTTATTCCAAATTCGATATTCAATACCCATAAAAATATTATTTGCAAAGTTTGAAATCAATCGTTCAACTCTAAGGGGTGCCACCGGCCACTTAAAGTTGAAGGTTTTGTTGTGGCCATTATAAAGAAAAATTTAATTTTTGTACGACACCCTCCCATTTGGGGAGGGTGGCCACGCCTTAGAGTTGAACGATTAATTTCAAATTTTATACATAATTTTTTTATGGGTAGTGACACCAAATGGGAGGGTGTCGCACAAAAAATAAAAATTTTTTTTTAAGGTCCAGAACAAAATTTCTCAACTTTAAGTGGCCGGAGGCACGTCTTAAAATTGACCGATTGATTTCAAATTTTGCAAATAATATTTTTACGGGTATTGACATGAAATGGGAGGGTGTCGTACAAAAAATTTAAATTTTTCTTTAT
>OY856187.1:199579683-199838793 GCA_963693315.1 Diogma glabrata
GAAGATGTAGTTATTTTAAAAAAAGAAAACCATTTCAGAAAACGTAGTATTTTGGAAATGTTGTTTATAAAGAAATCTTCAAATCTTCTGAATATTCAAAACGATTCAGCTTATTTAGGAAATAGCTATAATTATATAATAAATTAATTTTTTAGATTTAAATTTTAATTAACTTTATTCAAATTTCGTTTTTTCTTAACTTAGTAACTGAAAATGTTTTTTGAAATCGTAAAAATTTTTGAACATATATCCGTTTAGTTTTTTCTTTTCTTTTGTATTATTATTTTTGATTGTTTCATATAAGTTTTGATAATTTTTTGTAAAATATTGTTTTTTGCTTTTTTAATATTTTTTGATATGTTTTTAAGATTTTTTCATTTGTATTCATTTTGTTATAGTTTTTTACCATTTTCTGAAGATGATATAAATTATATCGAAACGTCAAAATAAATTTTTATAAATAAAATAATTAGGCTTCAACCAACGAATTTGTTTAATTTGAAAATATATATATATATATATATATATATATATATATATATATATATATAATATATATATATATATATATATATATATATATATATATATATATATATATATATATATTATATATATATATTATATATATATATATATATATATATAATATATATATATATAAATTTTTTTTTTTGTTTTTTCGTCGCCGCTCATCATATTTAGTCGTTTGGCACAAAATTTTTTCCGAAATTCCGAGATTAGGCAGATTACAATACGTAGATTATATGAAATCTACCTAAAATGAGGTTTAAAAAATAAAAGAGCCATATTAGATTTAACCGGCCATAAAAATCATGCATTGCACATCATGCTTTGACAGAATGTCATTTGGGAGTTTCTTTGGCAAATGTTAAATTAATAAAAGAAGTTAACATAGTTTCCAATTTGGATGCATTTGAAAGCTATTTTATTTCTAAAAATATAGAGGGGCTGATATTTCACAGCTCTGAGATATCAAGACTTCGGTCTGGGTAAGGATTTTGATATAGTTTTCGGCAAAAAACTTTTATGAGGACATGGTTTTTAGTTTTGGGCAGCGATGTATATCAAACATAACTCTTTGTTAAAGTACAAGTATTTTTTTATCTCTGTTTAGAAATTTATTACAAAACTAACACGAAACATCAATACGTTGCCGGAAAATTATAATCAAAATTCCAAAATGTTGTTAAATTAAATAAAATCAAACTTTTTCAAAATTCCAAAAATATTCCTAAAATTAGAATTAAATCAAATATTTAAACTTTTCCTAAATTCCGATAATATTTCAAAATTCTTAAAAATTTAAACTTTTCCAAAATTCTAAAAATATTGCAAAAATTATTACAAAATCAAAATTAAAACTTTTGTCAAAATTCCAAAAATTATAATAAAATCAAAAATTAATAATTTTTCAAATTCCAAAAATATTCCAAAAATTCTTACAAAATCAAAAAATGAAACTTTATTCCAAATTCGATATTCAATACCCATAAAAATATTATTTGCAAAGTTTGAAATCAATCGTTCAACTCTAAGGGGTGCCACCGGCCACTTAAAGTTGAAGGTTTTGTTGTGGCCATTATAAAGAAAAATTTAAATTTTTGTACGACACCCTCCCATTTGGGGAGGGTGGCCACGCCTTAGAGTTGAACGATTAATTTCAAATTTTACACATAATTTTTTATGGGTAGTGACACCAAATGGGAGGGTGTCGCACAAAAAATAAAAATTTTTTTTTAAGGTCCAGAACAAAATTTCTCAACTTTAAGTGCCGGAGGCACGTCTTAAAATTGACCGATTGATTTCAAATTTTGCAAATAATATTTTTACGGGTATTGACATGAAATGGGAGGGTGTCGTACAAAAAATTTAAATTTTCTTTATAATGGCCACAACATAACCTCTCAACTTTAAGTGGCAGGGGGCACGCCTTAAAGTTGACCGATTTATTTCAAATTTGCAAATAACATTTTTGAGGGTATTCATACGAAATGGGAGGGTGTCGTACAAAAATTAAAATTTTTCTTTGTAATGCCCAGAACAAAACCTTTCAACTTTAAGTGGCCGGTGGCACGCCTTAGAGTTGAACGATTGATTTCAAATTTTACACATAATTTTTTACGGGTATTGACACCTAATGGAAGGGTGTCGCACAAAAAATAAAAAATTTTTTTTTAAGGTCCAGAACAAAATCTCTCAAATTTAAGTGGCCGGAGGCACGACTTAGAATAGACCGATTGTTTTCAAACTTTGCAATAATATTTTTATGGGTATTGACACCAAATTGGAGGGTGTCGTACAAAAATTTAAATTTTCCTTTATAATGGCTACAACAAAACCTCTCAACTTTAAGTGGCCGGGGGCACCCCTTAGAGTTGACCGATTGATTTAAAATTTTACACATAGTACTTTAATGGGTATTGACACCAAATGGGAGGGGGTCGTACAAAAAATTTATATTTTTCTTTGTAATGGCCACAACTAAACCTTCAACTTTAAGTGGCCGGCGGCACCCCTTAGGGTTGAACGATTGATTTCAAATTATGCAAATAATATTTTTATGGGTATTGACACCTAATGGAAGGGTGTCGTACAAAAAATTTAATTTTTCTTTGTAATGGCCACAACCAAACCTCTCAACTTCAAGTGGCCGGGGGCACCCCTTAGAGTTGGCCGTTGAAATTTAAATTTTTTTTTTTTTTTTTTTTTTTCGAGAGAGAGAGAGAGAGAGAGAGAGAGAGAGAGAGAGAGAGAGAGAGAGAGAGAGAGAGAGAGAGAGAGAGAGGAGAGAGAGAGAGAGAGAGAGAGAGAGAGAGAGAGAGAGAGAGAGAGAGAGAGAGAGAGAGAGAGAGAGAGAGAGAGAGAGAGAGAGAGAGAGAGAGAGAGAGAGAGAGAGAGAGAGAGAGAGAGAGAGAGAGAGAGAGAGAGAGAGAGAGAGAGAGAGAGAGAGAGAGAGAGAGAGAGAGAGAGAGAGAGAGAGAGAGAGAGAGAGAGAGAGAGAGAGAGAGAGAAGAGAGAGAGAGAGAGAGACCGAGAGAGAGAGAGAGAGAGAGAGAGAGAGAGAGTGATTTAAATTATTAAATTATTAAATTATTACGAAATTATTTAATAATTTTTTATTATTATTCATAATTTTTATCAATTTATAATATTTAAGAACAAATATCTAAAATTATTGACTATTGTTGATATATCGTGGATGATGATATTGAGCGTACGCTATCGTGTTTGAAATTATGACATTTTTCGATAGTTAGCGGTCATTAATTTGTCGGACAATTGTATCAGAGTAAAATAATATTAATTAAAACTATAAAAAAAAAATTAAACATGTGGTAATCAATAAACACTACCCCGCCAGAATTCCGACTTCCAGTCGTCGGACTGAAAAAACGCGGCCGAAAATTTGTCGGACAATATGACCCTTCAATTTCACTAACTTTTGTTAAACAATCCTGTGAAAACTAGTTTTGTGGTGTTTGATTTTCAATACCCTGGTATTTTGACCAGTTTGAGTTGTCGGACTCGACAAAAGCAGACAATTTTTTGTCGGACAAATTTACCCTCGTTTTCTAAAACAAATTTCCACCCCCTATAATAAATAACAAAATTATGGTAATAAATATACAAGACCCCGGGAAATCGCCATGTTTCGGAGTTTCCCGAGGGAAAAAGCGGCCGAACCAAGGAAAATAGCAGATTTGGCAGATTTGGCAGAAGTTGTAGGACTCGTCAGGGACAAGCGTCTCACGAAGTATAAAATATGTGGTAATCACAAAATTATGTAGGTGAAGGCCCAGGGACTATTAAGTTTTCCTTGAAAAATTTTGTCATTTTTCGATTTTCTTTTAACTTTACTTTGTTTTGCATTGCTGAAGATGGGAGATAGTTTATCTTGAAATGCATACAAAATCATTTTGAATTTTAAATATTGTAGAACTGTGATATTTTTGTAATATTTAAATACAATTTTCTGTGGTGAAAATAAAAAAGGAGAAAACATTTTTTAATTAATTATTGTATTATAAATACTTATACTTATACTTATACTTCACGAAAACTTCACAAACTATTTATTTATTTATATGTATGTTTTCATAATAAAAGTATTTTTTTTATCTGTAATTGACAAAATTGTAGAACATCATGCTAATAAAAATAAAAAACATAGTTTATCAACATTATTTCGTCAAAATAAACAAAAGCCTGATTATTCAAAGAGATTAAAAATAACTTTTGCACCCAAAATTATAAATAAGTTAAAATCTGTTTGTAAAAAACACAATTTTTCCCAGTATTCGGCAACCAAAAGAAATTAAAAAATAATTTAGGAAGCACAAAAGTCACAACTGAAAAATTAGAAAAATCAAGAATCTATGAATACAAAAGTAGTTATTGCTCTAAAATTTATATTGGCCAAACAAAACGAAGTGCAAAACAAGATATAAAGAACATTAAAGCCATATTAGATTTAACCGGCCAGAAAAATCATGCATTGCACATCATGTTTTGACAGAATGTCATTTGGGAGTTTCTTTGGCAAATGTTAAATTAATTAAAGAAGTTAACATAGTTTCCAATTTGGATGCATTTGAAAGCTATTTTATTGCTAAAAATTTTGATAAATGTTTAAATTTTGATCGAGGAAATATTACTTCCATTTAATTTTCAATTGTATAATTTCTAAGTTTAGTTTTCTTTTAAATTTTGTGTTACTATTTTCGTTTAGTTTCCTTGAAAATTTTTTTCATATTTTGATTTTCTTTTAACTTTACTTTGTTTTGCATTGCTGAAGATGGGAGATGGTTTCTCTTGAAATACATACAAAATCATTTTGTATTTTTAAATATTGTAAAACTAGTGATATTTAAATACAATTTTCGTTGGTGAAAATAAAAAAGGAGAAAACATTTTTTAATTAATTATTGTAGTATAGTATATTTTCCTACAAGAGATGAAAACATTGTTTTTTTCATGAGTAAACATTTGTTCACGAGACGCGTTAGCTCGAGTGAGACATGTTTACGAACGAAAAACGTTTTTATCTCGCGTAGGGAATGCAATATTTTCTATGATACTAATATATAATCGATATTTACTATAAATTATAAAGTTATAAATTGACAACAAAACTTTCAAAACTCATATTCTATTTTTTTATGGTTACGTTGTTTAAAATACTTTGTAAAATTATATGAAAAACCATAGCAACCATAATATGTTATTTTTTTACACTAGTTAGTTAACTTTTCGCATAGAAAAAAGTATTTGCTTGAAGACGGTGTATGCAACTTGCAAGGAAATAAAAATTCCATATAACAACTTTGATATTTTACTTTTTTGTTGGCTCTCGTAACGAGAATTTATTGAAGTCCGGCTCCACGTGTAATGAAGTTTGGCCATCTCTGTACTTTTATACTATAAACTCTTCCTATCATTTTTTAAAGTATGCGATAAAGTTTAAATTTTTTTTTACTGTAAAATACATACATTAATAGAAAATTTTTTAAAGTTGGTTAATATTTTTTAAATTTTGAAACTGTTAGAAAAGAATTTAAATCTGACTAGTTAGGATTTTATTTTGTTTTAAAATTTTACTACGTGTTGTGAAAAAAGTTTCGTTGTTATATTTAATAGAACTTTTACATAATTTTATCATTAATTATTTTATACTTTCGAATTTTTAAATTACTTGTCTTTAAATACTAAATAGTGCAGAAAAGCGGAAAAGAATGTGGGTAACAAGGATATAAAATCTAGACAATGTGTAATTGTGAAATGTAGCTTTTGAGTTTAAGTTTATCTTAATGTTAGGGCAACCAAATTTAGGAGTATTTATTGAAGTTTTGGTTATATATGTATGGTATCGGTGGTTCAGTCATTGAACGCTTGCTTGCCACGTGAGTGGCCCGGGTTCGATTTCCTGACGATGTTTTGATATTTTCCCTGAGCAAATTAAAAACATGTTTGAAAAAAATCATGAATTTTATAACTTAACAGATATCAACAAAAATTAGGAATATTCGTCTGATCTCAGAAACTACAAAAGAGTTTGTTGTTGTAGAACATACCAGAAGTATGTAATTATCATACACAGACTAACAATTTCAATTCAAACGAAATAACAACAAAGAAAATTAATTTTTAAAATTGTTTTTGCAGTGATTTTTTTTTCAATGTTCTCATAGTTTTATGATTTCAACTACATAGGAACATTAAATTATCTATTTCAAAAAATTTATCAGTTGAGTTAAATGTCAAGAACGAATGATAAGTTCCAGTAATAATAGATTATAAAATAGGTTTTGTACACGGACGAATAGTATTATGAGAAAAACGTATTTTTAGTTGTAAAAACCTGACCATTTTCTATTTTACTGGAACTTGGCATATAAGTAGTATGGACAAAATAAAAAATACAACTTCTTTTAGAATTTTTTTTAAGTGCGTAGTTTGAGCATAGAGTGAATCCCAACATGAATGTAAATGAAATTTTTTCTTTATTTTGAAATTAAATTGATCAAGAATGGCTACACCGAGTTCAACAAACTTTCTTTTGTTTGATAGGTTAATCTTTTTGAAAAAAATTCATTAAACATTCATTAAAATAAAACTAATAAAAAACTTTTTTAAATATAGCGCGAGGGTCAAACTACAATTGAATTGAAATTGTTTTTAGGGTTCCGTTTTTTATACGGAACACTATTGGTGAGAGTACAACGTGTTATTCACATTATTTCGATTATCTCGTGAACCATTAATCCGATGAATTTAAAATTTGAGGTGCTTATAAAACTAACCTATCCACACAATATGGTGGGTTTAAAAATAAATAAAGCTGTGTTTGTTTTAAAGAGGTACAATGAAAAGCCTTTGAAAACATACATTTTTTTATCGAGACGAGTAGGGTATCATATTAAAAAAATTTTTTGAACCCAAACGAGTGGGGTGTCATTTGAAAGAGCACTTAATTTAAAAAACATTGCAATATTTTTTAAAATTTTGCGATGCACAGTTTCTTAGTTATTGATGAAAAAAGTGCTATTTTAAGTGTATGTATACCACCCTATATTTCAACGCTGATTTATAGAACAAATATTCCCAATTTAAAACATTAAAATACTGGTTAAATCTTTTTTTAGTTAACATAAACAGCTATGGATAAGATTTAAACTCAAGTAACATTTTTGATCAATGTAGATGTGATTGACATTTACTATTGACGTCTATGATTAAACATTTCTACTGTTATGCGTCCATAGTCTGGCGATATAAAGACTTTACAACATAACTTTATGTCATTTATTTTTGATATTGTGTTCTTTTACATTCACGGAACCCTTGGCGAGCGAATTTTATTCGCACTTGTCCGACTTTTTTAAAAACAAATAGTTAATAAATTTCACTGATAAATTAATAATTATTTATTTATCTAGAACGAAAAGTGAAACTTTAAAGTACGAGATTGAATTACTAGTGACTACCTTTAAAAACACTTTTCGTTGGAGGTAAATACAAAATTTTATTTCATACTGGAAATTTATTAAAATAAAAATAAACGAGTTTTAAATTTTGCTCCAAAAGTTGACCTTTAACGTCCTAAAATTTTATAAAGTCCTAGGACGTTAAAGTTTAACATTTATGGTACAAAAATTTGAACTATAACGTCCTAGGACTTTATAAAATTTTATAAAGTCCTAGGACATTAAAGTTCAACTTTTTGTACCATAAATAATCCGAAAAATGTCGTTTTAGATATCAGTATATAATAAAATAAAATAGTCAATTTCTTGTTAACTAATAGTTTTTATTTACTATAAACGTATCTCGAAAGCTATGCGTTCATCGACGATAGTATATATCAAAACGATACACTAGGTAGTCAATAAATATAATGAGTGAAATAATTAATAAGTAATTAGTTAATTAATAAGTCATATGTATTGAGTTTACAAACATTTTTATTTCATTTAATTGTTTGTTTAAAATTATTATAATAATTTTAAAAATTCTATGATAATATTATTAATTGTTTTAAAATTTACATACATAAATTAATTTGAATAATTTTTAGTAAATTTATTAAAAGTAAGAAACTGCCATGTAAAATGTGCTCATTCTGCAAGACTATTCGTCAAATTTCAGCAAATATTAATTCTCCATAACTTTGGTGATTTGAATTCGACTTAGACACTTTAAAAAACTTTTTTTATTTTGCCTAATATTTTCGGTTTCTATGAAACCGTTAGGAAAGTATTTATTTCTATTACAAAATTTTTACAAGGTTATTTTCTTTTATATCTTATGGAAAATAAGCAATACATAACTTGTAAAATATTAACAATAGTAAACGTATTAGCAAAAAAGAAATTCCAATTAAAACCATTTACTGATGTTATTGGATCTCTCTTTAGTTACCATAAACAGCTGTTGATAAAATTTAACGCGATGTAAAATTTTGTGAATAATTTCGATCAATTTTCAATTAACATTACTTTTGGCATTTACGAAAGAATAGTACATTATGATGCTAGGACGTAAAGCTAAAGATTTTGGACGTATATAGAGTTTGCAAATCGAGGCGCTACCCGAGCGCTAGCCCACATTAAGTCCACGAAAGTGCGTTTAAAGCTGAATTATAATTTTCGAAGAGCGGGGACGCAGCAGATATTACACAGTATACATTTTGAATAAAAAATTTGCTGGAATAATAAAAAACAGCAAAAAAACTGAATTTTAGTACTTTAAAATGCAATTATCTCAAAACTACAATTTTGCACATTCGTGACTCTGGCATAACAGTGACGAAATGATAACATCTATTTTAATTGGATTATGAAATTTTGAATTTAAGAGTTGCTTTGATCAAAATTTCAATTTTTTTATAGAATTTAAACATATACAAATGTTTTTTACTTTTTAGGACGTAGCTATGACAACAAAATATTTGGTTTAAAAGTGGCACTTTAAGGCCGCAAATCACAGTAATAAAGTAACACTTTAATACATAGACGAATAAAATAGTACATTATTTAATTAGGAGCTAAAGTGATACTTTTTGTGTTGAGTCTATAGTTTGACGGCCGACCGCAGGGAGGCCGACAATTATAGACGAAACACAAAAAGTCACTTTAGCTCCGAATTAAATACACTATTTTTTCGGCAAACGTTTAAATTTTTTATAAATATGAAATTAATACATCAAACTTTTTATAAATATGAATTTGTATCGTCATAATTACTTTCAAAAAAGAGACAAAAACATTTAAATTTGTATGAATAAAATTTTTTTATCAAAGCATCCTTTTCAAAATTTCATGATATGAGAATCAACTTATTTTTTGTTGCCATGGTTATATAATATGTTTGAAAAAATAACAAACTAACAAATAACAAATGCTACTTTACAGCCTCCGTAATATAAAATTAAAATGGCGTTACTTTTGCTGCCGCTAGACGTTACTTTTGCTGTCAGGCTAAAAAGTAAGACTTTAGCTAACTCCCTAGCGGCAGTAAAGTTAAACTTTACAGCCGTTTGCCGAAAAAATACATTATTATGAGTCTACATAGCACTGGAAGAGGTTATGAAACAAACACCAACACGCAACTTCATTATGGTTCTTGGTGACTTTAATGAACAGGTTGGAAGAGATATTTCTTATGGTACGTTCTTTCCGCATCGATCGATTCATAAGCAGACTTGGGTCTCACCGAATGGAAACACTCGAAATCAAATTGATCACGTTCTAGTAACAGCACGTTTCTTTTCGAGCGTTCTGGATGTGCGATCCCTTAGAGGTGCATACATTGGAAGTGACCACTTCCTTGTATGTGCAACGATAAGGTTCCACTTCCCAAATCCAGGCATTCCAAAATTCAATCAACGGAAACGTTTTAACATCTCATCATTAAAGAATGCTGAAACAGAAGAGAGATATCAAATCCATATTGCCGAAACATTGGAGAAATCAGAAATCATTAATGGAGACTTCGATAAGTCGATAAGTCATGCTGAGGGAATACTTGGATGACCACAGAACCACTCCTAGAAGCCATGGATGGAACAAGCATGGCTTGACGGTATTCAATAAAAAACAGATTGCTATCTGAAGTGTCTACAAGGACGCAACACCAAGCCCACGAAGGAAAGCTATAAACTAGCAAGACAAACCGTTACAAAGCTATGTAGACGAACGAAGCAAAAATGGTGGAAGTCTAGGAATGAGAAGATAGAAAGCTTCAATAAGGAACATCAATCGCGTAACTTCTTTCAACAGGTTAAAACCTTAAAGAAGGGCGCTCAAACTAGATCGACTGCTATTTAAAACGAAGATGGAGAGCTACAAGTAGACCTTAAAAATATTTTAGATACTTGGGCTGTTTATTTTGAGAATCTTCTCAACTTAAGTGACCAGCAACAAGTCGGGCGACGAGCAAAGCTCATTCGTGCGTCAAAGGTACATGTAGACGAATCAACCAAAGAGGAATTCCAAGCGGCGCTGTCAAAATTAAAACGCAATAAAGCACCTGGTATCGACGATATAACATCCGAAATGATTGTACATGGTGGCGAAACTCTATCCTTTAGATTGTTTGAGCTTGTTCAAATGATCTGGAGGACTAAACCATGCCACAAGACTGGAACACAGCTTTGCTGATACCAATCCATAAAAAGGTAATCGCCTATAATGTGCAAATCTTTCCTTTGCACAGCATATAAGATCTTTTCCTACATTTTGCAATCCAAAATCAATCCTTTTGCTGAACAACTGTTTAGAGAATATCAGTGTGGTTTCCGGCGGGGCCGAGGTACTATCGATGCACTTTTCTCGATAAGGATGATTTTGGAAAAGTGTCGAGAGTTCAACATACCTGTGCACCAACTTTTCATTAATTTCAGGCAGGCCTACCACTCTCTCGAACGAGAGACTCTATGGTCTGCTCTGGTGTCACTGGGAATTTCTGGTAAACTGGTATCACTATGCAAAATGACAGTATAGAACTCTCAATGCTGTGTACGAGTAGAGAACAAAATATCAAAGTTTTTCAAAGTCGACTCTGGCTTAAGACGAGGTGATGCTATCTCTTCTATACTTTTTAATCTATAGCCTTGGAATATGTGTGCCGTCAAAAGAAACTACCGACTAATAACAATATCTTGTCAATAAACTCAGAACAGATGATTGCTTACGCTGACTATGTTGTCATCCTCGGCAGAAGTGATGCTGTTACGAGTGAGACTTTCAAGTCGCTTGAGAGTGGTGCTAGGAAAATTGGTCTGCAAATTAACTACAATAAAACCAAACATATGAATGTTTCATGAGAGGCTGAGAAGAAAGATTTGATGTGCGGCGATGAACGAATTGAGGGAGTTGAATCCTTTAAATATTTGGGATCAATGCTTGACTCAAACAACAGCATACTTACAGATATAAAAGCTCGAATCGCTGCAGGTAATATGATTTTCTACTCAATTAAGCCTCTTCTTGGATCACCGTATGTATCACCTAACACCAAGCTCATGTTATACAAGAAATTGATTAGACCGGTCATGATGTATAAGTCACAAACGTGGACCCTTACACAATATGACGAATCGCATTTATCTGAATTTGAGCGTAAGATCCTACGCTACATTTTTGGTCCACTTAAGACAGACGATGGGGAGTATAGAACCCGGTATAACTTTGAGATCAGAGACCTTCTTGAGGGTCCTGATATAATAGGTTGTATCCGTTCTAATAGGATTGCTTGGTTTGTGCATGTTCTACGAGCCGATTCACAGTCTGGAATGATTAGAAAAATGTACGTTAGTACCCCAGGCAGTGGGCGACCGCGAGGTAGACCACGACAACAATGTGAGACTGACGTAATAAACAACCTTAAAAAAATCGGCTGCCATGGTAATTATGTCGCTGTTGCGAATGGCCGTGGTTCAAAGCTGAGCCTGGCAACGCTCCTACATGGAGCATAAACGCCTTAAAAACTAAAAAAAAAAAAAAAAAAAATTTGAGTCTATGGTCTGGCAATTTAAAAACTCGAACATGGTACTAATGAGAAAGGTTCAAATTTATCCCAAAATACCGTCAATGAGAAATGAAGTTTTTATCTGACAAATTTTTAACCATAGCTTCGAATTGAAAAAATTCAAATTATGTCCTTACTTACTTAAGTTTTATTGCTCACAAAAATCCGCAAAGTATGTGTGATAAACCAATGGATGACTGTAAAAACATTCGTTTATTGGGTGTCACAGTTTCAAATGACATACTCTGGAACCATCATGTAATGGCGATGGCAAAAAGCGCTTCTAAAAAACTTGGCCTCCTAAGTAGATGCCAAAAATTTTTCACTCCATACCAATTGCTCCATGTTTATAAGTCCTATATTCGTCCCTGTATGGAGTACTGTTGTCATGTTTGGTGTGCTGCTTCTGTTTCCATCTTGGTCCTTTTGGACTCTGTTCGAAAGCGGGCTATACGAATTGTGGGTGATCGAGATTTGACATTAAAACTTGATTCCCTACAACATCGTCGCACTGTTGCTGACCTCGTTGGTTTTTACAAATATCGTCATGAACAGTGCTCAGATAAAATCAGTAGCATCATGCCTCAAATTTCATCTTACCCCCCTTCCACTCGGCAATCGGCTACCGAATTCAGTCAAACGGTCGAGATACCACGCTGCCACGCTGTTCTTTGTCCGAACTACATACAAACGGAATAGTTTGCTGGAATCCATAGTCTCAGGTGGCTTCAATTCGCAGAGGTGTAAAAAAAGCGTTCATTAACACCTTATAACGCAAGTTGTTGTGGGACCTTGATCTGGACCTGGGTCTTAAAAGGTATTTATGTGTTGTTGCGACACATATTCTAAGCCTTATAACACAACACTTTTTATTTAAAAAAAAATTGAATAATCTATAAGATATGGAATTGCAAGATGAAATTTATCAAGCAGTGTGAACTAATGGCGCTTTTTGTTGCATGGACATATCGTGGTATCGTTTTGCTTGTGATAAATCAATCTGGATATGACTTTGAAATTTTTTATTTGGCTGGTTTTATTTGATTAGAATAAAAATTGATGCATGTTCAAACTTCGTAAGCTAATTTTCATTTTTGCAATAAAATATAAGAATTTTTAAATTTCATTTGTTATTCTTTTATTTTGCTTTTGAAAATAGATCATACAGCAACGCAAACTAAATTTCAAAGGGAAAATAAAACATTGCGCGAAGTAAAAAAAATCAGACAGGTGCGAATAAAATTCGTTCGCCAAGGGTTCCGTGAATGTAAAAGAACACGATATCAAAAATAATTGAGAAAAAGGTGTGCTGTAATGTCTTTATATTGGCAAACCATCGACCCATAACAAAATAAATGTTTAATCGTAAGTGTCAGTAGTAAATTACAATAACATCTACATTGAAATTTAGTTGGGTGGAGAGGTCCATACTAAAAATATTTTTTTTACAATAATACAAAAACTGTACATTGCAAAATTCTAAAAATAAATGCAATATTTCTTAAATTAGGTTCACTTTCATATGCCACCCCACTCATCAGGGTCAAAAATGCTTTTTTTTTACTCTCGCCACACCCATTCTCTAAACACACAGAAATATAATTATTTGAGACTTCACTATGGTTTTCATTCAAATTTTACCAATTGTCATTCAAAAATTTACCATTCAAAATTGGGCCTGTGATTTTTTTAAAATATTTCTGTCAATCATCGTAGAAACGTAGAAACGGTCTGAACTTGCACTTTTTTGACAATAACTCAAAAACTGTTCACCGCACTCTAAATTAGGTGCTCAATTATGCAAAATTATGTGAAAAACTCGTTTTACTCTCACCAATAGGGTTCGTTATAAAAAACGGTACCCTAAAAAGTTTGAAGAAATCGGTAGTAATCGCCGTTCTTGAGCAATTTATCGGATTGGAAAAATTTTCAGTTTTCGTGCATGTTGGGGTGCCTTCTATGCGCACACTATGCATTTTAAAAAAGTGTTAAGTAGCTTGTATTTTTATTTTGCCCATATTACGTATATGTCAAGTTTCAGACTAGTCAAGTTCAAATTTTGACTGTGTAGATCACGTTGTTCATCAATATTGCTTTCTTTTTATTCGTAATTGGTGTTATTTAGAGTTTCGGTGTAGAGGTGTTATATAGAGATTTCGACAAATTATAAGATAAAGTTAAAACATTTTATGAAGAAGACGATATCAGCCACATGCAAAGGGATTTCTTTGCCAAGGGATTTGTTTACAAAGGGATTCAAAGGGATTGTTTTGTGCGTAAATTGTACATTGTGCCATAATAAACTGCTTTATATCGATGTGTGATGTTTGGATTGGATATGGATTGGGTATGGATTGGATATGTATTGGATATAGATTGGGCATGGATTGGATATGAATTGAATATAGATTGGATTTGGATTGAATATGGATTGGATATGGCTTGGATATGGATTGAGTATGGATTGAATATCGATTGGCTATGGATTGGATATGGAATGGATATGGATTGAATATGGATTGGATATGGATTGGATATGGATTGGATATGGATTGGATATGGATTGGATATGGGTTAGATATGGATTGCATATGGATTGGATATGGATTGGATATGGATTGGATATGGATTGGATATGGATTGGATATGGATTGGATAGGGATTGAATATAGATTGGATATGGTTTGGATAAGGATATGAAAAGAATTGGATAGGAATTGGGAATGCATTCTTCATGGATTTGATTTCGGTTGGGAAAAAAGATCAAATTGAAACTTTTTTGATATAAAACCGATGTGGAATAATTCTAATGAACACCCTGAATATTAAGTGTTACGGTTACTTTAATACTCCAACAAACCACCGTCATAAATTGAATTTAGTTCACAACGGTTAGTGATCAAACGAACCTTTTTTTCTTTTCTATGAATCAAATCAACATATTCATCATTAAATCCCACCACCTAACGCAATAGCTTTGAATATCCCTAGATACCATGTGTACCGTTTTATTTTCCTAATATTTAGAGTGTTCACTAAGCCACCAGGTCTGAAAAACACATATTCTAAAATGTATAAGAAAAGTGACCTCTGTCAGGAATCGGACCCGCACCTTACATTTACAAGGCTAACATTTTATCAGTTGAGCTAAAACTAGCAACCTGTTATTAAAGGTTGATTCTTTGAACTAGATTGATTAGCAAATAATTTTATTTTTATTTCCAACAGTAAACTGAAAAAGGCAGGATAATCACAAAATTATAATAAGCAAACACTTACAGTTACATAGTGGAATACTTCAGTATTAATTACGCAGCGAACTAACAGTTACAAAACGTTTGACAAATCAAAATGTTTCAACAAAATTTAATTAATTTTATTTTGATTATATTTTACTCCCAAACAATCGAAAGTAAAAGGGTTTTCGAAAAACATCCAATTGTTAACACATCAACAGGACAAGTAAGAGGAAGTGTTTTAAAAACACGTTATGATGAAGAGTTTTATGCTTTTCGTGGCATTCGATATGGAAAACCACCAATAAACGAGCTACGATTTCAAGTAAAATTTGAAGCATATTTCTTTGCTAATTGATTTTTATTTTTTTTTTATTTTTTGAAGGCACCAGAACCAATTGGACATTGGGATGAAATTTTTGATGCAACTGATGACGGTCCTACATGTATTCAATTGTCAAATTTTAATCAATCCGAGGATTGCTTAAGACTTAACATTTATTCAAAAAATGTAAGATTTTATATTTTTATTCGACGTTTTAGTAATAGGAATTGTGAAGTCCCTTCTGTAATCCAAAAATTACAAAACATAATTTAAGATTATTTAAATATTAATATTAATTCTTACAAACTTAAAAAAACGAAAAAATTTTTGTATTCACAGTTACCAGACAACTCAACAAATTCAATAAAGAAAACAGTGTTATTTCAAATCCATGGTGGCACTTTGTACAATGGATCGGGGTTAAGTTACGACTTAGGTGGTCCATTTTATTTAATGGAACATGATATTGTTTTTGTCTCAATAAATTATCGTTTAAGTGGATTAGGATTTTTGAGTTTGAATATCAGCAAAGCACCAGGAAATGCTGGCTTCAAAGATCAAGTTTTAGCATTGAAATGGGTGAGAAACAATATTGGCAGTTTTGGAGGAGATCCGAATGATATAACACTGATTGGAGATAGTGTAGGAGGTTATTCTAATTTACTTCACATTGTCTCACCCATGTCACAAAATTTGTTCAAACGGGTCATAGCAATGAGTCCAAGTGGGTTTCGACTTAAGATCAAATCCAATTTGCTAGAACTATCAAAGGAATTAGCGATTGATGCAGGGTGTTCGAGCTCATTAACCCCTGATGAGATTTATGATTGTTTGAGCACAACTGACTCAGCTCGATTTCTTGGACTACTCCCAGATGATTCTACTCCAATAAATAAAAGGTTAACATGGGATGCAGTAGTGGAGCCTGATTTTGGACAGGAAAGGTTTTTAGTAGAAGATCCTCATGTGTCGTTAGAAAATGGGAGATTTGCTAAAGTGGCTTTGTTAATTGGTTTAAATAACCAAGAGTGTTTTTGGGATCCTTATGATATTGTTAATAATGAAACAATAGTAAAAGTATTTCCAGACCAGTTCGACGATATTCTACCAATTTGTTTTCGGTGTGAGAAAAACTCAGACTATGGAAAACAAATAGGTCCAGCAATTCTCAGGTCATATAATTTGTCGTTGAACTTAGAAAATGGAGATTTTCCAAAACTAGGAGAAGTTAATTTGAAAGAAAATATTCTTTTAAGTGGTTTGTGATTGTTTGAACATGTTTCAGGTTTTTAGCGATGCCTTAATGGGATATCCTATTCGACGTATCATAGATTTTATGCACAACTCTGTCGATGTGTTTTATTATGAGTTGTCGTTTACACAGAGAGTTAGTGTTTTTATGTTAGATGGAAAGCCATACGGCGTGTCACATGGAGATCAGGATAAATATCTTTTTAGTAAGAAGCACATGATTGGTCTAAATGATCCTGAAAATGAAATTTCGAAGCGAATGACAAGAATGTGGGTGCAGTTTGCGTTGACTGGGTAATATATTTATACTAATCATTTCTTAAAAAATACTAAACTATGTTGGGTTTTGATTTTAGAACACCGGATATCGTAGGTGATCCAAACATCAAATATTTCATTTGGAAGCCATATACGAATGAAGATCATTATTATTTGAAATTCGGGGATGAATTAGTTTTGGAAAAAAATTTGTATGGGGATCGTTTAAATGTATGGTACCAATATTTTAAATAAAATTCACGAATTTGATCTCTGCATGTTGATGTATTTTATGAATTTCATTTTGTTTATGCACCAAACTGTTGTTCAATTACTATACAAAAAAAAAACGATTGAATTATTAGTGACCATTTACTATCTTAAAACTGTGTTTTTACTCAATTTTTACATGAAAATGTGTAGATTTTTTGTCATAGATACGAAAATCATTTAAAATAGTAAAGCAGTTAAATGCAAATTCTTTACAAAAAGTAATTTATGTAATTCCTTACATGTCCTAAAATCAATGTAAAGATGTATAGAATATACATATTGTAAAGATTGGAAATAATATGTCTCATTTGTAGTTATCAGATTATATAATGAAAATAAAAAAAGTCCAACCGGCAGGATTTCAGCTAAAAATAGGTAGATTTCTTGGCCAGACAGATTTCTGTACAATTAGAATCGGATGTATAAGATAACTTTAACTAAAAAAGTTAAATAGAATCAGAATTCTCAAAAACAAGAGCTTACCTAAAAAATTTGCGTTGTTTGTATACAAGTTTATCTTAAAAAAATTGTGAAGTAGCCATGTGTAAATCTTAGCTGAAAGGAAATGTAAATGTTGCTTGCATTGAATCGAAAATACTTCAGGTTGTTTAGTAGTAAAACACATTTTTGACATAAAGAAATAATAAAAAGTCAGACAAGTGCGAATAAAATTCGCTCATCAAGAGTTCCGTGAATGTAAAAGAACACAATTTCAAAAATTATTGACGAAAGTTGTGTTGTAATGTCTTTATATTTCCAGACCATAGACGCATAACAAAATAAATGTTTAATCGTAAATGTCAATAGTAAATTACAATCAAATTTACATTGATAAAAAATGAGTAAAAAATGTTACTTTAGGTTAAATCTCATGTTTATGGTAACTCAAGAAAGATTCAATTACACCAGCTTGTAAATGGTTGAAATATGATTATTTTTTCGGTCAATCAAGTGTTGAAATTTAGGGGGGTGGAGAGCCTACATACTAAAAATATTCTTTTTACAATAACACAAAAACTGTGCACCGCAAAATTCTAAAAAAAATTATAATGTTTCTCAAATTAACTGCTCCTGCTCATATGACACCCCACTCGCTTGGGTCAAAAATGGTATTTAAAATAGTGTTTTTACCCCTCCTCGTTTCCACCCCCTTAATAAATCTAAGTATGAGAATATGACACTTTTATATATTTTTTATGAAAAACGTACTAATTTTTCTATCATTCCAAATATATTTGAAAATTTTCGACCAGTTAGGTTCGGAGCTAATCGAGGTAAGAAAACACGAAAAAACGTCTTTATTCAAAATTATACAAAAAATGGTGAGGTGTAAAATTCCAAAATAAATTTTTAAGAAATACTGAAATGAAGCCCTTTCATATGATACCCTACTTGAATCTATAAAAAAATTTATTTTCTCAAAGGTCTCACATCGTACCCCTGTAAACCAAACGAAAACCACTTTAGTTTTATTTGTATCCGTCATTTCATGTGGACAAATTAGTTTTATATGCACCTCAAAATTCAAGTCTATAGCATTTATAGTTTACGAGATAATCGATATAATGTGAAAAACTCGTTTTACTCTCACCAATAGTGTTCCGTATAAAAAACGGAACCCTAAAAACTCTATATATTATTATTGCATAGTCACTCCATTCCTTGTAATATCTAAGTAATAACTAAAATGTATTTAGATTAAATATGCCTTACTAAAGAAATTAAAGTAGTTGCTCAGTAATAAGTAAAATTATGTTGTCGCATTTTTGCAATTTATTGCAATAATAGTCCAGTCATCATAGGTTTTACCTGCGGAAAAATTCCTATTGAGCTGAATTTTTGTTTACACCTTTTAGACCAGGGTAGAAGCCATTAAAAATAATAAAAAGTGAAAAAAAATAACAGTAGGATGAAACCCATTAGAAAAGGAGGAGAATATTATAAAAATAAAAGGAAAAATAATTTACGGGCGATCTGAGGTCGGGAAGGGGAAGGGGTGAGTTTTTAAGGGTAAAAAACGGTTTAACTCGATTTCCGGCAAAACTAAAAGTCCCATGGAAAAAATTTAAATGGCAAAGTTGTAGGTAATAAAAAGATGTAAAACTTTGACCTAGGCACTTTTTTCACATCACTTCAAAATTTATGTGAAAAATTCAAAAAACCAAGTTTTTGGTTTTTTATTTTTATCTTTTACAAAAATTTTTTTTTTTTCCACGAAATTTGGTGAAAACTTACCTTTTTATGTCCCAAATACGCTGTTATTTATTTGATTTGAAATATGTATTTTTTCACCTTATTTTGAATTAATATCGAAAAAGTACCCTAATTTTCAATCGAAAATTCACCCGTCAAAATATCAGTTTTTTTCAAAAAGTTGGTATGCTTTCTGTTCGTTGAAATTTTTACTTTCCGATGGTGAAAAAAAAATAATTTATTACTATAGTAAATCTTCTCAAAAAATGGAAAAAATGAATTGAATTTTCGATTCAAAAAACCAAGTTTTTGGGTTTCTTATTTTTGTCTTTTACAAAAAAATTTTTTTCACGAAATGTGGTGAAAACTTACATTTTTATGTCCCTACTACGCTGTAGTTGATTTGAAATATTTATTTTTCACCTTATTTTGAATTAATATCGAAAAAGCACCCTAATTTTCTATCGAAAATTCATTTAATTTTTACATTTTCTGAGAAGATTTACTATAGTAATATATTTTTTTTTTCATCATCGGATAATAGAGATTTCAACGAACAGAAAGCATACCAACTTTTTGAAAAAAGCTGATATTTTGACGGGTGAATTTTCGATTGAAAATTAGGGTGCTTTTTCGATATTAATTCAAAATAAGGTGAGAAAATAAATATTTCAAATCAAATAAATTACAGCGTATTTGGGACATAAAAAAGTAAGTTTTCACCGAATTTCGTGAAAAAAAAAAATTTTTTGTAAAAGATAAGAATAAAAAACCAAAACCTTGGTTTTTTGAATTTTTCACATAAATTTTGAGGTTATGTGAAAAAAGTGCCTAGATCAAAGTTTTACATCTTTTTACTACCTACAACTTTGCCATTCAAATTTTTCCCATAGGACTTTTAGTTTTGCTGGAAATCGCGATAAACCGTTTTTTACCCTTAAAAACTCACCCCTTCCCCTTCCCGACCTCAGATCGCCCGTAAATTATTTTTCCTTTCATTTTTATAATATTCTCCTCCTTTTCTAATGGGTTTGATCCTACTATTATGGGGAATATTTGGGGAATATTTCTATTCTAATTAACATCCTAAGTCACGTTTGTATAGTCATTAGTGATTGTTTCCAATCAATATGAAATCAATGGCTGACACTTGGTCAATTTGTAGTTCTATATGTATTAATATTAGACTACATTAAGGGAATTTAAATTTATTTTAGATTTTTGAGATCAATTAAACTCAAGTAAGTAAAGAAGTAATTGGAATTTTTTCAATTCAAAGGTTTGGTTTGAAGTTTTTCAGAAAAAAAACTCCAATTCACATTTTTCGTGTTTCGGATCGGATTCGAACCTACCCTCGTCAGTGCCCAGCTCGAATCCTTGGGCAGACACGCTATCGATTACGCCGTTGAGGCGATGACAGTTTCAAAGTTGAAACTTCTTCATCACTTATTTATTTTACTTGAGTTGAATTTTTCCACTGTCATTAGACTCCATATTATGGAAATGTTTTTACATTATATGGGATTTTTTGCATTAAATTTCTAGACAATACTTTGTGTGAATTCATAGAATGGGGAATATTTCTATTCTAATTAACATCCTAAGTCACGTTTGTATAGTCATTAGTGATTGTATCCAATCAATGTGAAATCAATGGCTGACACTTGGTCAATTTGTAGTTCTATATGTATTAATATTAGACTACATTAAGGGAATTTAAATTTATTTTAGATTTTTGAGATCAATTAAACTCAAGTAAGTAAAGAAGTAATTGGAATTTTTTCAATTCAAAGGTTTGGTTTGAAGTTTTTCAGAAAAAAAATGACGTCTAATTTTTTAATCTAATGTAGTCTAATTTTTGCTCTGACATCTGTTGCCTCTGACCAATAGGTCGCGAGATAGTCGCGGAAAACTGATTTCTTCATAACTTCATAACCTTCATAACTGTTTCAGCTGGCACGATATCAATGTCGATTTTTCACATATTCATTAAAATGCCATAACAAAGGTGCATACAAAAATTCAGCTCAATAGGAATTTTTCCGCAGATTGGGGCTTAAAACTACTAAAATAACTGGACTATTCTACGGTTTTTTGTTAATTCAATAGTGTTCTCAAAATATGGACGCAAAAGAAGCAGGTCAAAAAATTGGGTAGCGAAAATCCGAAATTCTACGTCCACGCCGTGCTACCTGGGTAACGCTAACAGAATTAGGTTGGTGTAGTTGAGAGGGGCAGAGTAAATACTGCTTATACTCAATGATTCTGCACCATGGCGAGTCATTGGCGCCATAAAACCAATGCAACTCAAGCGTCTGTTCTCCATGTTAGGAGCGGCTTGGAGCGGGCGTCTGTCTTGGATCAAGCGGCTCGCTATATAAATGTGTAGAAAGCGTCTGTTCTCCATGTTAGGGGCGGCTTTCAGCGGGCGTCTGTCTTGGATCAAGCGGCTCGCTATATACACGTGTAAAAAGGTTGTTTCTGGTGACCTTAAGATGCAGACCGAACCCATTCACGAAAATTTGGGTTGGGCGAAGGGCTAACACTCCATTTCCGTAAAAAAATTACTGTCATGAATTCTGTACACAGGCCTCGGAATATCTCGGATTTATTATTGGAACGACCTCGGAAACTGTACCCGGACTACGATTTAAAAATAAGAACCTGGAACATGCTAAGCCTTAGAAGACCAGGTGATCTCCTAAAACTCACCCAACAAGTCGAGAGCTACACACTGGATATAGTGGCATTACAAGAACTAAGATGGCCAGGCAGTGGAATCCATGAAACAGCGAAAGTATACACTCTGTATTATTGCGGTCATCAAAACGGAGGAAAATTTGGAGTTGGCTTTCTTATACACCGTCGCGTGAATCAGCATGTTATCGACTTCTGCCCAATTAATATGCGGTTATGCACACTGAGAATCCGCACGCAAAAACTCAATGTAACGATCGTCAATGTTCATGCACCTACTGAAGATAAAGCAGATGATATTAAAGACCTGTTCTTCCTAGAACTCGAGGAAGTCATCAATAACATCCCGCGACACGATATAAAAATCGTGGTAGGTGACTTTAATGCTCAAATCGGTAGGATTGCAGAACTTAAAACACATATCGGCCCTAACAGCTTGCATCATACCAGCAACAATAACGGTTTTCGAGCAGCCGAGCTGGCTATGATGTATGATCTAGTAATTTCCAGCACTTTCTTCCCTCACAAGAGAATTCACAAGGCAACGTGGAAATCAAATGACGGAAGAACGGAAAATCAAATCGATCACGTCAAGATCTCTAAAAGATACTCTACAAGTATAACTGACGTTCGATCATACAGAGGTGCTGATAAGGACACCGATCATATGCTTGTCATCTTTAAGTACAAGTGCAAGTTGTCATCTACATTTAACAGACAAGCAAAAAAGACCATGCGCTGGAATGTCGAAGCATTTAAACATCCGGAAACGCTGAATAGATATCAGGAAATAATAACACAAAACATAGAAGAGCATGACATCTCTTCTGAGATGCCATTAAACATACAAGAAGAATGGCAAACGCTTCAATCAACCATTATAGCCGCAGCACAAAGCACAATCGGAAAACGACCACCGAAATCACACAACGAATGGTTTGACGACGAGTACCGCCAATCCGTTGAAAATAAACAAAAACTGCGAGAAAAATGGTTAACAAGGAACACCCGAAGCTCCCAAGCTGATTATCTATGCGCCAGGAAAGCCTCAGCAAAACTTCTACGTAAAAAGAAACGCGAACACATGAAGAGCTGCATCGAAAACATCAACCAACACGCGGCCAACGGAAGTTCAAAAGAGTGCTTTGCCAATGCGTGGAATCTGACCAAAGATTTCCAGCCAAGATCTACAGCCATCAAAAATGTAAATAATGAACTTACAACAAGTGAACGTGATGTGCTGGCAGTGTGGCGATCCCACTTTCAAGACCTACTGAATAGGACGAACGAAGTTCATCCTATTCGAGCAATTGCTCCATCAACTGAGGAGATTTTTGTCCCTTACCCAGCAATAGAAGAAGTGGAAGCTGCCATTAAAAAACTGAAAAATGACAAATCACCAGGTTTCGATGGAATTCCCGCAGAACTTCTGAAAAATGGAGGAGCAGCTCTTGTCTCACGTATATACGATCTGATTCTTGCAATCTGGGACCAAGAAGAACTACCTGATGAATGGAAAACAGCTCTCATTGTTCCGCTACATAAGAAAGGTGACCGTCTAAAGTGTGAAAATTATCGTGGCATCGCACTGTTGAACACTGCATATAAAATACTAGCTAATGTCGTACTTGCTCAACTCATCCCGTTCGCCGAATCTATCATCGGTGACTATCAGTGTGGTTTTCGTCCCAACCGCTCAACCACAGATCAATGTTTTACATTAAGGATGATTCTGGAAAAATGTTGGGAGTACAACATAAGCATTCACCAGCTCTACGTTGATTTCAGGCAAGCATATGATAGTATCATCCGCGCCAACCTCTGGTCCGCATTCATATGCCTTGGTATCCCAGAGAAACTTGTTTCTCTGTGCAAACTCACAACATCGGGATCAAATTGTAGAATAGTAATCGAAGGGTCAGTTTCTGATCCTTTTGATATAACATCAGGTGTTCGACAAGGTGATGCACTCGCGCCCATACTGTTTAATTTGGCGCTGGAGCACGTGATAAGAAAAAGCCGAATTGAGACACAAAACTGCATATATAACAAATCTAGTCAAGTTCTTGGCCACGCAGATGATATTGTGCTTCTCCGACGTAGAACAAGCGATGTTAAGGATAGTCTCTCTCAGATTGAAAGAAATGCTAAACGGCTTGGATTATGCATCAACACCGGCAAAACTAAAGTGTTAACAACGTCTAAGAACATACCTCCCGGAAATCTGGATACTGGCGACTATGAAGTGGAACGCGTGGAAAACTTCAAATACCCCGGGTCTGTAATAACATCGTCAAATGACATGCAGGCAGATATCAAAGCCCGTGTCTCTGCCGCATACAGAGTTTTCTACGCAAACTCAAAACTTCTGCGATCAAAACATCTTTCGCGGTCGTGTAAACTCACACTTTACAAAGCATTAATCCGACCTGTGCTTACATTTGGAAGTGAAAGCTGGACACTGACTTCCTCCGATTGTAGAATTCTATCAACATTCGAGAGGAAAGTCATACGAACAATTTATGGTCCATGTAAAGTTGCTGAAAATCAGTATTGAATCCGAATGAATCATGAAATCAGACAGCTTCTTGGAGGCTGCGATGTAATCGGATTCATTAAATCTAACCGGATCAGATGGTTTGGTCATGTAGAAAGGGCTCCATTAGAAGAACATGAAGAGAAATTACGCAATCTTTCGAGTGAATTCCGCCAAGAAATAGCACAATTGAAGTCAGGTAACATGATCAATCCATCAACTAGTTCAGATCCAGCAAGAGTGAAAATACCCGCATTTGATGGATCTACATCGTATCAGATATTTAAGATGCAATTTGAGATAGCAACAACTGGGCAACAACCAGCAAAAAGTAAATGCGCTTATATTGGCATTGAAGGGACCTGCTGCTGAAATCTTGCAGACATTATCAGCGACAGAGCGTGATTACAGCAAGCTAATGGAGGCCTTAGAATTAAGATATGGGGAAAGTCATATGCAAGCTCTCCATCGCATGCAGCTCAAAACACGAAAACTGGGAGTCAGCGAAACTTTGCAAGAATTAGAGGCTGACATTGTGAGACTGGTTAATCTGTCATATCCGAACTATAACGCTGAACGCCGAGACGAGCTGGCAGCTGATACATTTATCAATGTTCTTCGAGATGTACAAATGAGAAATCAGCTGTATCTAAGCGGGAGGAAACTACCTGCGGAAGTCTTAGCATTGGCCCTACAAATGGAAGCTGGAAAAAGAGCGTATGGCTCAGATAGAGTACGTCAGATGGAAGTTGCTGAAGAACCTTTAAAAGCAGCGCTTGAGGAAGTGTTCATGCGTGTCAAGGAGATAAGCCTGAGCGAAATCAACGAAATAGATCTAGCAGAGTAAGATGCTGGAACTGTGGAAAGTTGGGGCACATCCGAAGAGTATGTAAATGGGAGCCGCACCCGGAAGACAGATGCCACGTTCCGGATTCGGGAAACTAGATTGTGCCAGTTTTGAAGGGGCGAAAGCTGGCTCAATTACAATGCCCTACATTGGTGGTATCACAAGTCAAAAGAGAAAATAGTAGTTTAGTCCTAGAGACAACCGTTGGAAGCAAATCGTGCATGTTGACTTTGGACACAGGTGCTTCAAGATCGATAGTGCGTCTAGATGTGGTTCATGATAGTCAGATCGATACAGCAAGACGATTCACCCTAAAAACAGCTACTGGTGAAACAGTTCTAGTTCATGGAGAAAGCGACCAAGAAGTTCACCTTGGAGGAAATTCATTTAGGCACCGATTTATTGTAGCAGATATAGAAGATGAGTGCATAATTGGGCTTGACTTCATGAAAGAACACAATTTTATATTAGATCTGGGAACCCACGTACTGAGATATGGAAACACAGAAATTGTGCTACACGCCACCAACGACAATGATGAGGTCCGTGTTATTAGTGACGGACCAACTGAGATTCCGGCAAAATCTAAGAAGATCATATGGACCAAGCTACTAGATAAAAGTGACCAAAATTCACATGTGATGGCTGAGCCAGCTAACAACGACTTCGGGGGAAACATTATGATTGGCCGAACGCTAGTAGCAGCCAAAGAAGGGGTAGTTCAAGTGCAACTGATTAACTTCTCAAATAAACGAGTGATCATCAATCATGGAGAAGAAATCGCCAAATGCAGCACAATAAAAGAGAAAATCAGCTGTCAAGAAGAGCAAAAGGTCTTCATGCAGAGAAACAATCCCGCATTAGTAGCAATACTTCAAGATCTTAGTAAAAGAATGAATCCAGCCGAATTCAAAGAAATCAAGAGGGTATTAACGAAGATGAGCAGCGTTTTCTCTACTGGAGATGGAGATGTTGGAAGAACAAACATCGTGCGACATAGGATCAACACTGGAAACGCTCATCCTATCAGGCAGCCTCCTAGAAGACTACCACTAGCTAAACACGAGGAAGTGCAAGGAATGCTGGACAAAAAGAAAAATGATAGAGTCATCAGGCCATCTTAGAGTCCATGGAGCTCACCAGTGGTGCTTGTTAGAAAAAAAGATGGGTCAGCTCGTTTTGGTGTAGACTATCGAAAACTGAATGAGGTAACCATTAAGGACACCTATCCACTGCCACGAATTGATGACACACTGGATACATTATCAGGAGCCAAATGGTACAGCACACTAGATCTGAAGAGTGGTTACTGGCAAGTTGAAATGCATGCAGAAGATCGACGAAAGACAGCATTTTCTACTGGCAATGGGTTGTGGGAGTTCAATGTGATGCCGTTTGGTCTATGCAATGCTCCAGCAACATTTGAACGTCTAATGGAATGCGTGTTGCATGATTTAACCTGGAAGGCCTGCCTCGTTTATCTTGATGACATCATTATAATGGGTCGCAACTTCGAAGAGCATCTAATGAACCTCTAAGAAGTACTCAGAAGAATAAGTAATGCCAACATGAAGTTGAATCCGGTAAAGTGCAATCTCTTCCACAAAAAAGTGAAGTACCTTGGACACATCATTACAGAAAATGGAGTCGGAACCGATCCCGAGAAGATTGATGCTGTGAAAAATTGGCCAGTACCGAAGAATGTTCATGAGCTTCGCAGTTTTCTTGGCCTATGCACCTATTATCGTAGATTCGTGGAGAATTTTGCGAATATCGTCAAGAGTCTACATAAATTGACAGAGGCAAATACCAAGTTTCTGTGGACAACCGAATGTAATGAGGCATTCTGCCGTTTCAAAGAAAAACTATGCAACACCCTTATACTAGCCTATCCAGAATCCGGAAAGATGTTCATTCTGGACACAGACGCAAGCAATGTAGGAACCGGAGCGGTTTTGTCACAGAAAGTTGGAGACGATGAGAAAGTGGTGGCGTACTTCAGTAAAGTTCTGTCAAAGCCGGAGCGGAATTACTGTGTCACGAGGAAGGAGTTGCTAGCTATCATCAAGGCTGTGAAACATTTCCACAAGTCTTTGTGTGGACAACCATTCCTGATTCGCACGGACCATGCTGCTCTAAAATGGTTATTACAATTCAAATTTCCTGAAGGACAAGCAGCAAGATGGATAGAGATCCTGCAAAACTACGACTTCAAAGTTGAACACCGCAAGGGAAGGATCCATGGTAACGCCGATGCCCTGTCCAGAAGACCCTGTATAGAGGAGTGCAAGTCATGTAGCAGAACTGAGAGAAATGAGGCAATGAAAGTGAACCAAATCAAGTTCTAAACTCCTGACGATTGGTGTACCGAGACAATTAAAAGAGAGCAGCTAGAAGATCCAGCTATGGCTCCAATATTGAAATGGAAAACCGAGGGATTGCGACCGGAGTGGAAAGAGGTAGCACCTTTAAGCACGGAGGTGAAATGCTACTGGGCGCAATGGGACTCACTATTGATGGACAGCGGGATACTAAAAAAAAAATGGGAGTCCGCTGATGGAAAGAAAGTGTTAGAACAACTGGTGTTGCCATCTAGTCGAGTAGAAGAAGTACTGGGAAAGCTGCATGGAAGTATTTCTGGAGGACACCTGGGAGTCAATAAAACCCTAGCCAAAGTAAGGGAGATACTTGTGCAGCGAGCAAAGGATCAAAAACTAGAACTCGAGGAGAGATGCAACAGTACAATGTGGGCGCCCCAATGGAGAGAATTGCTATAGACATCGCGGGGCCATTTCCGGAAACGACAAAAGGTAACAAATACATCATGGTGGTCATTGATTACTTTACAAAATGGCCGGAAGCGTATGCGATACCGAACCAGGAGGCAGTTACGGTCGCTGAAACGTTAGTCAACGAATGGGTTTGCAGATATGGAACACCGCTCGAGTTGCATACCGACCAGGGAAGGAATTTCGAATCTCAACTGATGGAAGAGCTGTGCAGAACACTCGGCATTAGAAAAACACGAACTACACCTTTGAACCCACAATCGGATGGCATGGTAGAACGATTCAACCGTACTATGGAAGAACATTTGTCGAAGGTAGTGGAAGCCAACCAAAGAAATTGGGATAAGGATCTTCCGTTATTCTTGATGGCCTATCGTAGCGCAGTGCACGATACGACATGTGAAACGCCAGCGAATATCATGTTCGGAAGAGAACTACATCTTCCTAGTGACATCGAGCTCGGCATCCCTGGAGGTCTGGTATCTACGAAAACAGATTATGTGGGACAACTAAGGGAGAAAATGAATAAAATCCATCAACAGGTTTGAAACCACATTAAGATTGCCAGTGACAAAATGAAAACCAGGTACGACATAAATGCAAATAGTGGCGGTTTTCAAGAAGGAGAATTGGTATGGCTATACAACTCCAGGAGAACTAAGGGAAGATCTCCCAAGATACAGCCAGATTGGGAAGGTCCATATAAAATAAGCTTGCCAGATCGCCCGGCTAAAGCCGGACTCGCCCGGCTTTTTTTGGTAAAACTTGGCTAAAAAATCGCCCGGTTCGGACGCCCGGATTTCTAAACAAAATCCGGAAATCGCCCGGATTTTTCCAACATTTGTTCATTGAAAAAAAAATATATATATAATATTAATTCGTTTTATAGTCAAAATTTTAATAATCTTTCTTATTCAAATATGTTTCACATGTTAAATCGTGTTATTTTCAATGTTTCATATGAAAATATATAAACAATTGACATCATTTCAACGTTTTATAATTTATATAATGTGCTCTCGTTCGTTTAATCGAACGAATCGTTTCAATCTTGCTGCAAATCGTGGAGTTTGGTTTAGTTATCCCAGCGGCGACCAATACGACAACTGAGCGCGTATTTTCTCACATCAATGACATTTGGACAAAAGAAAAAGGCAAATTGACACTGGAAAACGTTCGGGCACAATTGATGGTAAAATTCAACTGGAAGGAGACATGTCCAGAGTTTTATACAAAAATAAAAGAAGATGCTGGTTTTTTCCAAAAAGTTGCTGGAAGTGAAAAATACAAAATGAGACCTGATAGTTTGTTTGGTACTCAAGAGAGTGGACAGTCATCGACTTCGATGGAGATTGATTGAATACAATGTTGACAATTTAAGCATAGAACTCTTTCTGTAATAAACAGAATTAAAAATATTATTAACAAAATATATTTCAACATTTCAAAGCAATAAAGAGTTTTCAAAGGTTATTTATGAAAAAACATAGTCTTTTTGTTTCCTTCTTTTCTGTGCGATTTTTAAAAATTTTCTATTTCGCCCGGATTTCGCCCGGCTTTTCAAATGGAAATTTTGACACTTGTCGCCCGGATTTTGCCCGGATTTATAAAAAAACCGCCCGGATTTTCCGGCCCGGAATGCCTCCAAAAAAAATCTGGCAAGCTTAATATAAAATAATCAAACGAATTAATGATGTTATCTACCGCATCCAAAAGGGACCCCGTACCAAGATGAAAGTGATACATCTGCAAAGGTTGGCAGCGTACCAAGGTAACAGTACCAATGCGATAGCTGATATTGTTCGGGACGAACAAAACTAAATGGAGGGCAATGTAATAAACTTCGTCCAGAATGGATTAATTTAATTTACTCATAAATAACCAATACATTCTGCATTCAGACTATGGCTAAGATGAATTAAAAGTTAACTCCTTTTAACTAATACATTTTGCATAAATGCAAATTAAATTTCGCTAATACAAATGTTTACATTAATGAAAGCAGGTGTGGCCTATTCTTGATGTACGTACTACAGTGAGTTACCAGAAGTTTCTGCTTATTTGTTTTTGGATATAAATAAGCGAACAAAATATCAGATAATCAGTTTTAATTTTGCAATTAAAAGTGTTTTACAAATATTCGCAAGTATAAGGAATAATCGGGTGGTACTTGAGCCTGGGTACTAATAGTGAAAGAATTTGAACCTAGTGGAATAGTAAATACAGATTTTACGATTCCGAATATTATTGATTCAAATTGTGGAAAAGCGGTAAAATTTATCGTACATAAATTGGAGACCCTAGAATTTATTGTAATTAAAATCGGAAGTTGCTGTAACTAGTTGATAAATAAAGTGTGAGATTTTGTTAACGATCTGTCTTTTTACTGTCGTGTTTGCTCAATAATCGAAAAGAACCAACGAAGAGTCGTTACATTTTTTTTTTGTATATGAAAAAATAAAAAATTTACTTGTGCCTTATAATCATCATGCTGTTGGAAGATCATCTAAAAATATTGGAGAAACCTTGTTTTCAAAACTTAAAGATAAAGTGCCGAAGGAATTACAAACCGATGTAATATATCAGATTAAATGTTCTTGTGATTTCACCTGTACTGGACAAACTAAACAATTTTTAAAAAAACGATTTGATCAACATTTATATGATGCTAAAAGTAAGCCAGTTAATACAGAAGATGATAATGGTTGTAGTGAGCTTTCAAGACATCTTGCTGTTGTTGGACATAACGCTTCTTTTTCTAATGTTCAAATTCTCGATAAAGAAAGCAATTTTAGGAAAAGAAGTATAATGGAGATGATCAAAATTAAAAAAAGTAAAAATTCTATTAATAAACAAAAAGACACCGCTTATCTTCAAAATATTTACGATAATATTTTAGCTTAATATTTTTCTTTTATTTTTTCTTTAGTCTTATCTAGTATTCTAAAAATTTTATTTATCGTTGTCAAAAATGTATTTTGCACTGATGTATTTTGCACAAGATTTTTGCACGTTAAAAACTAAATTTTCCGAGACGCCCCCTAGAAAAATTCTTTGTGGTCAAAAAACCATAACGGCTTTATTTTTTTTTTTTTAAGTGAAAAGAACACGTGCCGCAAAATCATCGAAGTTTATTTTTTGATAAAATTGTTAATATCTCATAAAATATGCAGATGTCAAAAAAAATCACATAATCATTTTTGCAGGAAATTTAATTCTCTACAAAAAAGGTCCAAGTCATTTTTTTCCTAAAATATATATATATATATATATATATATATATATATATATATATATATATATATATATATATATATATATATATATATATATATATATATATATATATATATATATATATATATATATATTGTAACGACTCTTCGTTGGTTCTTTTCGATTATTGAGCAAACACGACAGTAAAAAGACGGATCTTTGGTTAACAGAATCTCAAACTTTATTTGTCAACAAATTACAGCAGCTTCCGTTTTTTCTTACAATAAATTCCAGGGTCTCCAATTTATGTACCATAAACTTCACCGCTTTTCCGCAATTTGAATCAACAATATTCGGAATCGTAAAATCTGTATTTACTGTTCCACTAAGTTCAGATTCTTTCACTATTAGTACCCAGGCTCAAGTACCACCGATTATTCCTTAAACTTGCGAATATTTATAAACACTTTTAATTGCAAAAGTAAAACTGATTCTCTGATATTTTTGTTTGCTTATTTATATCGAAAAATAAATAAATCGAAACTTCTATAATCCACTAGAAATCAATACTACGTAGTCCGTACATCTGAAATAGGCCACACCTGTTTTCATTCATACTTGCATTTGTATTAGCGAACTCAAATTTAATTTATGCAAAATGTATTAGGTAACTCCCTTCAATCCGGTAATGTAAACATTTGTATAACAAATTTAATTTACATTAATTTATGCAATACAATTTGCAATACAAGTAAAAGATTGAAAAAGGAGTTAACTTTTAATTAATGAATGAGTAAATAAAATTAACCCATTCTGGACGAAGTTTATTACATTGCGCTCCATTTAGTTTTGTTCGTCCCGAACAATATCAGAGATCGCATTGGTGCTGTTACCTTGGTACGGTGCCAACCTTTGCAGATGTATCACTTTCATCTTGGTACGGGGTCCCTTTTGTATGCGGTAGATGACATCATTAATTCGTTTGATTATTTTATATGGGCCTTCCCAATCTGGCTGCAGCTTGGGTGATCTTCCCTTAGTTCTTCTGGGGTTGTATAGCCATACCAATTCTCCTTCTTGAAAACCGCCACTATTTGCATTTATGTCGTACCTGGTTTTCATTTTGTCACTGGCAATCTTAATGTGGTCTCGAACCTGCTGATGGATTTTATTCATCTTCTCCCTTAGTTGTCCCACATAATCTGTTTTCGTGGATACCAGACCTCCAGGGATGCCAAACTCGATGTCACTAGGAAGATGAAGTTCTCTTCCGAACATGATATTCGCTGGCGTTTCACTTGTCGTATCGTGCACTGCGCTACGATAGGCCATCAAGAATAACGGAAGATCCTTGTCCCAATTTCTTTGGTTGGCTTCTACTACCTTTGACAAATGTTCTTCCATGGTTCGGTTGAATCGTTCTACCATGCCATCCGATTGTGGGTTCATAGGTGTAGTTCGTGTTTTTCTAATGCCGAGTGTTCTGCACAGCTCTTCCATCAGTTGAGATTCAAAATTCCTTCCCTGGTCGGTATGCAACTCGAGCGGTGTTCCATATCTGCAAACCCATTCATTGACTAATGTTTCCGCGACCGTAACTGCTTCCTGGTTCGGTATTGCATAAGCTTCCGGCCATTTTGTAAAGTAATCAATGACCACCATGATGTATTTGTTACCTTTTGTAGTTTCCGGAAATGGCCCCGCGATGTCTATAGCAATTCTCTCCATTGGGGCTCCCACATTGTATTGCTGCATCTCTCCTCGAGTTCTAGTCTTTGGTCCTTTGCTCGCTGCACAAGTATCACATCGCCGACACCATTGCTCTACGTCGGTTCGATACCTTACCCAATAAAACCTCTCCCTTACTTTAGCCAGGGTTTTATTGACTCCCAGGTGTCCCCCAGAAATACTTCCATGCAGCTTTCCCAGTACCTCTTCTACTCGACTGGATGGCAACACCAGTTGCTCTAACACTTTCTTTCCATCAGCGGACTCCCATTTTCTTTTTAGTATCCCGTTATCCATCAATAGCGAGTCCCATTGCGCCCAGTAGCATTTCACCTCCGTACTTAAAGGTGCTACCTCTTTCCACTCTGGTCGCCTCCCCTCAGTTTTCCATTTCAAAATTGGAGCCATAGCTAGATCTTCTAGCTGCTCTCTTTTAATTGCCTCGGTACACCAATCGTCAGGAGTTTGGAACTTGATTTGGTTAACAGTCATTGCCTCTTTTCTTTCAGTCCTGCTACATGACTTGCGCTCTTCAACACAGGGTCTTCTTGAAAGATCTTCAGTGTTACAATGTATCCTTCTCTTTCGGTGTTCAACGCGGCAATCTTCTTCCTTTTTGACATTTGCCTCCTTTCTCTCAGTCCTGCTATATGACTTGCGCTCCTCAACACAGGGTCTTCTTGAAAGATGTTCAGCGTTACAATGTATCCTTCTCTTCCGGTGTTCGACGCGGCAATCTCCTTCCTTTTTGACATCCACTTGCTTGTTCGAAAGGTTCATCAACCGGCCTGAAACTATTCCTTCTTTTGCTGCTACTTGTGTTTTGCATTCTTGTCTGATGTGCCCTAACTGCCCACAATTCCAGCATCTTACTCTGTTAGATCTTCTTCGTTGACTTCGTTCAGGCTTATCTTCCAAACTTTTGACACGCATGATCACTTCATCAAGCGCTGCTTTTAGAGGTTCTTCAGCAACTTTCATCTGACGTACTCTACCTGAGTCATACGCTCTTTTTCCAGCTTCCATTTGCAGGGCCAATGCTAAGACTTCTGCAGCTGGTTTCTCATTTGCACATCTCGAAGAGCATTGATGAATGTATCAGCTGCCAGTTCGTCTCGGTGTTCAGCGTTATAATTCGGATATGATAGATTAACCAGTCTCACAATGTCAGCCTCTAATTCTTGCAAGGTTTCGCTGACTCCTTGTTTTCGTGTCTTGAGCTGCATGCGATGGAGAGCTTGCATATGACTTTCCCCATATCTTACTTCTAAGGCCTCCATAATCTTGCTGTAATCACGCTCTGTCGCTGATAGTGTCTGTAAAATTTCAGCAGCAGGTCCCTTCAATGCCAATATAAGCGCGTTTGCTTTTTGCTGGTGATCAACCCCAGTTGTTGCTATCTCAAATTGCATCTTAAATATCTGGTACGATGTAGATCCATCAAATACGGGTGTTTTCACTCTAGCTGGAGCTGAAGTAGTTGATGGATTGATTATGTTACCAGACTTCGTTTGTGCTATTTCTTGGCGGATTTCACTCGAAAGATTGCGTAATTTCTCTTCATGTTCTTCGGTAACTTTCCGCAGCTCCCTTTCCATGTTGTTGATTTTGACCTCTGCACTGGATATACGTGACTCGATTACTTCACGTAGTTGTTGTTGATCTAATTTTTGTTCCGCTGCCAGTTTCTCTTGTCGGGCTTTTTGTTCTGCTGCCAGTTTCTCTTGTCGGGCCATCAGATCAGCAAGTTGTTGTTGTTGGTTGTTTCCTTGTTTGGTCATCATATCAGCAAATTGTTGTTGTTGGTTGTTTCCTTGTTTGGCCATCATATCAGCGAATTGTTGTTGCTGCTGTGCCATCATTTCTTTCATCAACACCATCATCGGATCAATTGCTGGGGCATTCTGGACCGTACCTTCCTCTGGCTCTACTTCTATGACCTCTGTGTTTTGGCCTGCTTCTTCTAAAATTTTACGCAGCCGGAATGCAAGTTCTGCCTTCGTTCCATGGATTGGAGCATTCCTTTTCTTCAACTCATCCTTCAGCTGGGTCTGGCTGAGATCACTAATATTTACTGTCTTGACCATTGTTTCAATAATCCCACTTCTGACACCACTGTAACGACTCTTCGTTGGTTCTTTTCGATTATTGAGCAAACACGACAGTAAAAAGACGGATCTTTGGTTAACAGAATCTCAAACTTTATTTGTCAACAAATTACAGCAGCTTCCGTTTTTTCTTACAATAAATTCCAGGGTCTCCAATTTATGTACCATAAACTTCACCGCTTTTCCGCAATTTGAATCAACAATATTCGGAATCGTAAAATCTGTATTTACTGTTCCACTAAGTTCAGATTCTTTCACTATTAGTACCCAGGCTCAAGTACCACCGATTATTCCTTAAACTTGCGAATATTTATAAACACTTTTAATTGCAAAAGTAAAACTGATTCTCTGATATTTTTGTTTGCTTATTTATATCGAAAAATAAATAAATCGAAACTTCTATAATCCACTAGAAATCAATACTACGTAGTCCGTACATCTGAAATAGGCCACACCTGTTTTCATTCATACTTGCATTTGTATTAGCGAACTCAAATTTAATTTATGCAAAATGTATTAGGTAACTCCCTTCAATCCGGTAATGTAAACATTTGTATAACAAATTTAATTTACATTAATTTATGCAATACAATTTGCAATACAAGTAAAAGATTGAAAAAGGAGTTAACTTTTAATTAATGAATGAGTAAATAAAATTAACCCATTCTGGACGAAGTTTATTACATTTGGTTCTTTTCGATTATTGAGCAAACACGACAGTAAAAAGACGGATCTTTGGTTAACAGAATCTCAAACTTTATTTGTCAACAAATTACAGCAGCTTCCGTTTTTTCTTACAATAAATTCCAGGGTCTCCAATTTATGTACCATAAACTTCACCGCTTTTCCGCAATTTGAATCAACAATATTCGGAATCGTAAAATCTGTATTTACTGTTCCACTAAGTTCAGATTCTTTCACTATTAGTACCCAGGCTCAAGTACCACCGATTATTCCTTAAACTTGCGAATATTTATAAACACTTTTAATTGCAAAAGTAAAACTGATTCTCTGATATTTTTGTTTGCTTATTTATATCGAAAAATAAATAAATCGAAACTTCTATAATCCACTAGAAATCAATACTACGTAGTCCGTACATCTGAAATAGGCCACACCTGTTTTCATTCATACTTGCATTTGTATTAGCGAACTCAAATTTAATTTATGCAAAATGTATTAGGTAACTCCCTTCAATCCGGTAATGTAAACATTTGTATAACAAATTTAATTTACATTAATTTATGCAATACAATTTGCAATACAAGTAAAAGATTGAAAAAGGAGTTAACTTTTAATTAATGAATGAGTAAATAAAATTAACCCATTCTGGACGAAGTTTATTACATTGCCCTCCATTTAGTTTTGTTCGTCCCGCACAATATCAGAGATCGCATTGGTGCTGTTACCTTGGTACGGTGCCAACCTTTGCAGATGTATCACTTTCATCTTGGTACGGGGTCCCTTTTGTATGCGGTAGATGACATCATTAATTCGTTTGATTATTTTATATGGGCCTTCCCAATCTGGCTGCAGCTTGGGTGATCTTCCCTTAGTTCTTCTGGGGTTGTATAGCCATACCAATTCTCCTTCTTGAAAACCGCCACTATTTGCATTTATGTCGTACCTGGTTTTCATTTTGTCACTGGCAATCTTAATGTGGTCTCGAACCTGCTGATGGATTTTATTCATCTTCTCCCTTAGTTGTCCCACATAATCTGTTTTCGTGGATACCAGACCTCCAGGGATGCCAAACTCGATGTCACTAGGAAGATGAAGTTCTCTTCCGAACATGATATTCGCTGGCGTTTCACTTGTCGTATCGTGCACTGCGCTACGATAGGCCATCAAGAATAACGGAAGATCCTTGTCCCAATTTCTTTGGTTGGCTTCTACTACCTTTGACAAATGTTCTTCCATGGTTCGGTTGAATCGTTCTACCATGCCATCCGATTGTGGGTTCATAGGTGTAGTTCGTGTTTTTCTAATGCCGAGTGTTCTGCACAGCTCTTCCATCAGTTGAGATTCAAAATTCCTTCCCTGGTCGGTATGCAACTCGAGCGGTGTTCCATATCTGCAAACCCATTCATTGACTAATGTTTCCGCGACCGTAACTGCTTCCTGGTTCGGTATTGCATAAGCTTCCGGCCATTTTGTAAAGTAATCAATGACCACCATGATGTATTTGTTACCTTTTGTAGTTTCCGGAAATGGCCCCGCGATGTCTATAGCAATTCTCTCCATTGGGGCTCCCACATTGTATTGCTGCATCTCTCCTCGAGTTCTAGTCTTTGGTCCTTTGCTCGCCGCACAAGTATCACATCGCCGACACCATTGCTCTACGTCGGTTCGATACCTTACCCAATAAAACCTCTCCCTTACTTTAGCCAGGGTTTTATTGACTCCCAGGTGTCCTCCAGAAATACTTCCATGCAGCTTTCCCAGTACCTCTTCTACTCGACTGGATGGCAACACCAGTTGCTCTAACACTTTCTTTCCATCAGCGGACTCCCATTTTCTTTTTAGTATCCCGTTATCCATCAATAGCGAGTCCCATTGCGCCCAGTAGCATTTCACCTCCGTACTTAAAGGTGCTACCTCTTTCCACTCTGGTCGCCTCCCCTCAGTTTTCCATTTCAAAATTGGAGCCATAGCTAGATCTTCTAGCTGCTCTCTTTTAATTGCCTCGGTACACCAATCGTCAGGAGTTTGGAACTTGATTTGGTTAACAGTCATTGCCTCTTTTCTTTCAGTCCTGCTACATGACTTGCGCTCTTCAACACAGGGTCTTCTTGAAAGATCTTCAGTGTTACAATGTATCCTTCTCTTTCGGTGTTCAACGCGGCAATCTTCTTCCTTTTTGACATTTGCCTCCTTTCTCTCAGTCCTGCTATATGACTTGCGCTCCTCAACACAGGGTCTTCTTGAAAGATGTTCAGCGTTACAATGTATCCTTCTCTTCCGGTGTTCGACGCGGCAATCTCCTTCCTTTTTGACATCCACTTGCTTGTTCGAAAGGTTCTTCAACCGGCCTGAAACTATTCCTTCTTTTGCTGCTACTTGTGTTTTGCATTCTTGTCTGATGTGCCCTAACTGCCCACAATTCCAGCATCTTACTCTGTTAGATCTTCTTCGTTGACTTCGTTCAGGCTTATCTTCCAAACTTTTGACACGCATGATCACTTCATCAAGCGCTGCTTTTAGAGGTTCTTCAGCAACTTTCATCTGACGTACTCTACCTGAGTCATACGCTCTTTTTCCAGCTTCCATTTGCAGGGCCAATGCTAAGACTTCTGCAGGTAGCTTCTTTCCGCTTAGATAAAGCTGGTTTCTCATTTGCACATCTCGAAGAGCATTGATGAATGTATCAGCTGCCAGTTCGTCTCGGTGTTCAGCGTTATAATTCGGATATGATAGATTAACCAGTCTCACAATGTCAGCCTCTAATTCTTGCAAGGTTTCGCTGACTCCTTGTTTTCGTGTCTTGAGCTGCATGCGATGGAGAGCTTGCATATGACTTTCCCCATATCTTACTTCTAAGGCCTCCATAATCTTGCTGTAATCACGCTCTGTCGCTGATAGTGTCTGCAAAATTTCAGCAGCAGGTCCCTTCAATGCCAATATAAGCGCGTTTGCTTTTTGCTGGTGATCAACCCCAGTTGTTGCTATCTCAAATTGCATCTTAAATATCTGGTACGATGTAGATCCATCAAATACGGGTGTTTTCACTCTAGCTGGAGCTGAAGTAGTTGATGGATTGATTATGTTACCAGACTTCGTTTGTGCTATTTCTTGGCGGATTTCACTCGAAAGATTGCGTAATTTCTCTTCATGTTCTTCGGTAACTTTCCGCAGCTCCCTTTCCATGTTGTTGATTTTGACCTCTGCACTGGATATACGTGACTCGATTACTTCACGTAGTTGTTGTTGATCTAATTTTTGTTCCGCTGCCAGTTTCTCTTGTCGGGCTTTTTGTTCTGCTGCCAGTTTCTCTTGTCGGGCCAACAGATCAGCAAGTTGTTGTTGTTGGTTGTTTCCTTGTTTGGTCATCATATCAGCAAATTGTTGTTGTTGGTTGTTTCCTTGTTTGGCCATCATATCAGCGAATTGTTGTTGCTGCTGTGCCATCATTTCTTTCATCAACACCATCATCGGATCAATTGCTGGGGCATTCTGGACCGTAACTTCCTCTGGCTCTACTTCTATGACCTCTGTGTTTTGGCCTGCTTCTTCTAAAATTTTACGCAGCCGGAATGCAAGTTCTGCCTTCGTTCCATGGATTGGAGCATTCCTTTTCTTCAACTCATCCTTCAGCTGGGTCTGGCTGAGATCACTAATATTTACTGTCTTGACCATTGTTTCAATAATCCCACTTCTGACACCACTGTAACGACTCTTCGTTGGTTCTTTTAGATTATTGAACAAACACGACAGTAAAAGACAGATCTTCAGTTAACAGAATCTCAAACTTTATTTGTCAACAAATTACAGCAGCTTCCGTTTTTTTCTTACAATAAATTCCAGGGTCTCCAATTTATGTACCATAAACTTCACCGCTTTTCCGCAATTTGAATCAACAATATTCGGAATCGTAAAATCTGTATTTACTGTTCCACTAAGTTCAGATTCTTTCACTATTAGTACCCAGGCTCAAGTACCACCGATTATTCCTTAAACTTGCGAATATTTATAAACACTTTTAATTGCAAAAGTAAAACTGATTCTCTGATATTTTTGTTTGCTTATTTATATCGAAAAATAAATAAATCGAAACTTCTATAATCCACTAGAAATCAATACTACGTAGTCCGTACATCTGAAATAGGCCACACCTGTTTTCATTCATACTTGCATTTGTATTAGCGAACTCAAATTTAATTTATGCAAAATGTATTAGGTAACTCCCTTCAATCCGGTAATGTAAACATTTGTATAACAAATTTAATTTACATTAATTTATGCAATACAATTTGCAATACAAGTAAAAGATTGAAAAAGGAGTTAACTTTTAATTAATGAATGAGTAAATAAAATTAACCCATTCTGGACGAAGTTTATTACAATATATATATATATATATATATATATATATATATATATATATATATATATATATATATATATATATATATATATATATATATATATATATATATATATATATATATATATATATATATATATATATATATATATATATATATATATATATATATATATATATATATATATATATATATATATATATATATATATATATATATATATATATATATATATATGAGCAATTTCACGAAGATTCAATATCGTTTTGACTTGACCCCTTTTAATTTTGATTATTTTTTGTTTATAGATAGTCTTTCATAGGGTGTCCCAGGGGTCTTCACAGGGTGCCCCTAGATTTTTTGTTATTTTGTGATGTGAGTACATTTTGACGAGCGATTGTAGAAAAACTACTGAATCGATTTTCATAAATGATATGTCGTTGAATAGGTATTAGAACAAAGTTTTTAAAAATGTACACTGTTAATTTTTTGAAATAACTTTTAACGGTGTAACATAAGAAAAAAACGGTGTAATTGAAAAAAAGATGGCATAGCCTTTTTTTTTTTTTTTTAACTAAATTGAAGCTTATTTTATATCTAACCACTTGTGAAAGTTTCGGACACGGGTTATTTTTTGTTTGTAAGATAAAATTCGTTATGCATATGACTGTCGGGAATCAGTTTTTTTGTGGTCTGAAGGAAACTTATAAAAATGGCGTTATAAACTAAAATATTTTTTTTTTATGTTAAATATCAAATATTTCATTATTAAATGAACTTTTTAAAATATTATAAAAATTATATATGTAGTACAATAAATTAAATAAATACAATTGTTAAAAATGATTTACTTATTTTACAAACAGAAGTTTCTTTTGAATAGGAAAACACTTCTGCAATTATTTTCTTTGTATTAGATGGCATAAAAAAATGAAATGTTTATTTGTCACTTTTAGTAATCACTTGTCACTCTTACAAAAAATAATTTGACAGTCTCGACTGTAAACGAAAAAACCGTATAAATAACAAAATCTATTTAGAAACTTTTGACTGGAGAAGTATTATGTTCGTATTATGTTATTATGGTCATAAAGTAAAAGATTGTATTTTAACATTAAATTACAAATATTTTATTATTGAATAAACTTTTTAAAGTATCATACAAATTATATACGTAGGTTAAAGAAAATAAATATAGTTATTAAAAATTATTTACTTATTTTACATTTAAAAGTTTCTTTTGAGTTGGAAAACATTTTTGCATTTATTGTCTTAGTATTTAATGGTACAAAAGAATGAAATTTTTGAGTTCCACTTATAGTAATCGCATTTTTATATCGGTTTTGTAATTTTTCTTTTGTTAATTGATATTCATTTTTATCGGCGTATCCAAAGTTCATGGTAGATTCCCATTTTAAAGCACATTCGCAAAGTTTTTTTGGTGTATCAATAATATCTTTGCTCCCTATACTATAACGGTGTGCAACACGCTTTAGTGTTTCACCAATTCCATCACAAGATTCCTTTCCATGACTGGTAGCATGAAAATGCCATTCTGCATCAACCTTAAAGTCTTTTTGATGGTGGCATAAGTTAATTAGGTTATGTTTATTTTTGTATTGAGACGGTGCACCGTCAGTGTTATAAATTATTTTCGTAATGTTAGAATTAATATGCGTTTTCATGAATTTAATAAATTTTGTAATGAAAAGATGGACTGCAGTACTGTTGTGATCGTTTATATCCAAAATGAGTATAAAACTTCGGTGCTGTATATATTAACTTGCGGCACTTTGAAATAAATGACAAATGGATAAATAGTAGCTTGTGAATTATTATAATAATAGCCTTGAACCGCATCCTGAATTATGAAGCCGTAGTTTTCAGAAAAATCCCCTTGAACGAAGCACTTCCTGCTTCTAATTTATTTTTCCTCAATGAATGTAGATTGCTGTTTTGCTATAAAGTTGTGTGGTATCAAAATTTGTAAACGGTAAATAAATTTTTTCATTAATTCTTCTATAGTTTCAATTAAAGTATCCAAATTGCATCGATCAGTGGTATTCCATTGTTGATATTTGACTTGAAGGATTCCTTTAACGTCAAAATCATTTAGTAATTTTTCTTCCAGTTGTTGAAGTTTTTTTTAACATTCATTGCACTTCAAAGTATGACAATCTTTGTTAATTCACCACATGAAACAAAGTCAATTAATGTTTTATAATTCTGGAAGGAAGCATCAGTAATTCAAGACATCTTAGAGTGGTGAATCATTACTTTCATATTTTGATGTATGGTACACACGCACACATTAAGAACTCCTTGGGATAATTTTATACATTCTTGTGGTCGAAGGGACGTGAATTTAGTAAATCCTATTTTCACATCAGGAAACTTATTTTTAAACTCCACATAAGCCTCATTTAATGTACATAGCAATAAGCGCTTTTGTGTTTTTATGCGCTCATCTCCTTTTTTAAAAGATATTGCATCTCGTTTGCCTGGCAATAATCTACTGATCTCATCACTTTTATAGAACTGCTCCACAACATTTATATCTGTTGTGGATACACCTCTTTTATCCGTCGCAGATGAATGTTGAAAATTATTTTCATGTAGAGTTTTACTTTTTTCAACCAAATGACGCGTATCATTACTGTTGTTTGTTATTATAATTATATTGTTATATTGTTATTATAATTATATTATTATATTCAAAAATATAATAATTTATATTATTATATATAAAAAAAATTCTACGAGAAGTCGTATTTTTCATATATCAAAGGCTATCTATAAACTAAAAATAAACCAAATTAAAAAGGGTCGAGTCAAAATTTCGCAAAATTTTGCTGAACTTGACTGAAATTGCTTTTTAAAAAGTTCATTTAATAATAAAATATTTGATATTTAACATAAAAAAAAATCTGAATCCAAAAATCGTCATTGTTATAATTTTCCTTCAGGACAAAAAAAAACTTATTCCCGACAGATATATGCACAACGAATTTTATCTTTAAAACAAAACATAACGCGTGTCCCAAACTTTCACAAGTGGTTAGATATAAAATAAGCTTCAATTTAGTTAAAAAAAAAAAAGGCTATGCCATCTTATTTTAATTACACCGTTTTTTTCTTATGTTACACCGTTAAAAATTATTTCAAAAAATTAACAGTGTACATTTTTAAAAGCTTTCAATACCTATTCAACGACATATCATTTATGAAAATCGATTCAGTAGTTTTTCTACAATCGCTCGTCAAAATGCACTCACATTACAAAATAGCAAAAAATTGAGGGGCACCCTGTGAAGACCCCTAGTCAAAAAAAAAAAATTCTAAGAGAACTTTTTTTTTTATTTATGAAAGACTATCTATAAAAAAAAATAATCAAAATTAAAAGGGGTCAAGTCAAAATTTCCCAAAAATTTGCTGAACTTGCGTGAAATTGCTCATATATATATATATATATATATATATATATATATATATATATATATATATATATATATATATATATATATATATATATATATATATATATATATATATATATATATATATATATATATATATATATATATATATATATATATATATATATATATATATATATATATATATATATATATATATATATATATATATATATAATATATATATATATATATATATATATATATATATATATATATATATATATATATATATATATATATATATATATATATATATATATATATATATATATATATTTATATATAGGAAGGGATGAAAAAGGATTTTCCTGATTAATCAAATTCCTGCAAATATCAAGGCGTTAGATATCATTTTAACTTTTCTAACACAATTGATTTTGTTTTGTATTTAGAACAACTTCCAGGACACTTTGTTTTGTCCGATCCTATCTATTGTCCGATCTACGAAATTGTTATTTCCCGCGGCACGGAATACTAGTTATGAAAAAATTGCTGTAATTTATTTCTCAATTCCTATTTCACGATGTACAGAAATAGGGCCACAGATGTACTCATAAAGAAAGAATACTATACAAAATAGTAGACCAGTTGGCATAAATAAAAGACGCCAGAATAGTACATTATGATGCTAGGACGTAAAGCTAAAGATTTTGGACGTATGTGGAGTTTGCAAATCGAAGCGCTAGCCGGGATTTGGATCCACATTAAGTCCAAAATAGCTTACGTTCGTGCATCATATACTATTTTTTATTCGCCGCAAGCAAAATATTTAAAAAAAATGTTTATTCTAAATTAAAATTATAAATTTGCATAAATTTTGGAATAAAAATATGTGGAACAAGTTACCTTTGACATAATATTTGTTATTTTTTCCAAATTATCGTATCACTTTTTTTTTTGTTTAGCGTATGGTTTTTTCTTGTGACACATTAAAAATTAAACTTAAAATAGGAAGACTCTTCTATGAAATCTACCTAAAACAAACCATGGATGCACATTAAATGAACTTACAATCGATTTGATTGCGCGTCGTTTAGTAAAAAAGTAAAAAGTAAAATATTTGAACATTGGGCAGTACATTTGAACATCAGATGTTTACATCGAGCGAGTCTATCCATGCTACTACATCGGGAGCTGCCAAATGGATGCCATTGTACCGTCGAATTGGACACACAGTTGCAATGTGTTTTACGGTTTGTTGTGGAGCGCCGCAGTCACACTCAGGGACTCTGAAATGCCCCACTTGTAGAAAGAATCAGCACAACTTCCACGATTCGTTTTTATTCGGTTTAGTGTAGTCCAGGTATGACGACAGATCGAAACCAGGTGGTGTAGAAGTTGAGTTAGTAATAGAAAGGCCAGTTGTGTTGTAATGATGCCATGAGGTTTCCCAGGTATCCAAGATATTAAAATTAGTTGCCAGCAGGTTGCTATCAGTTTTATGTAGAGGCTTTCTTGACTTCAATCGACAACGAGTGTGGTCACCGTAATATTCATGCAAGGGTAACGTGATGTTGTTGGTTACCTTTTTATGTTCACGCATGAGAGCATGCAAGCGTCTGAGTGCAGGTGGAGCGATATTGCTTAACACAGGGAGCCAAGGTAAAGGGGTGGATCTGATAGTACCACTTATAGTACGCATCGTGGCATGCAACGGGCAGTCAACTTTTTGAGAATGTGTGCTAGTGAGTATGTGTGCTATCACTATGACAACATTATGGGGGGTGAGGTTCTGTGGAACAAAAAGAAAGCAACTGTTCAATTTATTCGTAAGATACCAGGGAAAAAAAACTTAATATTAGAATATTAGAACAATTCTTCTAGATTACAGAAACTTTAAAATTTCAATGGGGGGTTTAAACCCGATATAATCCGTATGTTGCTACGCCACTGATCTTTTTTTGTGTATGTTTATTGATTCTAGTGTTAGTCTTCTGCTACATTTCTTCTCATGTTAATTTTAGTATTTTCATAGTTAAACTTGTGTCTTGTAGTTATTGTATGCTGCTCGTTGTTATATTTAATAGAACTTTTACAGAATTTTAACAATTATTTTATACTTTCGAATTTTTAAATTACTTGTCTTTAAATACTAAATAGTGCAGAAAAGCGGAAAAGAATGTGGGTAACAAGGAAGGTTTTAATTAAAATCTAGACAATGTGTAATTGCAGAATGTAGCTTTTAAGTTTAAGTTTATCTTAATGTTAGGGCAACAAAATTTAGCAATATTTATTGAAGTTTTGGTTATATATGTATTGTATCGGTGGTTCAGTCGTTGAACGTTGGGCGGTCCACGGGTTCGATTTCCTGACGATGTATTGATATTTTTTTCCTGAGCAATTTAAAAAAATGTTTGAAAAAAATCATGAATTTTATAACTTAACAGTTGAACAAAACTTAGGAATATTCGTCTGATCTCAGAAACTACAGAAGAGTTTGTTGTTGTAGAACATACCAGAAGTATGTAATTATCATACACAGACTAACAATTTCAATTCAAACGAAATAACAACAAAGAAAATTAATTTTTAAAATTATTTTTGTAGTGATTTTTTTTTTCAATGTTCTCATAGTTTTATGATTTCAACAACAAAGGAACATTAAATTATCAATTTCAAAAAATTGATCAGTTGAGTTAAATGTCAAGAACGAATGATAAGTTCCAGTAATAACAGATTATAAAATAGTTTTTGTACACGGACGAATACTATTATGAGAAAAACGTGTTTTTAGTTTTAAAAACCTGACCATTTTTTATTTTACTGGAACTTGGTATATAAGTAGTATGGACAAAATAAAAAATACAACTTCTTTTAGAATTTTTTTTAAGTGCGTAGTTTGAGCATAGAGTGAACCCCAATACGAATGAAATTGAAATTTTTTCTTTATTTTGAAATTGAATTGCTCAAGAATGGCTATACCAAGTTAAACAAAACTTTCTTTTGTTTGATAGGTTAATCTTTTTGAAAAAAATGCATTAAACGGTTTCATAATTAGTTTTAAAATAAAACTAATCAAAAACTTTTTTAAAGACAGCGCGAGGGTCAAACTACAATTGAATTTAAATTGTTTTTTTTAAACAAATATTTAATAAATTTCACTGATAAATTAAAATAAAATAGCCAATTTCTTGTTACATAATAGTTTTTATTTACTATAATAACGTATTTCGAAAGCTATGCTTTCATCGACAGAAGCATATATCAAAACTGATATCCACCGAAGTATGGTTAAAATCGTTTGGGCTATTATAGAACGATACACTAGGCAGTCAATAAATATAATGAGTGAAATAATCAATAAATAATTAATTAATTAATAAGTCATATGTATTGAGTTTACAAACATTTTTATTTCATTTAATTGTTTGTTTAAAATTATTATAATAAAAATTCTATAGCAATATTATTTATGGGTTTACAATTTACATACATAAATTAATTTGATTAATTTTTAGTAAATTTATTAAAAGTAAAAAACTGCCATGTAAAATGTGCTCATTCTGCAAGACTATTCGTCAAATTTTAGCAAATATTAATTTTCCATAACTTTGGTGATTCGAAATCGACTTAGACACTTTAAAAACTTTTTTTATTTTGCCTAATAATTTGGGTTTCTATGAAACCGTTAGGAAAGTATTTATTTCTATTTAAAATTTTTTACAAGAATATTTTCTTATATATTTTATGGTAAATAAGCAATACATAACTTGTAAAATATTAACTTAACAATAGTAAACGTATTAGCAAAAAATAAATTCCAATTAAAACCATTTAGTGGTGTTATTGAATAGTTACCATAAACAGCTGTTGATAAAATTAAACGCGATGTAACATTTTGCGTATAATTTCGATCAATTCTCAGTTAACATTGCATGTGGTATTTACGAGATAAAATACATTATTATGAGTCTATGGTCTGGCAATATAAAAACTCAAACATGGTACTAATGAGAAAGGTTCAAATTTATCCCAAAATACCGTCAATTAGAAATGAAGTTTTTATCTGAGAAAATTCCAACCATAGCTTCGAATTGGAAAAATTCAAATTATATCTTTACTTACTTGAGTTTCATTGCTCACAAAAATCCGCAAATAATTTTAATTAATTTTCAAATGAAATTTTAAGTAGTAAGATTACAAAACTTATATTTGTTATCTCATCCTCAATTGAATTCATATTCACAAAAGCATTCGATTCACTTGAATAATCTATGGGCTATTATTTTGAAAACGTACATCGAAAAAAAAACGACTATTTTTTAAAAATCTGAAATTTTGATATTTTGTTGGTATTGGCGAAAGGAAAAAAGTAATTTCTGCTTTTATTTTTTGTGTACTCTGAATCGGAGTTATGCGCGGTTGAATTTTGAGGCTTTTTCACGTAGTTTTTGGTAATGGTGGCAATGTTTTGTGAATAGGTGCCACAAATTTCATCCGACTTACGTATATTTTTGCAAGTAAAAAGGAAAATAATTGAATAATTGAAATAAGTAAGTTTAAAATTAATAACTTTTCTCTTTTCCGCTAGGCGGCGCGTAAAACCTTGGTTTACTTCAAAGCTCATATCTCAAAAAGTAGGCTTTTTTTTTTTTTGTTTTTTACAAATTTTAAAGTAAACATATGCAGCTATGAAATTGAGAAATAAAAAGTCAGCAATTCAATATGGATTTTTTCTTACGATTTTTTAAAGTTTGGTATATGAAAAATTCACATGTGTTTTTTTATTAAGTTTATAATCCTGTACTAAATGTGGATCTAATAAATTAAACATTTCATATTTTAACACCTGCAATAAATTTGAACCATTTTTTGTGTATTTCTGATTGAGAAACAGGTTTTTATTCAGAATAAGAATTGGAGATCCCAATGATCGAAGATTTTGTTATAATTTCAACATCACCAACACTAACATTAGAAAAAAACATTAAAAAAATATTTTTCCTATAAACATTATAATTTAATCAATATTATAAATAAATACATTAAAAAATTAATATATATATATTTTTTTTTGCCTTTAAATTGAAATATTTATGATCATCAGAAAAAGAAAACATTTTGGCAATTATTTTATCGGGTGTAGTGTTATCCGGTAAAAAACAGTGGAATCCTTGGGTTCTTTGTTTTCTTCCAAGAACATTTCGTAGATGTCGGTGAGGGTCTATAACACCAACCGCTTTGATTTCTTAATTTTTGTCGATCCTTCTGTAATAGTAACAACATCTTTAAGGCCAGGCATTGTTCTACTAATTTCCTCTGATAAGAAGTATGTTTGAATTTGTTTTACTATATTTTGTGACAAACTGTGCACTTGTTTGCTTTGAGGCCAACTGTAAGGACCTACTGTTTCCAACAGATCCATGGCGAATTCTACCAGTCGTCTTGATGCATTAAATTCATCCTGAATACGTTGATTTGACCAAAATTTACGTGGTAGAGTTGTCAACAAAAACACTTGTTTTGATTTACGGCTGGCATCTTTAAACTCTTTTTTAAGGTTCATAAGCTATGATGTATATTCACATTCCTCGTTTGGTGATAACACTTTAACTGAATCTACTTGAAATATTCTTTGACTTATTGCCGATGTGACACTTGCAATTTTTTTATAACTTCCTGTTGTAATATGATTTTGTTTGATAGGAGATTCGGCTAACCTTCCAAGAACATTGTTAATATCTTCCAAAATGTCATTAAGTAGTTCAGGAACTGGTGGAGATATAGTATCAACCGAAACTGGTGATGGATTTAAAGATGCTGGAGGTATTTGAATATTTTCGTTCGTTGGAACATTTTCAACATCCTGATTTATAGAAATAATTTCACTATCGATAGTTTCCGAACATGAAAGCTGCTGTATAGAAAATATTAGTTGCATATGAATTTTTATTCATTTTAATAAAATAATTAAATTTACCTTATTTTTATAGATATAAGTGCGACATGTTTCACATATAAACTGGTCATCACGCAAAGTAAAATTTAGGGTTGCAGCTTTTTGAATAACAGCTGGTGTCACCAGTTCCACATTTTTTGATATCCGCTGATGATTTTTGAGACCGTACAAGTTACAGCACAATTTCTATTATTATCTTTTCTAAACGTTATGTCTTCTAAATATTTTCGAATATAATTGATTATAAGGCAATCCAATCAATATATATATATACCCTTGAAATAGTTTTGACATAGGTAGAATCAGGTAAAATTAGGTAGGTACAATTTAATATATTTTGATTGGATGCAAGTATAATTTGGTCAAAAACCGTTTGTGGGCGTCATTAGAAATTTTAAATGTTAAAATTATGAGCCTCTAATGAGATTTTAATTAGTAAAAAGGGGCTGAATAGACATTTTTTAAAATGAATAAACATTTTACACACCCTTTTAATAATTTAAATTCCTTTATTTTACCACTTAACTTAAATTAATTTTTAATAAGTTTTTAACCATTTAACCGCACAGAAAATGGTTCAAATTTATTGCAGGTGTTAAAATATGAAATGTTTAATTTATTAGATCCACATTTAGTACAGGATTATAAACTTAATAAAAAAACACATGTGAATTTTTCATATACCAAACTTTAAAAAATCGTAAGAAAAAATCCATATTGAATTGCTGACTTTTTATTTCTCAATTTCATAGCTGCATATGTTTACTTTAAAATTTGTGAAAAACAAAAAAAAAAAAAGCCTACTTTTTGAGATATGAGCTTTGAAGTAAACCAAGGTTTTACGCGCCGCCTAGCGGAAAAGAGAAAAATTATTAATTTTAAACTTACTTATTTCAATTATTCAATTATTTTCCTTTTTACTTGCAAAAATATACGTAATTCGGATGAAATTTGTGGCACCTATTCACAAAACATTGCCACCATTACCAAAAACTACGTGAAAAAGCCTCAAAATTCAACCGCGCATAACTCCGATTCAGAGTACACAAAAAATAAAAGCAGAAATTACTTTTTTCCTTTTGTCAATGCCAACAATATATCAAAATTTCAGATTTTTTAAAAATCAAAAATTTAAAAATCAACAAAAAAATGTACGTTTTCAAAATAATAGCCCCTATAAGATATGGAATTGCAAGATTAAATTTATCAAGCAGTGTGCACTGATGGCTCTTTTTGTTGCATGGACATATCGCGGTATCGTTTTGCTTGTGATAAATCAATCTGGATATGACTTTGAAATTTTTTATTTAGCTGGTTTTATTTGATTAGAACAAAAATTGATGGATGTTCAAATTTTGTAAACCAATTTTCATTTTTGCAATAAAATATAAGAGTTTTCAAACTTCCCTTGTTATTTGTTGTTTTTAGTTTTGAAAATAGATCTTCAAAGGGAAAATAAGACATTGCGTGAAGTGAAAAAAGTCAGACAAGTGAATGTAAAAGAACACGATATCAAAAATAATTGACTGATAATAAGGTGGGCTGTAATGTCTTTATATTGCCAGACCATAACAAAATCAATGTTTAATCGTAAATGTCAATAGTAAATTACAATCACATCTACATTGAAATTTAGTTGGGTGGAGAGGCCCATACTGAAAATTTTTTTTTACAATAACACAAAAACTATACATTGCAAAATTCTAAAAAAATTGCAATATTTCTTAAATTAGGTGCACTTGCATATGCTACCCTACTCATATGGGTCAAAAATGGTTTTTTTCACTCTTCCTACACCCAGTCCCTAAACACACAAAAATATAATTATTTGAGACTTCGCTATGATTTTCATTCAAAATTTACCGATTGCCATTCAAAAATTTACCATTAAAAATTTACCCTGTGATTTTTTTCAAAATTTTCTGTTCTCATCGTCGAAACGTAGGAACGGTCTGAACTTGCACTTTTTTGACAATAACTCAAAAACTGTGCACTGCAAAATTCCAAAAAAAATTGCAATGTTTTCTAAATTAGGTGCTCTTTCAAATAAGACCCCATTCGGCTGGGTCAAAAAAGATTTTTTTTACTATCTCCAACCCCGTCCCCCAAACGCACAGAAATGTACTTATTTGAGACTTCGCTATAATTTTCATTCAAAATTTACCAAACTTCCTAGCTCTGTGAATTTTTACAAATTTTTCTATCGATCAGTGTCGAAACGTAGGGGTGGGGTAAAAGTAATTAAAAACTGTGCACCGAAAAATTCTAAAAAAAATTTCTAAATTAGGTGCTATTTCAATTGACACCCACCTGACCTCGTTTTAAATAGTGTATTTACTCCTTCTCATTTCCACCCTCTTAATAAATGAGTTTGTGACACTGACACAACCCCATGAGTTTGTGACACTTTTATATGTTTTTTATTAAAAACTTACTAATTTTTCTATCATTCCAAATGCATTTGAAGAATTTCGATTAGTTAGGTTCGGAGCTAATCGAAGCAAGAACACATGAAGAAAACGTCATTATTCAAAATTATACAAAAGAAGGTGAGGTGTAAAATTGCAAAATAAATTTTAAATGAATACTGAAGTGAAGCCCTTTCATATGATGCCTTACTTGAATCTATAAAAAAATGTATTTTTTAAAGGTCTCACATCGTACCCCTGCAAACCAAACGAAAACAACCTTAGTTTTATTTGTATCCATCCGTCATCTTATGTGGATAGGTAAGTTTTATACGCACCTCAAATTTCAAAATTTTAGGTTCATAGCATTTAGAGTTTACGAAATAATCGATGTAATGTGAAAAACTCGTTTTACTCTCACCAATAGGGTTCGTTATAAAAAACGGAACCCTAAAAAGTTTGATGAAATCGGTAGTAATCGCCATTCTTGAGCAATTTAATTACAAAGTTACATCGGATTGGCAAAATTTTCAGCTTTCGTGCATGTTGGGGTGCCTCCTATGCTCACACTAAGCATTTTACAAAATTGTTAAGTAGCTTTTATTTTTTATTTTGTCCATATTACGTATATGTCAGGTTTCAGACTGGTCAAGTTCAAATTTCGACTTTTTCACCTGTGTAGATCACGTTGTTTATCAATGTTGCTTTCTTTTTATTCGTAATTGGTGTTATTTAGAGTTTCGGTGTAGAGGTGTTATATAGAGATTTCGACGAATTATAAGATAAAGTTAAAACATTTTATGAAGAGGACGATATCAGCCACATGCAAAGGGATTTCTTTGCCAAAGGATTTGTTTACAAAGGGATGCAAAGGGATTGTTTTGTGCGTACATTGTACATTGTGCCGTAATTAAATGCTCTATATCGATGTGTGATGTTTGGATTGGATATGGATTGGGTATGGATTGGATATGTATTGGATATAGATTGGGTATGGATTGGATATGAATTGAATATAGATTAGATTTGGATTGAATATGGATTAGATATGGCTTGAATATGGATTGAGTATGGATTGAATAACGATTGGATATGGATTGGAAATGGATCGGCTATGGATTGGATATGGAATGGATATGGATTGGATATAGATTGGATATGGATTGCATATGGATTAGATATGGATTGCATATGGATTGTATATGGCTTGGATATGGATTGAATATGGATTGGATATGGATTGGATATGGTTTAGATAAGGATATGAAAAGAATTGGATAGGAATTGGGAATGCATTCTTCATGGATTTGATTGCGGTTGGGAAAAAAGATCAAATTGAAACTTTTTTGATATAAAACCGATGTGGAATAATTCTAATGAACACCCTGAATATTAAGTGTTACGGTTACTTTAATACTCCAACAAACGGCCGTCATAAATCAAATTTAGTTCACAACACTCAGTGATCAAACAAACCTTTTTTCTTTTCTATGAGTCAAATCAACATATTCATCATTGAATCCCAGCACTTAACGCAATGGCTTTTAATATCCCCAGATACTATGTGTACCGTTTTATTTTCCTAACATTTTCAGTGTTCACTAAACCAGGTCTGAAAACACATATTCTGAAATATATAAGAAAAGTGACCTCTGTCAGGAATCGAACCAGCACCTTTTATTTACAAGGCTAACATTTTATCAGTTGAGCTAAAAAGGCGACCTGTTAATAAAAGTTGATTCTTTGAACTAGATTGATTAGCAAATAATTTTATTTTTATTTCCAACAGTAAACTGAAAAAGGCAGGATAATCACAAAATTATAATTGCTTATTACAGTTACGTAGTGGAGTACTTCAGTATTAACTACGCAGCGAACTAACAGTTACAAAACGTTTGACAAATCAAAATGTTTCAACAAAATTTAATTAATTTTATTTTGATTATATTTTACTCCCAAACAATCGAAAGTAAAAGGGTTTTCGAAAAACATCCAATTGTTAACACATCAACAGGACAAGTAAGAGGAAGTGTTTTAAAAACACGTTATTATGAAGAGTTTTATGCTTTTCGTGGCATTCGATATGGAAAACCACCAATAAACGAGCTACGATTTCAAGTAAAATTTGAAGCATATTTCTTTGCCAATTGATTTTTATTTTTTTTTATTTTTTGAAGGCACCAGAACCAATTGGACATTGGGATGAAATTTTTGATGCAACTGATGACGGTCCTACATGTATTCAATTGTCAAATTTTAATCAATCCGAGGATTGCTTAAGACTAAACATTTATTCAAAAACTGTAAGATTTTTTATTTGTGTTTGACTTTTTAGTAATTGGAATTGTGAAGTCCCTTCTGTAATCCAAAAATTACAAAACATAATTTAAGATTATTTAAATATTAATATTAATTCTTACAAACTTAAAAAAACGAAAAAATTTTTGTATTCACAGTTACCAGACAACTCAACAAATTCAATAAAGAAAACAGTGTTATTTCAAATCCATGGTGGCACTTTGTACAATGGATCGGGGTTAAGTTACGACTTAGGTGGTCCATTTTATTTAATGGAACATGATATTGTTTTTGTCTCAATAAATTATCGTTTAAGTGGATTAGGATTTTTGAGTTTGAATATCAGCAAAGTACCAGGAAATGCTGGCTTCAAAGATCAAGTTTTAGCATTGAAGTGGGTCAGAAATAATATTGGCAGTTTTGGCGGAGATCCGAATGATATAACACTGATTGGAGATAGTATAGGAGGTTATTCTACTTTACTTCACATTGTCTCACCGATGTCACAAAATTTGTTCAAACGGGTCATAGCAATGAGTCCAGCTGGGTTTCGAGTTAAGATCAAATCCAATTTGCTAGACCTATCAAAGGAGTTAGCGATTGATGCAGGGTGTTCGAGCTCATTAAACCCTGATGAGATTTATGACTGTTTGAGCACAACTGACTCAGCTCGATTTCTTGGTATACTCCCAGACGATTCTACTCCAATAAATAAAAGGTTAACATGGGATGCAGTAGTGGAGCCTGATTTTGGACAGGAAAGGTTTTTAGTAGAAGATCCTTATGTATCGTTAGAAAATGGGAGATTTGCTAAAGTGGCTTTGTTAATTGGTTTAAATAACCAAGAGTGTTTTTGGGATCCTTATGATATTGTTAATAATGAAACAATAGTAAAAATATTTTCAGACCAGTTTGACGATATTCTACCAATTTGTTTTCGATGTGAGAAAAACTCAGACTATGGAAAAAAAATAGGTCCAGCAATTCTCAGGTCATATAATTTGTCGTTGAACTTAGAAAAGGGAGATTTTCCAAAACTAGGAGAAAATGGGATATCCTATTCAACGTGTCATAGATTTTATGCACAACTCTGTCGATGTGTTTTATTATGAGTTGTCGTTTACACAAAGAGTTAGTGTTTTTATGTTAGATGGAAAGCCATACGGCGTGTCACATGGAGATCAGGATAAATATGTTTTTAGTCATAAGCACATGTTTGGTCTAAATGATCCTGAAAATGAAATTTCGAAGCGAATGACAAGAATGTGGGTGCAGTTTGCGTTGACTGGGTAATATATTTATACTAATCATTTCTTAAAAAATACTAAACTATGTTGGGTTTTGATTATAGAACACCGGATATCGTAGGTGATCCAAACATCAAAGATATCATTTGGAAGCCATATACGAATAAAGATCATTACTATTTGAAATTTGGGGATGAATTAGTTTTGGAAAAAAATTTGTATGGCGATCGTTTAAATGTATGGTACAAATATTTTAAATAAAATTCATGAGTTTGATCTCTGCATGTTGATGTATTTTATCAATTTCATTTTGTTTATGCACTAAACTGTTGTTCAATTACTATACAAAAAACGATTGAAGAAAAAATTTCAATGCTCAATATCTTCTATATTAATACGCCAAAAAAAACTTTTTGTAGCCTAAGGCTTTTTATTCGCAGATGGATTCATTTCAAATTTTCACTGCCAACTGATATTAGTGTAACTTAGATTTTAAAGATTTTTCACACAAATCGGATCGTAAATAAAAAAGTTATCGACGAATTAAAATGTATTTTTGAATTTAACGACCCCCCCTCCCCATATACAATATGAAATGGACTTGCCCAAGTCTTTTCTTTGTTTTTTTATTATTATTATTTAGTATTTTATATTTTATTTTCAATCAAATTTCAATTTAGTTTATGCATTGCTTTCGGAGAATATAGACGTATTATTTTTCTTTGTTTTTATATTATTATTATTTTTCTTTGATTTTCTTTGATTTTCTTTGATTTAATTATTATTTTTCTTTGTTTTTAAATATTTTCTATTGATTAGAAATTAAACAATTCATAAAATTGATTTGTTCCTTCTGTGCAAAACAAGATAAGCAGGCTACAGACCTTCAATCAATTTGTCAATTAATTGAAAACGAAAATAAACGAAATAAAATTTAGGCGATTTTTACACTAAATTTTATTTCGTTTATTTTCGTTTTCTAATTGATTGACAAATTGATTGTAGGTCTGTAGCCTGCTATAGAGAAATATTTCATAATAGCCGTGTTCGATTTGACTGAAAAAACTGAATTATCTGAAAAGAATATATTACGCATAATATGTAAAATGTATTTTAGCTAGAATACAAAAAACGTTTCATTGTCATTGTCGATGTAGTGGGTTGTGAGAAAGGTTCGGGGTTCAACGCGGACCCTATATTGATTTTTTAAATAAAGGAGGTTTGTTAGGTAATTAGTTAGGTAAGATAAGGAGTAAGGTAAGGTAAGGAGTTAGGTAAGTAGTTAGGTGAGTAGTTAGATAAGGTAAGGAGTTAGGTAAGGTAAGGAGTTAAGTAAGGAGTTTGGTAAGTAGTTAGGTAAGTAGTTAGGTAAGTAGCTAGGTAAGGTAAGGAGTTAGGTAAGGTAAGGAATTAGGTAAGTGGTTATGTAAGTAGTTAGATAAGGTAAGGAGTTAGGTAAGGTAAGGAGTTAGGTAAGTAGAGATTTTAGAGACAGACAATAATAGATACTTATGTAATTTATAAGTTTATTTACCAAATTACAATTCCTTCAGTAATTTTTTAGTCTTCTTATGTACATTGAAGTGTATGAATGTGAAAATTTTGTTCTGTTTTTTCTTCATAAATGAATGGTGTCATGAATGGAGTTAATTGTGAAATGAGTGTTGTGAATGAAGAAATGAATTGCACGTGGTATTTATCATTTTCAAATTCATAATATTTTTATCATCGTACTGGTGCTTTAATTCTTGCCTGATGTGTTTGTTAAATTTGTCAGATGAAGAATTGATGGAAATTAAATGATTAATAAATTTGTATGTACTGAAACCTCTGATCCCATTCTCTTTCCTTAATTACATGAACAAGGAGGGCCCGTCGTGCTTCGCTACGTTTATAAATAAAGTTTTTGCGTAGGCATTTTGTTGACGTAGGAGCAATGATTTCAAAAGGTGGTAATGAGAAATGCTAGCATATAATTTTTAATGTTTATTTTTAAATATATGAATGAAAAATAATCAGAACTCTAGCTGATCAGTTCCGATATATGACAAATTAACGATCAATTAAGTTAGAGATCAAATAAGCTTACTTGAAAACTGATTTGATCGCTAATTTTTCATATGGGGCCCTCTTTCACGCCGGGCCCTCCTAGTTGGGGATAATTAGGTATTTGGATGACTAATTTCACCAAGAAAAGCATTTGTAATAGATGCATTAGTGACCAATTTCTATCTGAAAACTGTATTTTTACTCAATTTTTACATGAAAATGTGTAGCTTTTTTGCCACAGATACGAAAATCATTTAAAACAATAAAGCAGTTATGCAAATTCTTTACAAAAAGTAATTTATGTAATTCCTTACATGTCCTAAAATCAATGTAAAGACGTATAGAATGTCCATATTGTAAAGAATGGAAATAAGATGAGTCATTTGTGGTTATCAGATTATATAATGAATGTGAAAAAAGTCCAAGCGGCAGGATTTCAGCTAAAAATAGGTAGATTTCTTAGCCAGACAGATTTCTGTACAATTAGAATCAGATGTATAAGATTACTTTAACTAAAAAAATTAAATAGAATCAGAATTCTGAAAAACAAGAGCTTACCTAAAAAAAGTTTATGGCGTTAACAACTAATTCCAATAAGGAAGACAATTTCTAACGCACTGCATTGTGTTGTATACAAGTTTATCTAATAAAAATTGTGAACTAGCCATGCATAAATCTTAGCTGAAAGGAAATGTAAATGTTGCTTGAATTGAATCGAAAATATTTCGATTCAATGCAAGGTTGTTTGGTAGTAAAACACATTTTTGACATAAAGAAATAAAAAAAACTCTCTATATATTATTATTGCATTGTCACGCCATTCCTTGTAATATCTAAGTAATAACTAAAATGTATTCAGATTAAATATACCTTACTAAAGGTATTAAAGAGGTTGCTCAGTATTAAGTAAAATTAAGTTGTCTCATTTTTGAAATTTATTGCAATAACCATGTTCAATAATAAATTAAATTAAGTTGCATCAATTGTGATAATTACCATCAAAATAAATAAAAAATATTGCGACGCTGATGCATAGGCTGACTTCACCACAGCTCTGGAAACATAGTGTTCTGGATATATAATGAGCTAATATCCATCAAATGCTTTAATTAAAAGCTAACCAATATTATGAACTTCGTAGTTCTAATAATAAAAATATTAAAGCAAGCAGTAGTATCGCAACAAACATAAATTCTGTTGTACGAGGAAAAATAAAAAAAAATTTTATCGGAAGTGACAAACCGGAAGTCGAGATGCAGAAATGTTGTAAACCGTACTAAATGTGTATGTACCAAATTTCATTCGATTATCAGGTACAGTAGTTATTGAGCTTCCAAAATAACAGGTGCTTGGAGGACCCCCTACCACTTTGTTCACTATCGCTAATAAACTAATCAGTTCATTGCCATACATATTTGCATCTTTTTGCAAAGTGCAATCAAAATTACTTAACGAACGAATGTTATATGCTTCCAACAAACATTTTAACAATAAACAGGTGTTCGGGAGGACCCCACCACTTATCCTAATATTGTCCAAAAACCAATCAATTCTTTGCCATTAAAGTCTTCATCTTTTTTCAAATTGCCATTAAAATTGATTAATGAATGAAATCTGTATGCTCCCAACAAACTTTAAAAACAAAGTGTGAAAAGTCAGCAGTTGTATGGTAGACCCCCGCCACTTTGATAAATGTGTTCCAAAAGATGATAATTATTTTCTTACACTAATTGGAACCTTTTCCGTAAGTTTTATCATAATCACTTCATTATTGTATGCTGTAGTGTGCATAAAGATACTGAAAAAACTGCCAACAATTTAAAAAAAGTTTTTTTACCGGAAATAAAAAACCGGAATTTGAGATGCAGAACTGTTGTAAACCATACTAAATGCTTATGTACCAAGTTTCATCCAATTTGATTATCAGGTACAAATGTTATTGAGCTTTAAAAAAAACAGGTGTATGGGACACCCCCCACCACTTTGTTCACTATCGCTCAAAAACTAATCAGTTCCTTGCCATACATGTTTGCATCTTTTTCCAAAGTGTTATCAAAATTCGTTCACGAACGAATGCTGTGTGCTCCCAACAAACATTGAAAAAAGTGTGACACATTAAACAGGTGTTTGGGAGGACCCCCTCCACTTATTCCAAAAACTAATCGGTTCTTTGTTACTTAAGTCTCCATCTTTTTTCAAAGTGACATTAAAATTGAATAATGAATGAAGTCTGTATGCTCCTAACAAACTTAAAAAACAAAGTGTGAAAAGTCAGCATTTGTATGGTAGACCCCCCACCACTTTGATCAATGTGTCCCAAAAGACGATAATTATCTTCTTACACTAATTGAAACCCTTTTCATAAGTTTCATCATAATCACTTCATTATTGTAGGCTGTAGTGTGCATAAAGACACTGAAAAAACTTCAAAAAAGTAGAAAAAAAATTTTTTTACCGGAAGTGAAAACCCGGAAGTTGGGATGCAGAACTATTTTAAACCGTACTACATACTCATGTACCAAGTTTCATCCAATTCGCTTATCAGGTACAGATGTTATTGAGATTTCAAAAAAACAGGTGCTCCAGGGACCCCCCACCATTTTGTTCACTATCGCTCAAAAACTAATCAGTTCCTTGTCATTCATGTTTACATATTTTTCCAAAGTGTCATCAAAATTCATTTGTCAATGAATGTTTTATGCTCCCAACAAACATTAAAACTTTGTGGAAAAACCACCTGTTGTATGGTGTTCCCCCAAACGCTTTATCCAATGTGCTCCAAAAGCTAATAAAATCTTTTTCATGTTATTTGAAAGCTTTTACCAACGTTTCGTGAAAATTGATCGATAATTGTAGGCTATAGTAGGGATAAACACCTGAAAAAAAACTTTTTTAACCGGAAGTGACAAACCGGAAGTTGGTGTGCAGAAATATAAACAGTACTAAAACCTTATATATTAAGTTTCAATAAGATCACAGTCCGGGATCAGAAGTTATTCAAGATTTAAACTTAGAGGTGCTAGGGAGACCCCCGCCATTTTGTACAAATTTGATATGAATCCAACAGCCAAATTCTGTAATTGTGAAGCGGTGAAGTGATAAAAATTTCTTCGTTTCTTTTCATTAAAAAACTTATCACTTCACCGCTTCACAATTACAGAATTTGGCTGCAGATCATCCATTTTCAAGTGAACCTGTATCATTTGCAAAAGTTTAATCAAGTTCCTATGCAGAAAACTCACCCACCCACCCACACACCCACTCACGCGCACACAGATGTACACCAAAATTTTTTTTTGCTATTTAGATAGAGGATGGCCCAAAACAAAAGCAAAAAGAAAATTTGGGGTATGTAAGATTTTTTTTCACGATAGATTGCATTGCTTCACACAATTTAAAATTGTGGTGAAGTAAAAAACAAACAAAATTCGATTATTTTAAAATATAAAAATATGGAGGGGCTGAAATCTCAAGCTCTGAGATATCAAGACTTCGGTTTTGGTTAAGGATTTTGATATAGTTTTCGGCATAAAACTTTTATGAGGACATTCTTTTTAGTTATGGACAGCGATGTTTATCAAACATACCTCTTTGTTAAAGTACATGTATTACTTCGGTCTGAAAGACCTAAGTATTACATTCATGAGCTCAAAGTGAAATTCTTACCCCCACTTTTTTTTACATTTTTCGACGTTTTACCTCCTGATTCTAAAAATGCATTAAAAAAATGTATGTCTGTCTGCCGGCCGGCCGTCCGCCGTCATTACCTACGCTCGCGCTGCAGAGAAAACCGCTGGAGGGATTTCAAAAATTTTTTTTTCTAAAAATAGGTATACTCAAAGGACAGGTCGAATGGATGCTGTGTTCGATAACTGTACCGGAAGTGTGTCAAAAAATCATTATGTGTGTCAAAAATAGCAAATTTTTATGTTTTTGGCTTAGAAAAACGTTCATTTTAAGTGATTACAATTAGGAACATTAAATTTGGAGAAATCTTGATGGTCGGGATTGGTATGTTAGATCAAAAACTAGATTATTGCATTATAAGTTTGTCAAAAAAATGTTGTCAAGTGTGTCAAAAGAAAGATTTTTATTTATTTTTTTACCTAATTTTTTGGAAAAAAAATAAAATTAATTGTTTGTTTGAAATGAGATTTTATTATTATTATTGAGAATTATGGCATTGTAAGTTTGTCAAAAAAATGTATTCAAGTGTGTCAAAAGAGACATTTTTTTTATTTTTACCCAATTTTTCGGAAAAAATAAAATTGTTTGTTTGAAATGAAATTTTATTATGATTATTGAGAATTATGGCATTATAAGTTTGTCAAAAAAATGTTGTCAATTGTGTCAAAAAATAATTTCATTTATTTTTAGCCAATTTTTTGGGAAAAAAATGTAGCTATTTTTATGACGTAAATATAATTGAAAATGAAATTGAACATGGAAATTTTTGAATTTGTTATAGTTTATGAAATATTTTTGGAATTTTGAAAAGGTTTGTATTTTTGATTTTGTAATAATTTTTGCATTACATATATTTAGAATTTCGGAAAAAGTTTTAATTTTTGATTTCGTAAGAATTTTTGGAATATTTTTAGAATTTTGAAAAATTTTTAGTTTTTAATTTTATTATAATTTTTGGAATTTTGAAAAAATTTTCAATTTTTGATTTTGTAATAATTTTTGCAATATTTTTACAATTTTGGACAAAGTTTGAATTTTTAAGAATTTTTGGATTATTATTGGAATTTAGAAAAAGTTTCAATATTTTATTTCATTCTAGTTTTTGGAATATTTTTGGAATTTTGAAAAAGTTTGATTTTATTTAATTTAACAATATTTTTGGAATTTTGATTATAATTTTCCGGCAACGTATTGATATTTCGTGTTAGTTTTGTAATAAGTTTTTAAACAGATATAAAAAATACTTGTACTTTAACAAAGAGTTATGTTTGATATACATCGCTGCCCAAAACTAAAAACCATGTCCTCGTGAAAGTTTTTTGCCGAAAACTATATCAAAATCCTTTACTCAGACCGAAGTCTTGATATCTCAGAGCTGTGAGATTTCAGCCCCTCCATTTTTTTATCTCTGTTTAGAAATTTATTACAAATACAAAACTAACACGAAACATCAATACGTTGACGGAAAGTCAAAACAGATCATATATCTTATATATTTATACGCTAACGAAAATTTTGTACAGCCTAAAGATTTTTTCTTCGCGGATGGATTTATTTCAAATTTTCACTGCTAACTGATATTAGTGTAACTTAGATTTGAAAGATTTTTCACAGAAATTGGATCATAAATAAAAAAGTTATAGACGAATTAAATTTACTTCTTTATATAGTGGACTCCCCTTACAAACTAAAATCGAGTCGTCGAAATAATAGAGATCGTGTTGCATATATTTGTAATATTAATGCTCTACACAATGAAGCTAATGTTGATTTTTAGAATTGAATGTGGTGAATTTGAATGTGATTCCAGGTTATTTCTTCAATGGATTGTTGATATGTATGTTCGTATCGAAGGTACATAGCTTCATTACATTCGTTCAAATGAATCTGTTCTATGTGCTGATTTGTACAATAATTTAACAGATTTCTTGCATCAAAATCGCAATGGTGATGATAATATGCAAGTAGTTGGTGGTAAAGTAATTTTGCCATCTTCTTTCCTCGGTTACTTAAAAAGCTCATAGATTGTTTAATGAAAAAAAGGATTTTCAGTTCTGTCAAAGCACTTATATATACCACTGAATTTAAAAAACGTGGTCTTCCGCATGCTCATATTTTGTTAAATCTGTCAGATGAAGATAGAATTGATGGAAATGAAATGATTAATAAATTTGTATGTACTGAAATCCCTGATCCCATTCTTTTTCCTAAATCACATGAATATGTGAAACGTCATACGATGCATGGACCATGTGGTGCTCTAAATCCCAATTCTGTTTGTTTGAGAGATGGTAAATGTAGAAAGAATTTTCCAAAACCTTTTTCTGAAAATACTAAAGAATCTGTGAATGGTTGTCCTTTGTATCTTCGACGTGATAATGGTATGAGTACTGATGTACGTGATGCATCGCTTGATAAAAGATATGTTTTTCCATATAATCCTTATCTTCTTTCCAAATTCAATTGTCATATTAACGTGGAAATATGTACAACTGTTAAAAGTGTGAAATATGTTTAGAAGTATGTATATAAAGGGTATGATTCTGTCAATGTTGAATTGACAGTGAATGGAGAGAATACAGTGAATTATGATGATGCGATTGTGGGAAATGAAATTCAAGATTTTTTGAATGGACGATATGTTGGTTCGACTGAAGCTGCTTGGCGCATATTTGAATTTCCAATGCATTTTCAATCTCATACAATTATTCGACTTGATTGTCATTTGCATTATAGACAAAATGTTTATATCAGGAATGGTAATGTGGCTGGTGCAGTCGCAAATGTATCAAGAACAAAATTGTTAGCACTTTTCCATTTGAATTCCATTGATAATTTAGCTAATGAGTTTTTGTATTCAGAATTACCATTACATTATGTTTGGCATGATCAAAGTAAATCGTGGAAAAGAAGACAACGTGGGGCTGATAAAGATAAAGTTGTTGCTCGATTATATATGGTTTCTCCAAAAGATATAGAATTGTTTCATATGCGTTTGCTTTTGTTGCATGTTCGTGGTCCAAAATCTTTTACTGATCTACGTATGTATGAAGGTGTTGATTACCCCACTTTTGTTGCAAGATGTGAAGCTCGAGGTATTGAAACAAATGATAATGAATGGCGTGAATGCTTACTTGAAGCTTCAGAAATTCAATCACCAAAACAGCTACGTTAATTATTTGCATTTATCTGTGGGTTGAATGTTCCTCCGAATGCTTTAGCTTCATGAATTGAATTTTAAAATAGTATGATTGAAGACTTTTTACGAAATTACGATGAAGATGTGTCAATTAATCGAGCCTTGATTGAAATTAATGAAATTCTTCTTACACATAATACTTCATGTGGTGATCTTGGTCTTCCGATTCCACAATATAACTTACAGATTGGCGATGTAGGTCATTTTGATATTGAAGAAGAAGCTATAGTTTTCGATAGAATGTATGAAGATGCAAACAATGAGCAACGTAGTGTGATTGATATTGTTTTGCGTGAAGCACAATTCCATGATACTGGAAGTAATGTGTTTTTCTTGACAGCTCATGCAGGTTGTGTAAAAACTTTTGTTCAAACGGCAATCATTCATAAATTTAATTCATTAAATCTTTCGTGTATTGTAACTGCCTTCAGTGGTATTGCATCAACTCTTTTGACGGGGGGGGGGGGGCGAACTTTGCATAATGTTTTCAAATTACCAATTCCATTATTAGAGAATTCAATGCCAAATATAACTCCAAACAGTGTACATGGCACATATATTAATAATGCATCAATCATTATTATAGATGAAATTTCAATGTGTTCTATTCATGCTTTAAAATTAATTGATCGTTTGTTAAGAGATATGACTCCAAACGAAGAAAATAAAAATAAACTGTTTGCAAGTAAAACTCTTTTCCTGAGTGGTGACTTTCGCCAAATTCTTCCAGTTAAACCGCATGGCTCACGTTCTATTTTAATTGAAAATTGTATAACAACTTGGCAAGAATTTATTAACTTTAAATTTTGAAATTAAATTAAAACATGAGAGCACTCCCTCATGAAATTGAATTTGCAGAATTTCTTAGAAGACTCGGTAATGGTGCTATGCAAAGTTTTCCACAGTTTGGCTCAGATATCATTAATATTCCTCATAATTTGATTGGCAATCTAGACAATATTAATGAAGACATTTCTGGAAACTATGAGGACCCGGCGTGCTTTGCTACGCTTATAAATAAAGTTTTTGCACAGACTTTTTGTTGACGTAGGAGCAATGATTTCAAAAAGTGGTAATGAGAACTGCTAGCATATAATTTTTAATTTTTCTTTTTAAATATATGAATGAAAAATAATCAGAACTCTGATCAGCTCGGATATATGAAAAATTAGCGATCAAATAAGTTTTCAAGTAACCTTATTTGATCTCTAACTTATTTGATCGCTAATTTTTCATATATCCGAGCTGATCAGCTAGAGTTCTGATTATTTTTCATTCATATATTTAAAAAGAAAAAAGAAAAATTATATGCTAGCATTTCTCATTACCACTTTTTGAAATCATTGCTCCTACGTCAACAAAATGTCTGTGCAAAAACTTTATTTATAAGCGTAGCAAAGCACGCCGGGTCCTCCTAGCTAACATAATTTAGTGAAAAGATGATACAATCAACAAACTACTCAAAAACCTCTCCATTTAGCGTTTCGAGAAAATATTACAAAATCACAAACTCATATTTCTTTCAAAATTTCAAAAATATTGTAAAAATTAAATAAAATCTAACGTTTTTCAAAATTCTAAAAATATTCCAAAAATTATTACGAAACCAAAGATTAAACTTTTTTCAAAAATTCTAAGAATATTACAAAAATTATAACAAAATCAAAATTTGAAACTTTTTTCAAAATTCCAAAAACATTCCAAAAATTAGAATAAAATCCAATAATTAAACTTTTTCTAAATTCTAATAATGTTCCAAAAATTCTTAAAAATTCAAAACTTCAAACTTTTTCCAAAATTCTAAACATATTGCAAAAATTATAACAAAATCAAAATTTGAAACTTTTTTCAAAATTCAATAAATAATCCAAAAATTAGAATAAAATCAAATATTTAAATATTTAAATTTCTTTTAAATAATATTCCAAAAATTCTTATAAATACAAAAATTCAAACTTTTTCCAAAATTCTAAAAATATTGCAAAAATTATAACAATATTCTCTTCAAATATCTTGAAATATTATATTCTCGAAGCTTTTTTCAAAATTCCAAAAATTATAATAAAATCAAAAACTTTAAAATTTTTCAAAATACTAAAAGTATTCCAAAAATTCTTACAAAATCAAAAATAGAAACTTTTTTCAAAACTCCAAAAATATTTCAAAAACTATAACAAACTCAAAAATTTCCATGTCACATAAATGTGACATACAGACAGCTAAATTTTTTTTTCCAAAAAATTGGCTAAAAAAATAAATGAAATCATTTTATTGACATACTTGACAATATATTTTTGACAATCTTATGCCATAATTCTCTATAATAATAAAATTTCATGTCATACAAATAATAAATTTTATTTTTTCCAAAAAATTGGGTAAAAAATAAATAAACCGAAGTAAAATCTTTCTTTTGACACACTTGATTTAATATTTTGTTAAGTTTGTATTAGGAATAATTATTTTAAATTGTTTAGTTCATCAAATTAAGTGACTTAAGTATCTGTATGTATACAAATTTATGTGTGCCTATTAGAACTATTAGTATAATTATAGTAAGTAATATCATATTTAAGTAATTGCATTTATATATTAATTGAAAAATGATTATAGACCACTGAAGAGGAGAGCCTACAACCCTCGAAATATATGAATAAAATAAACTAGAATAACAGAATTGTTTTCTTGATCTAATGCTTGTGATTGTTTTTATTTATAATAAAAACAATCAACTGACAGTATAAATAATACGGGAACGGATCAGATTTATGATACCTTTAATTATCATAAACACCAACAACAAATATAATTTGACTCAAGCATAAAATAGTCAACTAACATGTTAGTAACTTTCTATAGTGAATTGGAACATGAATACGGCATAATATGTAGGAGGACATGCAAAAGATAACACAACAACCATAATTCAATAATTAAGAAAATTAGAAAATTTTTTTTACTGAAATGCCGCAGAGAAAAAATCAACCCAACTTTTATACAAAATAGAACCAAACATCTAATGAACAACAACACTAACCAGATGCTTAGATGGAAGACAGAAAAACTAATAGAAACAACGAACAAAAAAATATTAGACATGGAAATAACAAATGTAATTAAGACAATCAGCTGTTTGCAGACAAGATCAAAACACACACACACAAAAATGCATCGGTTGGTACCACAAAATGTCATTAATAAATTTAAATATATTATCAGAAACCCACTAATAAACAACTACCAACAAGTAATAGATAAAGTAAATAACAAATTTGAGAGACTAGCACTGTCACAAATACCCAAACTAACGTATAACAAATGTTGGCTGAAAATTTTGACTGATATACATATACCAGATGAAGTACAAATGGCTCTGGCAATGGGCCCAAAATTTCCAATAACACAAACAAATAATGAAATACAATTGAGCAGAATTATCACAGATGTAGAAGACCATAATTACGACCATGGAACCTCCGGAGAATCGCAATGTCCGTTTCAGGAATTTTAGCCAATTTTGTTATCACAGATCTACTTAACAATGCAATAAACGAAGCAGGGTTTATGCCAACTTTTATGGTAAAATATGTAGATGACCTGTTGGCGATAATACCAAGAGAAGAAATAGAGAATTTTTATAATATTCTAAACGGAGAACATAAGGACATAAAGTTTACCTACGAAGTTAAAAAAAACATGAATGAAATTGCTTACCTTGATATGTTAATAATAAGAAACCAAGAAGGAATGGTAAAAACTAGACACTATCAAAAATCAACTGCGAAAAACAGATTACTTCACTTTCATTCTGAACACCCGAAAAACCAAAATAACAACATGGAATATGGTACAACTTATCGCATGCTATCCATAACATCAAACCATTGCAGAAAAGAAATTATTGAAGAAATATATAAGATACTACACATGAATGGATATCCTAAGAAGACCATCAAAATGATGATACAAAATACGAATGATACGAAAATATGAAGACTACCAATGACAACCCTACAACACCAGATATAAAATATAAAAGTCTAACATATTCCAAAGAATTATCGGAGAATTTAACTAGGTTATTCACACACAATGAGAATAGGATTAGGATAGCACACAAACCCAACACAACGATCAATAAAATCGTTACAACCACTTACGAAAAAACAAAAACTGTGGACCATCATGGAGTAATATACGCATTTGACTGTAACGACTGTGATGGCAGATATTTAGGACAAGGACAAACAGGACAGAAACTTGGAAATAGGATTAAACAACACAAGAATGATGTCAAAACAAATACAATAAGAACAAAAAACGCAGCAGCCTACAAACATACGAAGGAGCTAGGACACAAATTTGATTACGACAACACCACAATTATAACCAAAAAAGAAAATTGGAAGAAGCGCCTAACACTAGAATTTTTAGCAACCCACATATATAAGAACAAAGCAATAAATTTAAAATCAGATATACATCCACTCAACCCAACATATACGCACATATGTAAACACGTAAGAAAGAAACTATAACCCAATAACATACAAGAACTAACTACAAGACTCAAACGAATGAGACATTTACATATAAAATATACCATACCGTAGTATCGTTGGTTGGTTACTGGTTGGTTAGTTACTGGTTACTGGTTGTACAACCATGACCCCAACCAGCGATACAATTTAACATATTAAAACGAACAGACGATAGCTTAATTAACATAAATTACAATCAATGTCGAGACTAAAATACAACATCAACACATACAACACAAGTCTTTTATAAAATAAAAAAATAGATAAACAAAACATACGAAGATTGGAGCGAATAATATTAATTAAAACAAGTATTGTCATTTAATATTTTATTTAGTTTATATTAGGAATAATTATTTTAAATTGTTTAACATCAAGTTAAGAGACTTAAGTATCTGTATGTATACAAATTTATGTGTGCCTATTAGAACCATTAATATAATTATAGTAAGTAATATCATATATAAGTAATTGCTTTTATATATTTATTGAAAAATGATTATAGACCACTGAAGAGGAGAGCATACAACCCTCGAAATATATGAATAAAATAAACTAGAATAACAGAATTGTTTTCTTGATCTAATGCTTGTGATTGTTTTTATTTATAATAAAAACAATCAACTGACAGTATAAATAATACGGGAACAGATCGGTTTTATGATACCTAAAATTATCATTAACACCAACAACAAATAAATAAAAATCTTTTTTTAGACAAACTTGCAACATTTTTTTGACAAACTTATAATGCATTAATCTAGTTTTTGGTCTCACATACAAATCCCAACCATCCATATTTCTTTAAATTCGCTGTTTCTATTCGTAATCACTTAAAATGAACGTTTTTCTAAGCAAAAAACAGGAAAATTTTCTTGTTTTGACACACATGACGATTTTTTGACACATTTCCGGTGCAGTTATCGAACACATCGTCCTTTCGGCTCTTACCATTGAGTAATCCTATTTTGAGAAAAAAAATTTTTGAAATCCGTCCAGCGGTTTTCTAAATTTCGTCGGTTGTGACGGCCGGCCGGATGCCAGACAGACATAAATTTTTTTTTTTGCATTTTTAGAATCAGAAGGAATCAGAATCCTAAAACGTCGAGAAAGGCCAAAAAAAGTGAAGATAAGAATTTCACTTTTGGCTCATGAATTCAATACTTTGGTTTTTTCAAAACCGAAGTAATATTATTGAAGGTTCTCCGATTTTTGGTTGTTTCAAGTAAAATTGTTTATTCACTTAATTTAAATTGTTAACTTGATATTAATGTAACACGACGTCGAAGGTTTCTACATATATCAGAACGAGAATTCTTCGCATTACCTATTGACATCATTATACCATTTGCAAGTCTATAGCCTAATAGCCATGCAAGTCTATTTCTCTAATATATTTTTCCAGTCGTTCAAAATTTTAAAGAAATAATTGGAACTGGTGCCTGTTCATCCTTATCAACTATCATCTTTAGACAACGAAAGTCAACTGGAACTCAACACCTTGACAACTCCAGGTAACCTTTATGGTGCGGCTGCGATGAAGTTGAGTGGAATATATTTTAATTTTTTAATGAAATCTGCACCATGAGGCGCCAGCTAGGTAGCATTTGAGCCTTTTTAAATTCAATGTAATGCTGTGACGCAAACGACGATCAATTATTTTTTATATTCTGCCATGCAATTGACGAATACACCATGATTGACGAATGATTCAATAATTCTGATATGCAATTTAACAAGTAATGCGATTGATGAACAATTTAATAAACTCTGATATGCAATTTCACAAATAATGCCATGTGATTGATGAATGATTTGATTCATTAAATTCTGCTATGCAATTTCACAACTAAAGCCTTGTGATTTATGAGTGATTCAATAAATTCTGCTATGCAATTTCACAAATAATGCCAAGATTGACGAACGATTCAATTATTCCGATATGCAATTTAACAAATAATGCCACGATTGACGAACGAATTAATAAATTCTGCTATGCAGAATCAACGATAGCACCCTCAATATTAGCTGTTAAATAATCCTTGATGATGAGACGCTATTGCTTCCTTGAAGAAACGAGCCTTCATATAATTATGTGTGGGCTTTAATCTTTAAGAAAGACAGTGCGTCGCAGGATCAAGGAATATGCAACCAGCTGGATTATTGGCAATTACATTTTTGTTTTGTTTCAGCAAATTTTTGTAACAGTTTGCTATTTACTTTTTAATTTACTTTTATTTTCTCTATTCTATCATAAAATATTGGCCTATGTCATATTTTGTCAGTGATAGGATTTTTTGGTTAGTTATCCATTCTTTAACAAAAGATATAAAAAAACAAAAAAAAATAAAGATTTACGTCCATCAACACCTTTGAACATATGTTGTTGTGGGACCTTGGTCTTAAAAGGTTTTTATGTGTTATTGTGACACATATTGTAATTCCTAATACACAACACATTTTATTAAAAAAAAAAAATTCCTCTACTCCAAAATCTTTTCAAAACACAGACTCATTACATGTGACGGTTTGTGATGACAGTCACTCTCAACTCCGTCTTCTGGTCATCAACATTTTTTGCGCAAGAATTTTCTAATCGATACAGATGCCAAAGTTGCCGTTATCCTCGCAACTGTGGACGAAAAACTCTCCAGGAAATCAGACTTCTACCTTTACGCAGCTAATGCGACTAAATTTAGATTAGAACCTACGGTACACGGTCTCTAAACCTAAACATTTGTCTCAGATGAGCATTCTTTAAGACCTTTGTTATCGCCGATGTTACCATTCCAATCCTTGAAGCTGATTTTCTAAATACATATGGTTTTCTTTTAGACATCAAAAACCGACGTCTTGTCGATCCACTATTTTCTCTATTCACTTTGGCTAAACTCTCCACTTCTCTAACACTTTCTCTAACTTTGATCAACAATTCGGTCAATGTATAAATTCTTGATAAGCTCAAAAATTTCAAGAATTTAACGTCCAAAAACGATCTCGCTAAACCTGTGAAACGTTACTCATGTTATCGAAATACATGGTTCTCCCGTTTATTGTAAGCATCGTCGACTAGCTCCAGACAAATTGGCGATCGCAAAGACAGAATTTGATCTTATGTTATCCCAAGGCATCTACCGAACATTTAACACTTCTTAGGCCTCTCCTTTCCACCTCGTCAAAAAGAAGAACGGCGAGTGGAGACCTTGTGGTTGTTACCGCGCTCTAGACAATATTACCATTCCTGATAAATATCATATTTCACACATTCAGGATTGTTCGCATCTACAACATGGACGCAAATTCTTCTCCACAATCGATCTCATCCGACTTTTCTAAAACGAACGTCCTCTTTCTCCTACATTCCTTTGATTCAACTGAAATCAAACTGAATGCTGAATGGTTCGATGCTATTACACGTTACGAACGACCAGAAACGGTTCTGAGACACCCCCGTTTACTTGAAATGATAAACTTCTACCGCCGATTCATTCCTCATGCTGGTGGCAGTCAAGCCATTGTCCAACTTGCCGTAATGGTCAACGCCTCCAACAAGGCACTTGGCGCCGTTAAATAACAAAAATTTTTCGATTGTTAGACACCCCTTAGTTTATTGTTAAATAATATTTTTTATATAGAGAGGATTTTTTACAAGAATTTTTAAGCTTCTTCGATTTGTAAGAATATGTGACTCTCATTCGTAGCCGACTATAGATTTACTTTTTCTTGTTGGGGGCTGCTCTACACGGTTGGCAGAGTATGTAGTCAGCGTAAAAAAACTTAAAAAAACTACTTGAATGACAATAATATCCGTATATCCGCATACATATGGATGTATCAGATTACCGCTCAAACCAGATCCGCACCATATACCCTACAAGGCAACCACTATCCGATCATTTCCTCTATAGCACGATGTCTAATCCCTTCAATTTTAAATTGTAGAAGAGAGATAAAAAATAACATATAATCCTACCTGACTGGATTGAGATTGCATGGCCTCCCTTCCCTTCACGTCGGATTTTCATGGTTCATGTGTCTTTTATACTTGATTTGTATCACTGAGAGATCATCGAATTTTCTCGGTAAAACTTGCGTCATTTCATTCACCTCATCCACACTCCTTCTAAGCCGAGTTGTGGATTTATCATATAAAACATCAACTCACGTATGTTTAAGAAAACCAATATAGGTGATATCATTAGCACTTCTAGTGGAATTAATATTGCTATTGGTTGATCTACGTTTAAATGTTAATTCGCAATTTGTATGGGTTAGTAGTATTTTTTCTGTTTTAATATTGCCGTTGCATGTTTTACAGATATCATTAGAGTTATATCCAACGAATGTTTTATAAACTCTGAGTCACTTTCAATTTGTTCTAGTTTAGACTTTTTATTAAACGCTTTAAATGTTTTAACGAATTTGAATTGTTGTTCAGATTTTTTAAAGAAAAGACCCATACAACAACACTATTTATACTTCGGCGCTTGACGATTTTCTTCTCAAAGCCTTTTCTTTTCACAGCACTTGTCTTTTTGCTGCTTTCGCAACATTTGACTTTTTATCAAGCTCATTTTTGATAATCTTTTGTTAATGAAAAATGTAATATTCTCGAAAAGAACATATATCATTTATTCTTAGTAATATGTCGCTACAACAACAACATTCTTAGTAATTTCATTTATTCTTAAACGAAAATGGATAAAACTATCTGCTTCTGCTGGTTAGTCAAGAAAACCAAAATGTAAGAACCATGAAAAAGAATACGAATCGATAAGACGAATGCTTTCCACGAGATAACCATATGTTCAGAAAATCGCATTATGATGCCAAAAAAACAGTGATAAAATAAAAATTTAAAAACTCAGATGTTGTATACAAAAATTTTATTGACGTTAACAAATATCAGCTGCACCCATATTCTTGACCGTAGAAGCGAAAGATTCACCGATTTGTTGACCGGCTGTATTAATGTATCGATTGTATTAATGTATTAATGAAACGTTTTTATCTCGCGTAGGAAATGCAATTTTTTCAATGATAATATTAGTCCCTGGGCTTTCACCTACTTAATTTTCTGATTACCACATATTTGATACTTCGTAAGGCGCTTGTCCTTGACGAGTCCTACAACTTTTTTATCTGCTCTTTTCCTTGATTCGGTCGCTTTTTCCCTCGGGAAACTCCGAAACATGGCGATTTCCCGGGGTCTTGTATATTTATTACCATAATTTTGTTATTTATTAAAGGGGTGGAAATTTGTTTTAGAAAACGAGGGTAAATTTGTCCGACAAAAAATTGTCTGGTTTTGTCGAGTCCGACAACTCAAATTCGCCAAAATACAAGGGTATTGAAAATCAATCACCACATAACTAATTTTCACAGGTTTGTTTAACAAAAGTTAGTGAAATTGAAGAGCCATATTGTCTGACAAATTTTCGGCCGCGTTTTTTCAGTCCGACGACTGGAAGTCGGAATTCTGGTGGGGTAGTGTTTATTGATTACCACATGTCGGACAAAAAAGGAAACACGATAAAAAACCATTTGTTATTATAAAAAGTTGAGTTGTCCGACAAAAATATAGCCGCGTTCGGCCAGTCCGACAAGAAAATGAGAAAAATATTTCAAGAGAACGATTATTTTTGTTTCTTTGTTAAAGTTGCTAATATTTATGAACAAATTTAATGTATACATTTATGACGTAACATTTTTTAATGAAACAACGTTTACAGATGGCACTGTATAAAGAAAATTAGAAAATTTTTGTAAATAGCCAAATAAAAACTGACCCAAATGAAAAAAACGCAGCTATTAATTAATGCAATTCAACATAATTTTAAATTTTAGCTTTAACTTGAATTATAGTTTTGAAACCAATGTTTCAAGGTGGTCGGTAATCGGTATGTTCAGTTACAAATCAGTTTTTTACAAATACAAAGAAATATAACATAGGACAATACGAAGTAAAATGTGAAAACACAAATTTAGTTTTAGATTTGATTTAGTCAACTTCTAGTAAGGTTTAAAAATTAAATATTTGAAAACCAACGTTCACATTAAAATAATTTAAAACATAATTAATTAGTTAGTTACAAATTAATTCCATAGTTGATTGAGTTTAATTGCTTACAAAATCCTGAATAAATAAAATTCCTCAAAATGTTGGCAAATATTCAAGCGCACATATGTGACAATAATTGACCAAGTGTCGATCATTGATTTTCGCATTGATTGGAAACAATCAATAATCACTATACACTCGTGACTTAAAATGTTGGCTATAATAGAAATATTACACATTCTACAAATTCACAGAATAGTAATGTCAAGAAAATACAATGGAAAAAATTTTCATTCAAAATGAATAAAATTTCCATAAAAAAATTATGCCTAATTGACGATTGATAAATTCATCTTAAGTAATGAAGTTGAGATGATAAAGTTCCAACTTAGAAATATCATCGCCTTGGTGGCGTTGTGTTTAAACGTGTCTGCCAAAGGAATTGAACTCGTTGTTGGCACTGATGAGGTTACGAGTGCGAATCCCAACCGAAACACGTAAAAGAGAAAAACAGAGTTTTTTCTGGGATATTTCCAACCATACTTTTGAATTGGAAAAATTCAAATTAATTCCTTAGTTACTTGAGTTTAATTGCTAGCAAAATCCTGAATATTTAATTAGTTTAAAAATAAAGTTCTACATTTGATTGAAATAAAATGTACAAGTTTCAAGTTTGTTACAAAAATAAAACCCATGTATTTATGAAATAAAATGAAAACAATTAAATAGAATTTTGTAGCCATGGCCTGTAAACTGGAAATAACAAACGTATACAGTCTACCAAAATCATCGAAACATAACCATTAGTTTGAATTTCAAAAAATCTTTTAAACCACCCTGTTCTCAAACTGAACACTTTAAAATTTTTCTAAAGAATATATATTTTATTTCACCTATACAACTCGTTCGCTATCTATGAAGTCGATCTAAAGTGGTCAGGTTTAATATCGGTCGTTCAAATCACGAATCTCTTCAGTACAGAAAACATGTTGTACATATTTATTTACCTACCATCATATCTCTATCTTCTAGCTAGTTCTTGAGCAACAAAATGTTAAAGATTGCATTATATAAGAACTTTAGAATGAAATGTATTCGTTCCGATAAACGTATTTCCAGCAGTCAAATGGATTTATGTTTTTATTTAAATAAACAAAATCTTTTAAAAAAAGATAGACAGTCTATTAACACAAACTTATACACAAATTGCTTCATTGCCCCACTTTAATACACTAAAACTCTACCAAAAGGGCTAACAAATTCAAATTTTATCCTTTTATAATATTTATACAATTTTCCTATTTCCTTCTTCGTAAAAAGCAAATTTTCCGAACCATCTTTTTTCTGCTCTTTATTTGAATTTTCTTTAGTTCTTACCAGATTTTAATTACATTACGTTATAGTGTAAAAAAATTAAAATTATTGAAATGGGTTAAGTTTTTCTATTCCAACAAATTAAAATTTTTAAGCTTTTCTGTGTTCATATATAAATTTAAAATACAAAAAAATAACTCGATTAAAGTTTTATTATTATAAGTTATTATGGGTTGGTTGGAGTGTTGTTGTTGGAAAATTGTCCGGTTTTATTTTGATGAAAAAAGAAATCGATTATTTTTGGGATTTTGTGTGGTGACCGACCCTTAAATTTAAATTCAACTTTTTTAAAGAATCATCATTTAATTAGAATGTAGTGTTTTTGATTGATTTTCAATAAAGTCTAATTCATTTAAACGTTTTAGATGTTGTAGTAGCTATGATTATTTTGTTTGTGATTGTAAAATTTGAAATGAACCAAAATGTAATTTTATATTTTTTATGTATAAGAATTGAAAATGACCAACCCAATCGTTCCAATACCATTGCAAATAAATAGCTTACCTTATTTGATCTACATATAGGGTGAAATTCATTTGGGTATAATTTAAATCTTTTCCAAATATAACAAGAAAAATAAATACCGAAATTCAGGGATTGGTTGTTCAGTATAATCCCATGGGTGCCATTAAACAGAACATTTAATTTCAATTCAAAACGTGATTTTTCAAGCTGACTGTTAGTATTTAGTTGTTTGAATTAAACTTGTCAGATTTGAGTTTTAGATTTAGATTATAAGAATTAAAGTTATTTTGATAAGCTTTTGAAGAAAAGCAATTAACATTATAACAAAAAGTTGTTTACTTTTACTAAAATAAAAGGAAAAATGTTCTAAAAATTTAATTTAATTTTAAATCAACTTTGTCACTTTATTACATAAAGAAACCAAATTCTTTTGATATACTTTGATCTATGATAAAGAAAACTTTTTAAGAATCGACTTACTAGATTTTCTATTTTTGTACATGCATTATTACACGCTACTTTAAATTAAGAAAGAGGAATGAATTTTTTTCCGGTTATCAAATTGGTTTTTTTTTCTATGAAAATGTTGGTACTTGTTGTTGACGTTGAGCTCGAAAATATTTTCAATAATATGTGATATAATTTATTTTTATAATATTTAAGCTAAATTTACGGTTAGTTTGGAGGAATGGTTTTGACAGGAAATTTATTGAAAATAATTTGCGGATATAATTTAAAAATAAATGCGTATGATATATTTTTAAATTTTACATTTGTAGTAATTGAGATTGAAGAATGAAAAATGGAAAAGGGAAAAGGGAAAGAAATTTATATAACGGAGTTTAGGGTGAAATTGATTGTAAAAATAACTTGTTTCTTTTCAAGATATATTAGAATATATGGCAACAGCTCGCTTGAGTGTGGATTTGACTCGTTCACCAAAAGATTAGTTTACCCATATAGAAAACATTTTCATTTGCTCATACATTGCAATAAATGTTATCCATCTTTGTTAATTTGTATGTAAGATTGTTTTTGAAAATACTTAAACAATACTCAAGGAGTGTAACTATTTTGTATTGCAAACCTGAACATAGTATATGACCGTGTAACGGATGTTTCATATTCTTTGGGGATCAGCTAATGATACGCTTTTGCCATTAATTTGTCGAGATTGCTCGATTTATAGGGGGGTTAATTTTTCCACCCAGAAACGTCCGTTGCTCGCGTATCATCAATTTTGATTGTTGGTGAACATGAATCAAGCGAAACACTGAACCAGCTAATCAATTGCTATGTGGATCACTCCCATCCACACGCAAACACAGCACAACAGTTCCACTACGTTACAGTATTTCAATAAATAAAAAAACTAATCTATCTAAATTTATTATAGTAACATTTGATTAACAAAAAATAAACCATGCTAAAAAAAATATACAAATTTATTTTTATATTTACAGTTCTTTTTTTTCGCTGGTCCTGTCCAATTCTTTTTTTTTTCTTTATGTTCAATAACTTCCTGAATGTGTAATTCGTACTAATTTTCTCCATACATGTTGATAATTGTAGTTTTGATAATTGTTAGTTATTCCTTGATTTGTTGATAATTGTTATTTATTCCTTTGTTAATTTTTTTATGTTTCTCGCATCATCTTACCGTAAGTGAGTTTTACCTTATAAATTTGTTTGCGGATATCGTTATACATACGGTATACATATATATGCTGCCAACACAATGCCAAGATTACACATGCAGATCAAACTCAAGGCCAGCACAAATCTACTCGTCCTTGTGAATGCAACCCCAAAACTTAGTTTCATTTAATTTGTATTCATCAATATGAACATAACTTTTATTATTAATTTTTTTTACAATGTTTTTTTCTTTTATTTTTGCTTTTCTTATTTTTTTTTTTCAAATACAAATTGGTTTTTTAATTAAACAACATAAAAATAATAATTAGCTTCTGCAGTTTTTTTTTCATAATTGCAAGTTCAGAAACAAGCACCGTTTCACTGTATCACTGTTCAATCCTAACTTTATGAACTATCAAAATTATTCTTTGACATGGTTCACCATGAAACACAATCAACTTTTTGTTTTATTAAAATAATTTAATGAACAGTTGTTTACTCCAAAAATCCTCCAAAAGAACTGCCTCTCGTCATGGTTTTGGTTTCCGCTTTTTGTCTTCAGCGTGCACAAAAATTAAAAAAAAAATTGAGAGAGAGAAAAAAAGTTGGGAAATTTAGTCCCGACATCTAGCAAAATTACTAGGTAGTAAACGAAGCTATCCAGCTGAATTCATTTCAATCAAATGTAGAACACGAACACGAACACGAGGAGCAGCATTTTGAGCAACAAATACATAGTTTTGGAAAAAATCACAGATTACCAAAATTTCTCCAGGAGGTAAGTTTTCCCTTAATGTTTTGTAGTAAAACGACTGCATTTTTGCAATGTAGGCATGTGTCAGGAGATGGACAACTTTCAAACAAAAGTAAGATATAAACTCTGGCGTGCAAAACATTAAGGGAAAACTTACCTCCTGGAGAAATCTTGGTAATCTGTGATTTTTCCCAAAACTATGCATTTGTTGCTCAAAATGCTGCTCCTGGCTTTCATTGGAATAATAATCAGGCAACCATCTACTGTGTTGTGTATTATTTTAATTTTAAAGGTGTAATAGACAACAAGTTTCGTTGTAGTGTCTGATACCTTGACTCATGATTCTATTACTGTGTACACGTTAAGATTTTACTCACAAAACCAGTATAATTTGATTTAATTTTAATTATTATTATTGATTATTAATTAAAATTAAGTTTAGAATTATAAATCACTAGAAATGAATGTATTCAATTGAATAGAATGAAAAATTGCTTTGAAAAGCGAAAGATCCATAACAAATGTTTTATCTCAATTCCGGTCGGTTCGGGAATCAAACCGGTGTCCTTCTGATCAGAGTTAATGGTTAACCATTTAACCCCGAACCGACCGGAATTGAGATAATACATTTGTTACGGATGTTTCGCTTTTCAAAGCAATTTTTCATTCTATTCAATTGAATACATTTATTTCTAGTGATTTATAATTCTAAACTACATAATGGTTAGATCCATTGCTATCGTATAGATAAAAATCTTGATAAAATCTTGAATTTAAATTGGTTAGTGGCCATTCTCTACTAGTTGGGATTTGTCTCCCATATTTGTAGATCCATAATGATCTTCATTCAATGTCAACTTGGTTGAAGTATGAAGAACAGTAAAACGTGTTCGAAGATTAAATAAAATAAGACAAAAAGTGACACTAAAAATGAATTAAAATAATTGTGATGTTAGGTCGATCGTCCAAAAACAAATTTTTATCTCATCGCTTGTTGAGTTGGTTAAATGATTAACCATTAACTCTGATCAGAAGAACGCCGGTTCGGTTCCCGAACCAACCGAAATTGAGATAAAACATTTGTTACGGATCTTTCGCTTTTAAAAGCAATTTTTCATTCTATTCAATTGAATACATTCATTTCTAGAGATTTATAATTCCAAACTACATAATTGTTAGATTCATTGCTATCGTATAGATTAAAATCTTAATAAAATCTTGAATAAAAAGTTTTTTTACAATTAACTATTAAACTTCGAATATTTTAAAATAAAATCGAGTTTATCAAGTTTTTAATAAAAATAATACTTTTAAGGAAGCAAATTTTTGTCCACTAGTGGCATGTTAAAATCATGTGTCAAGATTTTAACATGTCACAAGTTGACAAAAAATTTTAAACGTGAGTTTTGTTTTGTAACATCATGGCTGATATTAACTGCTATACATATTTTTCTTTTTCTTTTCATTAGATGCTTGTTTCATACCAAATTGAATGTACGAAAAACAAAGGTCGATTAAGTTGTCGTTTTCCAAGTTTAATTTTAATGTTTTGATTTGCACAAAACGTATGCGGTCAAGGTCATAAAAAATGTATACTCGAGGCCAGGGTTAATATAATAATTAATTCATATATTTTCAAACATGTGTTAACCAACTGAGTTAAATACAAATAATAAAAGAACATTTATTACTCAGGGTCAGTCAGGAGGGTCAGGGTCAGGGTCAGTCAGGAGGGTCAGTCAGTATAAAAGTTAATTAAATTATTTCCCAAGAGTGTCGTAACAATTATTGATTATTGATGCCATGGTATACCAGATGTACATGTTGTTGAGCCATGTAATTTTTGTTAATTCGACACCAAGTAGTTTATTCCTACGTCTATGTTAGTACTGTTATGTTATTCGCTGTTATTCGCAGATTGGGAATTGGGAATAATTTATCTATTATAGTTATTTAACCAATTAAATTTTCCTATATTTTATTCTCCATTTCTCAAAAATGTATTCCGACTCGATTGGAAAAATATTTCCAAAAATTGTTTTACTTCGGTCTGAGAGACCTAAGTATAACATTGTCGAGCTAAACGTGAAATTCTAACCACCACTGTTTTTGGCCATTTCTCGACGTTCTAGGACCTACTGATTCTAAAAAAGCAAAAAATGTATGTCTGTCTCCCGGCCGGCCGTAACAACCGACGAAATCTAGAAAACCGCTAGAGGGATTTCAATTTTTTTTTCTAAAAATAGGTATATTCAGTGGAAAGAGCTGAAAAAGTCGGTAACTGTTCCGGAATTGTGTCAAGAAAATCAAGTGTGTCAAAACAAGGAAATTTACATTTTTTTTTTGCTTAAAGAACGTTCATTTTAACTGATTACGAATAGCAACATTGAATTTGGAGAAATCTTGATGGTCATGAATCGTGATTGGTATGTTAAATCAAAAAGATTATTGCATTAAAAGTTTGTCAAAAAAATGTTGTCAAGTGTGTCAAAAGAATGATTTTCATTTTTTTTAACCAATTTTTTGGCAAAATTTTAAGTTAATTATTTGTATGTCATGAAATTTAATCGAACATGAAATTAAACATGGAAATTTTTAATTTTGTTATAATTTTTGGAATTTTGAAGAAAGTTTGTATTATTGATTTTGTTATAATTTTTGCGATATTTTTAGAATTTCGGAAAAAGTTTCAATTTTTGATTTTGTAATATGTTTTGAATTTGAAAAAAATTTGTATTCTTGATTTTGTTACAATTTTTGCAATTTTTTAAGAATATTGGAAAATGTTTCAATTTTTGATTTTGTTATAATTTTTGTAATATTTTTAGAATTTTTAAAAAAGTTTCAATCTTTGACTTTGTAATAATTTTTGGAATGTTTTTAAAACTTTTAAAAAAAAGTTAAAAGTTTAGATTTGATTTTAATTTTTAGATTATTTTTGGAAGTTGGAAGAAATATGAATTTTTTATTTTGCAATATTTTCTTGAAACGCTAAATGGAGAGGTTTTTGAGTAGTTTGCTGGGTGTATCATCTTTTCACTAAGTTATATTAATTTATGATCTGTTATAATTTTCGGGCAGCGTATTAATATTTCGTGTTTGTTTTGTAATAAATTTCTAAACAGAGATAAAAAACAGTTGCACTTTGACAAAAAAAGTAGTCTGTCACGGGACAGCAGATGTGAAACGTAAAAGTTGATAGTAAAATTTATAAAATATATTCTTTTGAAATTTTACAAAACAAACAAACACACATGTTAAAAACGCCTTTAACTGGAACCAGATCCTAAAAGCTCCTGAAGAACTGCGCGTACCTGACAACCTGTTACGCTTTTTACTTCACAGGAAGAACTTTGGTCTATAGTACCGAAGCAGATTCGAAGAGGTACAGTATAACAGGGAGGTGCCTCGGGAATCGTTCCTTAGACCACTGTTATGAAACAACATGTACAATGGTGTACTTAGAGTGCGTATGCCCATAGTTGTTGTTGTAAAAAACCTCACGAATATTACTGCCAACTATATCCAGACCATAATCAGCGTTAGAGCATGGCTGAACAATTCAGGGCTAGAGTTTGCCGATCAGAAAACGAAGTCAAACTAATGAGTAAACGAAAAGTTGTTGAAAGTATCGATACCCAGGTTGGTGGCCATAACATTTGGCCAGCACCATGGGTATCTTGGAGTCGTTCTTGCACAGACTCAACTACCAGATAATCATCTTCCAAGACCACCTTATGGGGTTGCTCTTGCAAGGATTATGTCAATCCATGCTGGACCTAGACAACCTATCAGGAAGCTTCTCGGTATTTCCACAATATTGTTTTTCGGTTTCTCATTAGTGTAAAATTTGATGTCTTTCATTATAGGTCTTTTTATTTTCATCATACCAAATAATTAAATAGATGTCGAAATTGAATCAAATTTATTTAATTGTTTGAAATTAGTTATTCAATAAAATTCATTGTTTTTCTTTATTCGTTTTACTTTTTTTATAAACAAAATTTAAAATAATTCAGTTTAATTAAATTAATAAATGTTACTCTATCGAAAGGATAAAACGTTGTATTGTGTTCGTGTTTAATGAATTTCGTTCGTTCGAAATTTTGTAATTCTCGCTCGTGCCTCGCTCACATCGTAAACTTTTCCTTAAAAAATTAAATATTGCATTAAACACTTACACAATAAATTACTATTGTTTTGATTATACAACTTGTGGCATAAGAAAGCACTGCTATGAAAAGGAACACAGTGAAAAAAATTGAAGTAAGGACAATTTCATCTCTAAGTTGACAGTTTATTATTAAAACATGCAAACAATTTCACCGTGATTGGGATAGTTACATAAAAACATTTTCCTGAGAAAAAAAATGAGGTTTATTTAAAATATAAAGTGTTATATCCAATATAACAGTAGTTGTATAAAGTTAATAGCTATTTCCATGAAACAAATTTTCTTTCGCCTTATATCATAAATTTTTCGTTTTGAAATTGAAATATTTGAGATTAAATCAACTATATTTTATTTTCACATATATATTCCGTATGATTGTCTCAACTAAATCGTTCTATAACTGTTCAGTTGTTGAAACAGTTTCGTAGTTCTATTCACAATATCTGTCCCACGGCGAGATTGAGACAACTGCATTTCGATTGGAAATAGGACATGTTTTGTCAGTGCATTAAATCTATTAAAATTGAGAAAGACATTTTAAAAAAAAAAAAGTAAATATGATTGATTTCGTGATTTTCAAAAATTTTTAAATTGTAATAGTACTTTTTCTATACGTAAACAACTACTCAGAAATAAAAAAGTGAGCTTGCAGTTTTAGGTAATTTTATTTTTCGTTTCGCAGGGTCAAAATATTCCTGAAAAACAAATAACTTGGTGGTGATTTGGAGCTTTCGAAACGTACTGATCTCCCTAAGAAACTTTTCAACATCAGAAGAATGAAATTTGACAATACTAAAGCTGATATATGGAAGCTGCATTTAAGTAAAATTATCGAGTGATTGACAACTTTCTGAAGTCTGGTAAAAAATTGCTTGGCCCAACCATCTCAAAATAAGTTTCAATTTAAAATGCTTCTACTAATAAATGTGAAAAATCCCGCACTTTACAAGCTTTCCCGTTTTATATGAAATATCCCGCAAACGGAAAAAAATCCCGCGATCTGGCAGCACTGTAACACACACATACACACACGAATAAGTTCCAACACCGCGTTATCGAAATTTGTATTTTTACGACATAAAAGTATGAATAAAATCAATAAAGTTCAATATAATTTTCATTCTTAAAAAAATTTATTTGTTTTTGGAGAAAATATGACATACTGTGCAAAATACTTATTATTTTTCATTAGGCATGATGGCATAAAATTGTTATACCGTTTTTCGTGACAGAAAAATCATTTTTTTTTTTCAATTAGGTCGCGCCAATAGATGTTTCACATCAAAAAAAAATTGCATATTTGATGAGTGATAGTTTACTTATCACTCATCACATATGCAATTTTTTTTTATGTGAAACATCTATTGGCACGACTTAAACACTTATTCAATGTTTCTCTATAAACTACTGTTATCTATATATGGCAGTATTATTTCCAAATAGTTTTAGATACCGGCAATCATTAGAGTATTAAGAAACAAATAGTGGGGTATACCCCCTATTTTTTCAACTGATCTCGTGCATTTCAAACCCCAAGTAGAATAGTCCGAACTCCGAAGATCGGATCACCTTACATTTTGACCTCTACATACAAGTTTTTTTACTAATAAAAAGATTTTAAGTGCTATATAATATAAAAAAGTTATTGTCAATAATCGATTATGTGTAACAAAAACCATCTACATAGAAAACACTCACAATCGATTTCCGTTTTAGTTATTAACCCAGAAATATAAATTTTTTTCTCTCGAGACTCATAACTCATAAAATTGAAATTTCATAAAAAAACTAACGAAACTTTAACATTAAAATACAATATCCCGAATACGTATTATTACTCGATTTATAACACACGCACTGAAGCTTACTTGTAAAAGGTCAACGAATGTTAAATTTTCCCAATTATTTCTAAGATTGTTGTAAAACAATAATTAAATGTGTTAAACTCAAGGGAAATAAATGTTTCATAAATTTTGTTGTATGGAAATAAAATTACATGGGAAACATAATATAAGCACAAAGCATAAAAAACTTATTATTCACTTTTAGAAAGCTCAACAATTTTGTATGAAATTCCAATAGATTTTCAATTACTTTTTCAATTTTATAAGAAATTTTCAACAAAATATTTAATTTTCTTCATATGATATCTGTCATCTGATTTTCAAATAATAAACGTTCTACTTTTTCTAAACAAATAAACATATACATGTACTCGTAGTTTTCTTATCGTTCCGAATAATTTTAAGCAAACATCATTTTCCAGCTATCGAGTTCCATAAATAAATAAATCAAAAAAAAAATAAACAACAATGTAAAACAGTCCGGAAAAACTGAAAATTATGGTAAGAAATACAATTTTCCAAGAAATCGATTTATCGTTTTTGTGAGTTTATGTTTGATGGGTCAACATGTTTTCCTCGCTTGGTTATAGTATTATATTATTGTTGAAATAGTTGAACGTTTATTTAAAAGATCAATGACTAGGAAAAGGAGCTTGTATTGAGATCAATTAATCAAAATCACCTTCAGAAAAATCCATTTTATCGTAAATTGTATTTCAAATTTAAATTCAATTAAAATCTCTATTGTTAAGCGATTGAATTGTTTTTTTTGTTTGTACATATAAACTTGAGAGTTAAAAAAAGATACAGACCTGCTGTTGTAAACAAAAAATAATTCAAAACGAATCAGGCATAAATTTAAAATGACATTTCATGAAAAAAAAGTTCTGAATTTATGACAAGAAGTTTGATTTAGGGCATCTATTGTCCTTTGTTGAACCGGAAATACTTAATAATTTTCGAGAAAGTTTAAGCTTTGTTTCGTGTTTTGGATTTATTTACAAGTTTTTTATTTTATCGTAACAAAAAACGGTGAAATTGTTTTGAAATGTGTGGAAACATTAAATTCAATGTCTTAGGGTTATAATCACAAACGATATTATAAATATGATATCTTAAGCATACAAACCTTTTTCAAATCCTTTTCCCTACAAGTTCTTATGTTAATGCAAAATGTTAAGGTTGCAGTGTTGGTGAGGGTTCTATTGTTTAAAGAATTTAACAGCCTGTTTTGATTGGAACTGATTAGTTTTTCTTTTCAGATAGATAAAATCCTTAAAGAGTTACTTGTGAAACTAATTACAAATTCCGTTAAAAATTAAGTCTTTAAATTAAAAAATAATCAGATTTGCTGCTCAAAAATCAAAGAAAAAAGCTAAGAAGTAGGTACTAGTAAGCGCCTATTTAATTTCAATATACGTCATAATGTTTGTGTTAAAACTCGATTCAGAAAAATCAGAACTCAGACTTTTTCAGAATTTTTAAAACTAAGATATATTTATTTAAATCACAAAGGGTTATGGTGCATGAAGGGATAAGTGTTTATTGATTTATATTTTTTTTTTAATTTTTATCTACGGTGTGACAACCCCGCATACTCCAGTCCCTGCTATAGACATATGAGCTAACGTAAGATATCCTTATTTCTGGCAATAGCAGGGAAATATCTCTTGCCAAGGTGATATATAAGAGATGCTGGCGGATCAATTGTTTGTAAATCCAGAAAAATGAATAGTCGCAAATCCTGGTGAGTGATATATAAACTGAAAGGTGGGACCATAGTGGATCCTCCACCACTTTGATCACTGTGTCCCAAAAGATGATCATTATCTTTTCACAATAATTGAAACCATTTTCATCATAGTTGTCTCATTATTATAAGCTGTAGTATCAATAAAGATACTGAAAAAATGCAAAAATTTGCCAACAAAATTTTTTTGCCAGAAGTGACAAACCAAAAGATGGGATGCAGAACGGTTATAAACCGTATTAAATGCTTATGTAAAAAGTATCATCTAATTTGATTATCATCATCAGATGTTATTGAGTTTTCAAAGAAGCAGGTGCTCGGGAGACCCCTGCCACTTTGTTCAATATCGCTCAAATACTAATCAGCTCCGCTATTCATATTTGCATCTTTTTTAAAGTGTCATCAACATTTATTCACGAACAAATGTTGTATGCTCCTAACAAACATAAGCAAAATAGTGAAAAATATTTACCGGTTTATGGTGGACCCCCCCCCCCCCCCCAGGGTCCACCCGGGTCCACTGCAATGCTGAATTGCACGCAAAAATTTCACAAGAAGACGGTCTCAAATGAGTACGAAACAGGAATTCTGACGACCTAAAAAATCAGAAGAACTAAGATCATCACCCACATCTAACTACGATTACTAAATTTACAGATTAAAAAATAAAATGCTTCACTGACCTCATTATTGGTCGTTGATCCAACTCTTCATGCGTTGCTCAAACTCTTCATAAACAATAAATTTATATTACATAACAATCAATCGTTGCGCTAATGGTCCTGGAAATTGTTGAATATGAATAACAATAAAATAATCAATAATAATCAAAAGGCGCATCTTGGTTTAATTTTCGATTGTTGAATATGAACAATAATCAATCCAACAATCAATCAATAATAATCAAACGGTGCATCTTGGTTTAATTTTTGATTGTTGAATATGAACAATAATCAAATCAATTAATCGTTGCACCTAAACATACACTGAAAAAAACATGTCCTATTTCCAATCGAAATGCAATTGTCTCAACCTCACCGTGCGGTCACATATGGCGAATGAAACTACGAAATTGCTTCAACAACTCTACAATTATAAACCGATGAAGTTGAGACAATCACACGATATATTTATGTGAAAATAAAATATAGTTTAATTAATCTCAAATACTTAAACTTTAAAATGAAAAATTCATGATATAAAGCCAAAGAATTTTTTCTCCGATAGACAGCAAATATAAATTTTGCAGACTTATTTCAGTCAGCAAAGTGGCACTTTTCCTGCCTAGGCAGCAAAGCAAGTACTTTGCTGCCTAGGCAGCAAAATAACTAGACTTCATAGAAATAAACAGATATTGCGATTAAAAAAAAAATTTTTTTAATCGATTTTTTTTTTCATTTTTAAAATTTTGCTTTATTTTTAAAGTAATAATTATTAAATTACATATCATTGTAATTAATCGGAGAAAAAATTATATGTTCAACTCGGCAGCAAGGTAGATTGACTGCCTTGGCTGAATTCCTAGCCTCGCTCGCTCGACTATGAACTATCAGCCGCGGCAGTCAATCTACTACTTTGCTGCCTAGTTAAACAAATAACTATTTTTTCATGGAAATAGTTATTTTCTTTATTCAACTACTGTTATATTGGATATAACACTTTATATTTTAAATAAACCTCATTCTGTTGTTAGGAGAATGTTATCGTGTAGTTGTCCCAATCACGGTGAAATTGTTTGCAAATTATTTTTCTTTGCATGAATAATCAACTGCCAACTTCGAGATGAGGTTGTCATGAACTTCAATTTTTTTTCAGTGTATGATTATTGAATGACGAAGTTAAATTAATTATTGTTGCACCAACAATTGGTGAAATTGTTGAGTATATTGTTATGGTTATAACAAAATCATATAGAAATACAACGTATAATTCAATTCAATTCAAAATAAATGAAACACGCTTTAGCATCTTCATAACTATAATTAGTGTTTGAAGATCAACAAAACAAAACAAAATACAACAACAATCGAATGAAATGAATATAATTCTTGTTGTATTAACAGTTAAGGGACAGTAAAAAAATATTTTCTATTTTGTTAATGGAATGTTCCGAACTAAAGAGGTTAGATTTTTTTTAAATTGTACGGAAGTTAGAATTGAAGCAAGTATTTTAGGCAGAATGGAATTAATTGTAAACAACATGTTGTACCGTGCATATAAAACCATGTAAATAGAAAATATATTTAAAGCTAGTTTTTGTAAATAAAATTTTAAGTGTTATTAAGTAGAAATAATTTGTGTATAATTTTCTATATTAAATTTCTACAATCAACCGTTTGAGTTTCGAAGCTGTTGGAAGAATATTGTGGCTGATAGGAATATAGATAGGAATATTGTAGCTGAATTGTTTTCTTGTTTTTGTGAAACAATTATGGTGTGGAATACCTAATAAAACCTGGTGTGTTTGATTACTAATCAGTGATCAAACTCAGAAGGAGATTGGGATTTGCGTTCATCTGATTAAGAGTAAGGCCAATTCGAAGGATAGTTAGAAAAACGTAACAACAATATACATATATGTGTTTCACTATTGTACTGTTATTGTTTTACTTTCAATTTCTAGCAACCAAAGCACCATTATTCAAACACATTCATTCCACGTTGAACTGATTGTTCAACATGGAGAGGCAGAGAGATAATAATTATATCGACAACATTTAATCGATAAATATCTTTTCAATGCGGATGAGATTATTTCAGGAATAACTGCTTTGTAATAGTATCTCATTTCATTCGAGCAATGTTGGTAATGATATTTAAAAAATAACGAGATCAGCAACATTGCGACGGTTTTGTAGAGAATCAAGCTTGGATGTTAAATTTTGATAATCCACAATTCGTATAGCATGCTTTTGAACGAAATTCAAAAGTACCAGGTTAAAAACAATTTAAAGTGGATTCAGTTTCAATTGGTAAATTTGCCATGCCAGATTCGATTAAATACTTTAAAGTCTATATTGCAATACGGGAAATCTAACCACTTTTTTCAAACAATCAGGTACAACGATGATCAGATATATTAACATAGTCAGTATAAAAGTAATGAAACTCGAATGGAAAACTTTAAAAAAACATTGGAGACCATATTAGTGTTCATTTTTGAGAAATGTGATTAGATAGTGTTCAGGCATAGATGTGAGATAAAGATCTAGAAAAAAAATTTTATCAACGCCATTACGAGGAGCAAAATTTAAGTTTTTGCAATTTGCCACAGGTCCTGTGATTCCGTATTTCTGTCGGTCTTCCATTGTATTCACCGTCAGTTGTCTTATAAATTTTAGCATAGTTTATGGTCGACCTCGCCTTTCCCACTTGCAGCTCTTAAAACACAGAACTTTAATTAGATAATAATTAAAACTTGTACTTTTTGACAATAATTCAAAAACTGTGTCGAGTAGGATTTTAATAACAAATATGTATAGAATAAAGCAAACGAAATGCGAAATCTTTAAACGCTGTTGAAGTAAACTTCTCTAGTTACTGTGACAGGTATTACTAGAAATATTAAACATAAAATAAATATGTGATATTGAAATTTAGAGTAGCATTTCTTGGTATTATAATCAACAACAATGTATAATAGAAAGCCATACAAAACAAATGTTTTACAAAGTTTTACAATGTATTACAAATTAAATTTCACGATGAATATATGTCCACTTAATTCAACAACAAGATTTGGTACAACAATTAATGCAGCTTTTCAAGAAATTTAGCAAATTTACAAAGTAAAGTTTATGTTTCTCACTCTAATTCTCATAAACCTCTAGTTTCATATTTCAATTATGATAATAATTGAATTGACTTTGTAATACATTATGTAGGTATTGCCTTTTATTACACATGCTTTAAATTATAATATCAAGAAATACTACTCTAAATTGCAATATGGCATATTTATTTTATATTTAATCTTTTTAGTAATACCTGCCACAGTAAACAAAGGAATTTACTTCAACCGTGTACAAATATTACACGCACTCATTTTTTTATTTAACAAAACAAATTTAATCAACACAAATATTTTATTTAAAATAAACTTTAAAAACGTCATATTTTCAGTCATAGAAAATTATAGACCACCACCTCGACATCTATAGCAATATAAAACAACTTAAACTATCCAAACAGATTAAGATTTTCTGATGAAATTAGTTAAGATACATAAAAATACGGGTTTTCCAATTTTCTGATTTAAAATCTTCTATTTGAAAAAAAATGTATTCTAACATAACGGAGTTTCACTGTATATGTGAAGATTTGAGTAGATGCGTAGATCTACGTAGATTTCTAAGTAACTGATTTCACAGTTTAAAATTGGGCTAATTTTGTTTTTTTTTACGTTAATTAAATACTTCCATGCCACCCGATCGCATCGATTCGAAACCAAAATCTACTTATAAATCGAACGGTGGGAAAAGAAAGTACTGCAGATTCTCCAATTGTGTGATAATGCAAGCTCAGTCGATTTCTCTCCACTATCATTCAAATTCAAATGCAGGCTATTTGGGTCCGCCACATTTTCATTAGAGATATTTCTACCAAATTCCCTATTAAAATCTTCAAAAACCATAATGAACCAAAATTTCATCTTCTACCAGTACTATGTAGAAAGCATGGTCTTGTTATGAACGCCCTAAAACTAAACAACATAATCTTATTTCAAATACAAATTTAATTTTAAAATAATAATAAAAGCTTTTTTCTAACTAGAATATAAATAATTAATTCGTGAGTTCGAATCGCTACAATCGTCTTCTTGTCGACAATCTTTGATTCATAGGATTTATGAACCGCAAAAAGAGAGGGACTGCACTTTAGCAAACACTTTGTTACGAAGCTGTCGCTCAACTACCGCTTTTAAATTCGACGGAACAAGTTACATTGATTTCGACGGAACAAGTTACATTGATTTGAATTTATTTTTATGACTATATTTCAACATTCAATGATACTGAATTTTAACTTATGATTATTGTTCAACAATCGCCGTTAAAAGAACGAAACCCACACATTTAATTTTACTTAGTCAAGATCCGCGTGATGATAGGCTAGGTGTGAAAAAGGTGTAGAGGATTTGGATCCGCTACAATCATGCGGTGATTGACTCGTATATAAGCTAAGTTTTTTTGTGTAAACGTAGTCCAAAAATTGGGGTGGATTTGATGATTTTGGCTTCCTCGGCATTTTGAGGTCGTCAGAGTCTTTGTACTCAATATGTTTTCATGCGTCTTCTCTGTCTCAATCGCGCACATACCGGCTAATATGATCTGGATTGGGGGACGTTGGGGATTCTCGTATCCAAATGGCTGTCGCTCGTCGGGTTATAATCTCGCGCGCAGTCCTTTGATTGCTTCCTGCTTGTATTCATACTAACGAGATCAGTGTCCATTACAACTTTTCAATATTTACTATTAAACCAAACATTTGTTCAATTTATGATTTTTTTTGTTCAATTCCAAATTTTCCATTCCTTACAAATTAAAAAGGAAATACAGGAAAAAATCGAACAAAAATCGATGTTTTGAATAAATTTAAGTTATTTATTTTTCGGTTATATTAGGAAGGGTTATCGCATCGAGAGGTTGATGGTTTTACATATATGTCAAAATAAAGCTTGTTTATGACGTGTATATATGATGAATATAAACAATAAAATGGAAAGTTGTTATATTTATGTGAAATGATAGGAAAAACAAATTTATTAGGTCCCAAAAGTATTATTGAGGATATTATTAAAATAAATTTGAAATTGAGTTATAGTCGTGCGAAATTGTGTTACCAAGTTAAGTTTTATGTTAATTTAGTGTAATATAATAGAAAGCTTTTATAAGCTGTAGCTAAAATATATAAGAACCAAAAATTTAAACATAAAATTGATTTGTTGTTTATTGGTTTCAACTTGTCAAATGTATTTACATGAAATGGATTACATTACATATTATTGAAACTTTAATTTAATTATAAATTCAAAATGAATAGAATGATGACAACAATCAATGTTTATGCCTTAATCATTGACATTTGCATGCTTTGTTTTTGTATCAAATTGAACAGAAATAGAATTAGTTTTTACAATAACGAAAACAGATTTTCAGATTTAATCGAAAACTTAATTTTCATGTTATTGTGAGAATGCGATTATGAAAGTAGATTCAATGTTGCATATGTTTTGCATATGTATGAAAAAGAAGATATTGATATAATAAAATTATTGGATTTTTAGGCTAGTACGATTTAAGTTTACACATTGAGTTATAACTTATAGTTTAACTTATAGTTTGACTTAAAACCAAACTTTATTGTTTGAAATGTTAAGGGTAAACATTTTGAGGTGATCAGATAATGGTTTCATGTTTATTGTGAGTGCATTAAGGTTTGTAACTGAAAAAATATATTAAGGGTTGTGGTTAGAAGTTTGGGATTGGGATACGAAGGTTTAAGTTTTTTTGATGAAATTCATTATATTTGAAAAAAATTCAGTTTACTTTTGGAAAAGTTATGCAAAAGGTTAAGGTTTAAAGCTTAAAGTTAAAGCTCACGGATTAACACTGAAATTTGAAAACTGTATTTACACATTAAACTTGGAGTTCCAAATATCAAGTTTCAAATATTATATTTCAAATTTGAAGTTTGTAGTTTATAATTGAAGTTTGAGTTTTGAAGTTTGATGTTTGAAGTTTGATGTTTAAAATTTGAAGTTTGAAGTTGGAAGTTTGAAGCTTGAAGTTTGAAGTTGGAAGTTTCAAGTTTCAACTTTCAAGTTTGAAGTTTGAAGTTTAAAGTTTAAAGTTTGAAGTATGAAGATTGAAGTTTGAAGTTTGAAGTTTGAAATTTGAAGTTTGAAGTTTGAATTTTGAAGATTGAAGGTTAAGTTTGAAGTTTGAAGTTTAAAAATTGAATGTTGAAGCTTAAAGAATGAAGGTTGAACTTTGAAGTTTGAATTTTAAAATTTTAACTTTGAACTTTGATCTTTGAACTTGGAACTTTGAGCTTTGAACTTTGAACTTTGAACTTTAAACTTTGATATTTGAACTTTAAAGTCTGAAATTATATTCTAAAATTGGAAATTTGAAGTTTGAATTTAAAATTTTGAAGTTTGAAGTTTGAAATTTGGTCTTTGAAGTTTGAAGTTTGAAGTTTAAGTTTAAAGTTTGAAATATAAGTTTGAAGTTTGAACTTCGAAGTTTGAAGTATGAAGTTTGAAGGTTGAAGCTTGAAGTTTGAAGTTAGAAGTTTGAAGTTTTAAGTTGGAAGTAAGAAATTTAAAGGTTTGAAGTTTTAGCTTAAAGTTTGAAATATGAAGTTTAATTATAAATTTAACAGTTCGAAATTTGGTGTTTGAAGTTTGATGTTTGAATTTTGAAGTTTTAAGTTTGAATATTAAAGTGTAACATATGTATGAGTATGACTAATCTAACTAACATACAATACATCTGTTATTCTTCCGATTAAATTAACGTAAATAATTAAGCAAGTCATCAACCAAAACAAATAACAAATTATATATTACCATCTAAGTATATTCAACTTAGCTCAGATATCTAAATTCTCATAATGTACTTTTAAATGATGTTATTCAACTTATATAAAATTATATCAAATTTGATGACTACAACCTAAAATATTACAAAATGAAAATAATATTAAATTTAGGGAAATAAATATAATTTCCGCTGAATAAGGTATATATATTTATTTCATATATGATTGACCGATATTACCTGTATATAATAGATCGATCGTCAATTGGATAATCGATTAATTTATTAAAATAAATATAAACCTGGGAAGGGATTTTTATAGAATATAGCGAAGAAATTATATACCAATTGTACTATAAATTAATGGAAAATTGTAATTAAAAATCAATCAATAAACTTATCTTAAAGTTTAGTTTTGTTTAAACCTTTTACTGAAAGAAAGTCTGCGCAATAGGCCTTAGTCTACGGGTTTAACATGGGGTTCCTCCACCATAAAGACCCTCTTTCCATCATATATTAAAGAGAAATCAAGTGTACATCACATCAAGGCAGCTCACCGGATACGTCCACCATAAGAGTTGGAAGTTACAAGTTTGGAGTATGAAGTTTAATATTTTAAACTTGAAGTTTGAAGTTTGAAATTTGAATTTTAAATTTGCAGCTTCGAACTTTGAACATTGAACTTTGATATGGGAGAAATTGTGAAAAGTTAAACTCAAATAACTGGATGAATAATTGGAATTTTTCAATTCTAAAACCAGTTTTAGAATCCTCTAATTAAACCTTACATGTTTTAATCAGAAAAAATTTTACGTGTTTCGTGGCGGTATCGAACCCCATTCATCAGTAACACAAATTCGATACCTTGTGTTATACACGTTTTATCAACTGAGCCATTCAATTGACATGTTTTATGGAAATTTTTAGTTAGTGAATTGAAACGTCATCAACAATTACAATGAAGTTAACAGTTTCACAAAGATTGCCGACCTAACGACATGATATATTCAATTAATTATTTCTAATTAATTATCTATCTAATTTTTATAGAGTTATTTCGATTAATTTTCAAGACGCTACTATTCCATTAAGTATGGTAAGTTAATGATATCCATTATTTTACGTACACATTCTCAATGTGGTAGAATCATTACAATTAGTTGTTATTCAACTAATCTGAAAACCAATTTTTAATATGATCTAGGTTGATCGGGAGGTTAATTTTTATATGGGAGAAATTGTGAAAAGTTAAACTCAAATAACTGGATGAATAATTGGAATTTTTCAATTCTAAAACCAGTTTTGGAATTCTCTAATTAAACCTTACATGTTTTAATCAGAAAAAATTTTACGTGTTTCGTGGCGGTATCGAACCCCATTCATCAGTAACACAAATTCGATACCTTGTGTTATACACGTTTTATCAACTGAGCCATTCAATTGACATGTTTTATGGAAATTTTTAGTTAGTGAATTGAAACGTCATCAACAATTACAATGAAGTTAACAGTTTCACAAAGATTGCCGACCTAACGACATGATATATTCAATTAATTATTTCTAATTAATTATCTATCTAATTTTTATAGAGTTGTTTCGAATAATTTTCAAGACGCTACTATTCCATTAAGTATGGTAAGTTAATAATATCCATTATTTTGCGTACACATTCTCAATGTGGTAGAATCATTACAATTAGTTGTTATTTAACTAATCTGAAAACCAATTTTTAATATGATCTACGTTGATCGGGGGGTTAATTTTTATATGGGAGAAATTGTGAAAAGCTAAACTCAAATAACTGGATGAATAATTGGAATTTTTCAATTCTAAAACCAGTTTTGGAATCCTCTAATTAAACTTTGAATTTTGATATTTAAACTGATTTTGATATTTATTTATTTTTATTTATTTATTGAACTTTGATATTTAAACTTTGAAATTTGAAGTCTGAGTTTTAAATTTTAAAGTATGAAGATTTGTATGAAGTGTTTGAAATTTTAAGTTTGAAGTTTAAAGTTTGCAGTCCAAAGTTTAAAATTTGAAGGTTGAAGTTTGAAGTTTGAATTTTGCAGTTTTAAGTTGGAGATTAAAGTTTGAAGTTAAAAGTTTGAAGTTTGAAGTTTGATGTTTGAATTTTAAGGTTGTACCTTTAAACTTTGAACTTTGAACTGTGAAGTTTTAGTTTACAGTTTGAAATTTGAAGTTTGAATTTTAAATTTAAAAGTTTGAAGTTCCATATTTGGGTTTTGGAATTTTAAGCTTGCAAATTAAAGTTTGAAGTATGAAGTTTGAAGTATGAAGTTTAAAGTTTGAAGTTTGAAGTTTCAAGCTTGAAGTTTGATATTTAAAGTTGTAACTTTGAACTTTGAACTTAGAAGTTTTAGTTGAAAATTTGATATTTGAAGTTCGAATTTTAAATCTAAAAGTTTGAAATTTGGTCTTTGAAGTTTGATGTTTGAATTTTGAAGTTTTAAGTTTGAAGATTAAAGTTTGAAGTTAGAAGTTTTAAGTTGAAGTTTGAAGTTTGAAGTTTGAGTTTTAAATTTAAAAGTTTGAAGTTTGGTGTTTGAAGTTTTAAGTGTGAAATTTGAAGTTCGAAGTTTGAAGTTTGAAAGTTGAAGCTTTAATTTTGAAGTTTTAAGTTTGAAGATTAAAGTTTGAAGTTTGAATTATAAATTTCAAAGTTTGATATTTGGTGTTTGAAGTTTGATGTTTGAATTTTGAAGTTTTAAGTTTCAAGATTAAAGTTTAAAGTTACAAGTTTGGAGTATGAAGTTTGAAGTTTTGAGCTTGAAGTTTGAAGTTTGAAGTTGGTATTTTAAAATTGTTACTTTGAACTTTAATCTTTAAACATTGAAGTTTTTGTAAAAGTTTGAAATTTGAAGCTTGAGTTTTAAATTTTTAAGTACGAAGTTTGGTGTTTGAAGTTTTAAGTTTGAAGTTTAAAGTTTCCAGTTCAAAGTTTGAAGGTTGAAGTTTGAAGTTTGAATTTTACAGTTTTAAGTTGAAGATATAAGTTTGAAGTTAGAAGTTTGAAGTATGAAGTTTGAAGTTTGAAGTTAAATTTTAAAGTTCACCTTTGAACTTTGAACTTTGATCTTTGAACTGTGAACTTTGAAGTTTGAAGTTTTAGTTTAAAGTTTGAAATTTGAAGTTTGAATTTTAAATTATAAATTTAAAAGTTTGAAATTTGGTGTTTGAAGTTCCATACTGAATTTTGAAATTTTTAGTTTTAAGATTAAAGTTTGAAGCTAGAAGTTTGAAGTTTGAAGTATGAAGTATGAAGCATGAAGTTTGAAGTTTGAATTTTTGAGTTGAAGATTAAAGTTTGAAGTTAGAAGTATGAAGTTTGAAGTATGAAGTTTGAAGCTGGAAGTTTTAAAGTTGTAGCTTTGAACTTTGAAGTTTGAACTTTTTACTTTGAAGTTTTAGTTTAAAGTTTGAAATTTGATGTTTGAATTTTAAATTTAATAGTTTGAAATTTATTGTTTAAAGTTTGATTGTAATTTTAATTTAAAATTTGAAATTTGAAGTTTGAATTTTAAATTTAAAAGTTTGAAATTTGGTCTTTGAAGTTTGATGTTTGAATTTTGAAGTAGTAAGTTTGAAGATTAAAGTTTAAAGTTAGAAGTTTGAAGCTTGAAGTATGAAGTTTGAAGCATGAACTTTGAAGCTTGAAGTTTAAATTTTAAAATTGTTACTTTAAACTTCTAACTCTGATCTTTGAACTTTGAACTTTGAACTTTTAAGTTTTAGTTTAAAGTTTGAAATTTGAAGCTTGAGTTTTAGATATAAAAGTTCGAAATTTGGTCTTTGAAGTTTGATGTTTGAATTTTGAATTTTGAAGTTTGAAGATAAAAGTTTGAAGTTAGAAGTTTGAAGCTTGAAGGATGAAGTTTGAAGTATGAAGTTTGAAGCTTGAAGTTTGAAGTTTGAATTTTAAAGTTGTTACTATGAACTGTGAACTTTGATCTTTGAATTTTGAACTTTAAAGTTTTAGTTTAAAGTTTGAAATTTCAAGTTTGAGTTTTAAATTTAAAAGTTTGAAGTTTGAAGTTCGAAGTTTGAAGTTTGAAGTTTGAAGTTTGAAGTTTGAAGTTTTAGTTTAAAGTTTGAAATGTAAGTTTGAAGTTCGAAGTTTGAGGTTTTAAGGTTGAAGCTTGAAGTAAGAAGTTTCAAGTTTCAAGTTGGAGGTATGAAATTTAAAGGTTTGAAGTTTTAGCTTAAATTTTGAAATTTGAAGTTTGAATTATAAATTTAAAAGTTATAAATTTGGTGTTTGAAGTTTATATATGAATTTTGAAGTTTTAAGTTTGAAGATTAAAGTTTGAAGTTACAAGTTTTTTTTTTATTAATTAGTTAGACATGTTTAGCACACTAAATATGAAATATTCATTATTTAGACTCTTTGAATATCTGAAGATACCATGTCAACCATAAAGGAAGGAGATGGGGAAAATGGAAGGAATGGGGATATATGGATAACTATACTAATTGTTTTAAATGATGATGGACATTTTCTTTAAATGCCTGAGGGGAAAATTCATCGGGAAATACAGAGGAAGGCATTGAGTTTCACAATTTGGCCCCTCTATTAAAACAGTCGTTCTGAACGCAGGACACAGTTCTACAACGAGGTATTTGTACAACAAATGGATGGGATAACTCGGCAGCTCTTGTTTGTCGATTATGCTGCACACACGATGGAAGGGTATTTTGAATTTCCTTAGAGGAGAATATAATATTTATAGTAGATTGACAATTCAGCCACATTTCTTCTGTGCTGACGTGAATCAAGCTGGTCCGTTAGTTCAGTATTACCAATCAACCGTATTGTTTTCTCTGTACAGAGTCTAGACATTTTATTGTTGACTGACAAGCACCTCCCCAACATGACAGCAGCACTCCATACATGAACGAATAAAGCACTAAAAGATTAGCAAAATTTGCTTCGTATTGAAATACTTTTTACATCGACTCAAGAATCCTAATTTTTGCATCCACATTTTTGCATCCTAATTTTTGCGAGGTTGAACACATGTTTATTCCATTTCAGGTTATTTTGAATATCCACTCCAAAAAGTCTAACTGATTCAACCTCACGCAATTCATCATAGTTTATTTTAATAGGGAAATTTTTATGTCGCTTTATTCCTGAAAGACGGTATAGTTTGGTTTTGGTTGGATTAAATGAAACAAGATTACGATTACCCCATTCCATTATACGCTCCAGATCTTTGTTGATAAAATCAATTAGCAGCTCTTTATCAGTGGTAACTGCAGTATGAGATCGAAATTTAGGAGATGCATGCAATGTGCTGTCATCAGCAAAAATATGGATTGGGTGCACTGTGGAAATAAGTAAGTCATTAATGTATAGAAGAAACAAGGTTGGTGAGAGTGCAGAACCTTAGGGAACCCCAGCATTGGTTGTGAAAATATTGGATGTGATACCATCTAAATTAAGTTCGGAGATAAATTTAAAAGTTTGAAAGTTGGTGTTTGAAGATTAATTTTAAGTTTTAATTTAAAGTTTGAAATTTGAAGTTTGAATTTTGCATTTAAAAGTTTGAAGTTCCATATCTGTATTTTTAAATTTTAAGTTTGAAGATTAAAGTATGAAGTTAGAAGTTTGAAGTTTGAAGTATGAAGTTTGGAGTTTGAAGTTTAAAGCTTGAAGTTGGAATTTTAAAGTTGTAACTTTGAACTTTGATCTTTGAACTTTGAAGTTTTAGTTTAATGTTTGAAATTTAAAATTAAAAGTTTGAAATTCGGTGTTTAAAGTTTAATTTTTAGTTTTAGTTTAAAGTCCAATTTCAAACTTCAATTTCAAAGTTTGAGTTTTAAATTTAGAAGTTTGAAGTTTGATGTTTGAAGTTTTAAGTTTTAAGTTTGAAGTTTGAAGTTCGAAGTTTGAAGTATGAAGGTTGAATTTTTAAGTTTTAAGTTTGAAGATTAAAGTTTGAAGTTAGAAGTTTGAAGTTTAAAGTTTGAAGTTTGAAGTTTGAAGTTTGAAGTTTGAAGTTTGAAGTTTGAAGTTTGAAGTTTGAAGTTTGAAGTATGAAGTATGAAGTTTAAGTTTGAATTTTAAAGTTTTACCTTTGAACTATGAACTTTTTTTTTTTTAAGTTTGAAGGATAAAATTTACAGTTCAAAGTTTGATGTTTGAAGGTTGAAGTTTGAAGTTTTAATTTTGCAGTTTTAAGTTGAAGATTAAAGTTTGAAGTTAGAAGTTTGAAGTTTGAAGTTTGAAGTATGAAGTTTAAAGTTTGAAGTTTGAATTTTAAAGTTATATTTTTGAACTTTGATCTTTGAACTGTGAACTTTGAACTTTGAAGTTTTAGTTTACAGTTTGAAATTTGAAGTTTGTATATAAAAGTTTGAAATTTGGTCTTTGAAGTTTGATGTTTGAATTTTGAAGTTTTAAGTTTGAAGATTTAAGTTTGAAGTTAGAAGTTTGAAGTTTGAAGTTTGAAGTTTGAAGTTTGAAGTGTGAGCTTGAAGTTTAAAGAAGTTTAAAGTTTGAAGTTTGAATTTTAAAGTTATATTTTTGAACTTTGATCTTGAACTGTAAACTTTGAACTTTGAAGTTTTAGTTTACAGTTTGAAATTTGAAGTTTAAATATAAAAGTTTGAAATATGGTCTTTGAAGTTTGATGTTTGAATTTTGAAGTTTTAAGTTTGAAGATTTAAGTTTGAAGTTAGAAGTTTGAAGTTTGAAGTTTGAAGTTTGAAATTTGAAGTTTGAAGTTTGAAGTGTGAGCTTGAAGTATGAAATATGAAGTTTAAGTTTGAATTTTAAAGTTTTACTTTTGAACTATGAACTTTGAACTTTGAACTTTGAACTTTGAAATTTTAGTTTTAAGTTTGAAAATTGAATTTTGAGTTTTAAATTTAAAAGTTTGAAATTTGTTGTTTGAAGTTTTAAGTTTTAAGTTTGAAGTTTCAAGTTTGAAGTTCGAAGTTTGAAGTATGAAGGTTTAAGCTTAAATTTTTAAGTTTTAAGTTTGAACATTAAAGTTTGAAGCTAGGATTTTGAAGTTTGAATTTTAAAGTTGTAACTTTGAACTTTGAACTTTGATCTTTGAACTTTGAAGTTTTAGTTTCAAGTTTGAAATATAAGTTACATTATGTATATAGCACTTGTTACTTTAAGCAGAATTCTGCGTAACGTAACAAATGCTATATACATAATGTTATATGAATACTTACGCAAGGTTTGAGTTTTATATTTAAAAGTATGATGTTTAAAGTTTTAAGTTTAAAGTATGGAGTTTGAGGTTTGAGGCTGTAACAGTTTGAAGTTTGAATTTTAAAGTGTCGACTTTGAGCTTTCATTTTTGAACTTTGAAGTTTGTGGTTTGAGTCGAAAATATTAAAAAATTTGAAGTATTTGTTTTAAAATCGAATCTTATAAGTTTTTTAGTGTTCAAGATTGATACAAATCGTTGAAGTTTATTGTTTCTTTATATAAAAGTTTCTGGAAGGATAGAATATGCAGATATATTTATGATTTAGGGGTAGACTAAGTATGTATCTGTTTGGATTTATCGAAAGAATATTCGTTTTCATAATAAAAGTCACCATTATTGTTTTTGTTTAAAACAACAAAAATTACCAACAAAATTTGTAACGAAAAATATTTGAAAAAGTTTTGAAATGCTTTTACTTCGTACTCCGATCTTTGGTTATATTAAATTTATTTTCTGTTCTATCTTCACGAAAATAAAATTGATTAAAACAATCAAAAGAAATAGCGAAGATTTCGATCTTTCAAAAAAGAAAAGAGTTTCAATTTTATTCTTGCGATTCTTTTTGTTATTTTAATAAAAATCTAATTTATATTGTCACATGTCATTATTATTTGCCTTTTTTCTGTTATCATAAAATTTTCTATTAAAATTAAAATTATTTTATAATCTTAAAATTTTTTTTGACATTTCTGAAATGTTTGGGGAAAAAAAATTATATATTTCTTTCTCTTCTGATATAAAAATTTAAGGATTGGGGTGAGATGATAAAAATAAAAATTGGGAAACTGTTTTGCTGTGACAATTCTTTAAAAACGAGGTGATTGAATTATAAATGAAAATATAGCGTTCTATGAGTTCAAAAGATGTAGAAGGTCAAACAAAAGGTTGATATGTCAACTAGATTCATTTTTTGTTATAACTGGCGATTAAATAGTTAGACTGCGTTCCAATTGAATGCTAAATGGCCTCCGCAATGTTAAATCAATTTCGAACATTTTCGAGTTGACTAAATCCGCCATTTGCATTCTAAATTTTTGTAGAATTATTTGAATTGAGTAGGCTTATTTGAACTGACAATTAAACGTTAACTTCAAGTTATATTTTACGAATAATTTAAACATAAATTAAACATAAATAATAATAACAATAATTAAACATAAATTCAAAATACATATAGTCATATATATATTACAAAAACCTTAAATGATTTACTTTGCGTCATGGAATAGATAGAATAATCGAATTTTTATTGATATAAGCGCTGTGATATTCAGCACATTTTATTTTTATATGTGTACCATCAATTGCACCAATAGCTTTCATAAATGCTGGTGAAGAAGCTTGTAAAGCAAATTTCCGAATAATGTCTCTTTGCTCTACTTGAGATGGTATAAAATGTATGATTGAGGGTAAAATTATTTGAAAATATCCAACTATTTGCTGCATATTCGAATCGCTGTAGTTTTAGGTATCTTTAACGTAGCAGATAAAACTCTGTAACTAGCCAAAACAAAAGTAGTTCCAATTAAAGTTCGATTGACCATCCATGATGTTTAAACGGAATCAATTTTAAATCTTGCCGAAACGATTGAGTGTTTAATCTTAAATGTGGTTTAGTTAATAGGTCGTTGCCGATTTTGATCCCATTTACTATGTCATGAACACTCAATAAAACGTTGATCGTTGTAGTACCTTAACCCCTACAATTATGCACCCGATAAAAATTTGTACATATATGTAAAACATAAACTTTTCTTAAAACTATGCTACACATTTCCAAATACTCATACAATTCTGCATCGCTTCTCAAAAGCTTGATATACAATTTCATTATTTTAGTTTTATTGCAAAACCGTCAATAAAAATTATTTGTTTTACACCTGGTGTTCAAACTTATAATTATTTAGCAGAAATGAATTGGCACGATATTATGCTAAATTTTTCAATTTAGCATGATTTAGAATTTGGAGATCATTTAGCATTCAATTGGAACGCAGTCTTAGTTTATAAACTTTATGTAGATTTCATAGAAAAATTTACCTTTTGCAATGATGACGCACATTTGTATTTCGGAAAAATTTTGGTGCCAAACGACTATATATGATATACATCGTAAACTGAAACACGACTCTAAACAGTTTTTAAAGACATACAAAAAACGAATCAAGGCTTAAAGTTTTGGTGTTCATCAGAGCTATTGACTGCCGTGTGGCGAATTAAAAAAATTCAAAACAGCGATCTTAAAATGGCAACTGTTTTGATCTAAATAGTAGAACCACCTATGCAATTGAGCTCCCAACACAAATTTAAGATCTCAAAAGATGCGTTCTTGGGCTGAAAATGTTGATAATTATACGTTCTGTTTTTGCACGAATTTATTTTAAACTAATTTGATATAACACGAATTAGATACAAAAATAATTTTCTTTATACATGAAATGTTTTCAATCGACAAAAAATTTTATACGTTTTACAGCCTACAGTTATGAAACCGTTTCAATGAACCATTGGTAAATTGTTTATATGGGCTTGAGATTTGATTGGTTTTTAGAGAATATTGAATAAATTGGCGATTGGCTGCTAATTTATCACTTTGTTTTATGTTGGAATTCTACAGTATTTGTTGTTCAGTATTCAGTTTTAATGAAAGTTTGACAAAAGTTGTACATCATTATGGTAATTAACTGATTCATTTACCAATGTGCTGCGTGTTTTTGTGGTTCAGATTATTTGAAATATCACTAATTTTAAGCCCTGGTTAACGATTTTAATGAAACTTGGTCTACAAATTCTTGACAAGAATAAAAACAGTCATAATAACCTACTTAGGGTTTGTCTCTTCCGGTAAACAATGTTTATCGTTTTTATATTCAACAAAAAATGTTTATCTGTACAAACCTTCTCCATGGCAGGGTTTTAATGATACTTAGATACATCATCTGAATTTGTACGTGAAACAATGATTATATTTCTGGTGTTATTGGATCAAGTCCTTCTGAGTCTAAATTAATTAACGCTGATGTACTCTAAGGTTCAGTTTTGTTCCACACCCTAATTTTAATTTATATCAACAAACTTTTTAAAGGATTAAACGTACGAACGAATAAATTCCATAAATCCGCTACCATAAATGTAAACGAGGACCTAGAAAATGTCATTCAAAGATCGAGTTACCCAATGGTATTTCAATTTTTATGTGTGACAAAGAAATAAACGATTGTGAAAGCGTTTACAATTTAGACTGACACACTCTAGAACAATCATAATAAAAAGGCGATGGCAAAGAGTACATCCAGCAAATTTGGCCTTTTCAATAGATGTTAAAAAAAAGTTCACCCGGTATCAATAACTCCATATTTATAAGTTCTATTTTCGTCCTTGTTTAGAGTATTGCTGACTAGTTTAAACCGCTGCATGTGTTTCCATCCTAGCTCATTTTTACTCTGTAAAAAAGCGTGTTATACAAATTGTGATCGAAATTTGAAATCAAAGCTTTATTCCTTACAAAACCATCGCATTATTGCTGATCTCGTTGTTTTTCATATATATCGATAACAGCAGTGGTCGAATGAAATCAGATCTATCAAACCTCAACAATATTTTTTTTCCCGTTTTACTTGTCAATCGGTATGTGCAAACAGAAAAACTGTGAGATCACTCACTGTCATAGTGAAATATTGCAAAGGGATTTTTTTGACCGTAGACGAGACGATGGAGGGTTTGTAGAGTGTTTAGCATTTAAGAATAAAATATTAATTTGTTGGGAGATTCGCAGTGGCAAGCTGTTAAACATATGAAATCAATGCAAGGTAGTTTCAGAAGAAATCAGCAGTTCAACGAACAGTACCATAAATTTATGAAGGAGTGTGAGGATTTGGGACACATTAAGTTAATTTCAAACGATGAAAATGATGTAAAACTATTAGTTATCTACCGAATCACTGTGTCTTGAAGGAAACTAGTTCAACCACAAAGTTGCGAGTTATATTTGATGCGTCGGCCAGATCATCCACAGATAACTCATTACATGATTGGTTGGACGGTCAACAACCTATGGATGGTCAACAACCTTAACTTAATATAATTCAACAGTTTAGACTACATAAAACCATTATTATCGCTGATATAGAGAAGATGTATAAGCGGATAATAGTTCAAGATGAAGGAAACGACGCTATTAATTATTAAAGATTACTGACCGTTACGTAAGGAACGGCTTGTGATCCACATTTAGCCACTAAAGTTCTAGCGGAAATTAGTCAAAAGGAATACCTTGAAATCGGAAATGTTACCGAAAACCATTTTTATACACATGATTTGTTGGCGGGAGCCAATACTTACAAAGAAACTCAAAGGTTAGCTTTGCAGCGCAAAAGAATTTTATCCCAGCTGGTTTTAATTTTCAAAAATGGGCTTCCAACAATGAAGAAATTGTGAAAAACATTCCAGAAGAAGATAGAGAGCTAAAAAACGTTGAAACAACAAAGGAACCAACCCTGACGATACTTGATTTAGAATGGTATCCGTCTCTTTATTAATTTATATTTAAATTTAATCTAGAGTTGAATATATCATCTACAAAGCGATTAATTCAATTAGAAGCTGCTAGAATATTTGATACATTAGCATGGTTGACGTCTACTACAGTTAAAATTAAAATATTTTTTCAACAATTATGGGTCTTAAATTTAGTGTGGGACCAAAACATACCACCAAATATAAAAAGGTAATATAACATGGTTGGTCATCGCCGCTGTGGATATGTGTGTTAGACATACGGGATTTGAACAGGTGTCTCTGATGAGTGTGAGTTTGAATTCCGGCATGAAACACACAAAATTTTTTTCTAAAAGGACTTTTTCCAAAAATAAAACGAAAAATGATTTCGAATTGCAAGATTCAAGTAATCTCCAATATGTACTGATGCTTAATTGCAAACAAAAAACCAAAACCATTACCACCTAGTGTTTTGCAACAATAGGTCATAATAAGAGCTGATAAAGAAAATTTGCGGAAGAAAGAACTGCTCTGATGGCGACAAACTACTGGCACAAATATGCATTTGCACGGGTTTGCAGATGCATCAGAAAAGACACATATGTGGACATATGCTATAAAAGACATATATGTGGAATACCGCTGTGGTATTCTGTCAAGCTACAAGTTTAATGGAACAGTGGTCGTCAATTTAGTTGCTTCTAAAAGTAAGTGGCACCAATAAAACAGTTGTCCATACCGAGATTGGAGTTATGTGCAGTATTATTGCTAAAAAATTTTCTGATATCTACAAGGGAGGTCTTTAAGAATCAAGAAGCAAAAATTTAGGTGTCGAGTGATTCAACGATTGTTTTGTCTTTTCAGAGCATCCTCAAAAATGGAAAACCTTTGTTGGGAACGGAACCCCCAAGATATTGGATAGCATTAACAAAAATTAGTGTCGATACGTACCGTCAGAAGATGAATGGCCGAATGAATACCGTGAATGGCCAGCTCAAACAATGAAAGTATGTGAAAATGTATGAGAAGAAGAACGAAAACCACAAGTAGTTCAAAGTTATACTGCACTGGTAAACATTTCTACATTCGAATATGTAACTATAGTCCAGTAACTTTGTCGCCTGAGAGTATGAGGTAGTATGCGTCAAATACGGTAGTTCTGATTTTTTGCAGACTTGTTTATGATGTTGGCCTAATGAATAATCCAAGTTTGTGACCTCGAGCAACTTTGTCATAAATCGAAAAAACCGCAAAAAAATCGTTATTTTTTCCAATTTTGGCGATTATAGCCCTAAAGGACTAGTTTTTTCTTTAAACTTTTATAAGAAGTTTTTAAAGTAGACTAAATTTGCTACAATATGATACTAGAACTGTCTCTGTAGACCCAATAGTTTCCGAGAATAAGCCTAAAAATCCAAAAAATCGTTAATTTCTCAAATTTTGGCGATTATGGCCCTAAAGGAGTAGATTTTGAAAAAACTTCCTTAGATTGTTTTTAAAGTAGACTAAATTTGCTACAATATGATACTAGAATTGTCTCTGTAAACCTAATAGTTTCCGAGATTGAACCGTTCAAAGTTTATCATTTTTTTAACTTCGCAATATTTTGCAATATTTTAGACATTATTTTAGTCACTTGAAAATTCATTCAGTACGACAGAATTGCAAAAAATTGCGAAGTTCGAAAAAAAATGATAAATTTTGAGAGACTTAATCTCGGAAACTGTTGGGTCTACAGGAACAGTTCTAGTATCATATTGTAGCCAGTTTAGTCTACTTTAGTTTAGTTTTGAGAAAGTATAAAGAAAAAAGTAGTCCTTTAGGGTTATAATCGCCAAAATTTGAAAAAAATATAACGATTTTTTCGCGGTTTTTTCGATTTTTGACAAAGTTGCGTTCGGCGCTCGAGGTCACAAAATTAGATTATTCATTAGGCCAACTTCATAAACAAGTCTGCAAAAAATCAGAACTACCGGATTTGACGCATACTGTGATGTATAAAGTTACTGGACTACTAATAAAATATCTAATTTTTTAATTAATGATAAGAATAGTCACTCGAGCCACACGACTTATTTTGTCTCTAATGAGTCACTAAACACCGATCTTAAAAGTGTACAAGTAAAAAAAGGCATAAGAAAAAGGAAAAGGGAAAATTCATCAGGAAATACAGACTAGGGCATTGAGTTCCACAATTTGGCCACTATATTAAAATAGTCGTGCTGAAGTTATATGTATGTATAGTAGATTGACGATTCGGCCACATTTCTGCTGTGCTGGAGTGAATCAAGCTGATCCGTTAGTTCGGTATTATCAATCAACCGTTTTGCTTTTCTCTGTACAGATTCTAGACATTTTATTGTTGAATAATAAGCACCTCCCCAAACATGACAGCAGTATTCCATACATGAACGAATAAAGGACTTGAAGATTAGAAAATTTGATCGGGATTGAAATACTTTTTACATCGACTCAAGAATCTTAATTTTTGCATTGTAGATTTAGCAAGATTTAACACATGTTTATTCCATTTCAGGTTATTTTGAATATCCACTCCACGAAGTCTGACTGATCCAGCCTCACGCAATTCCTCATGATTTATCTTAATAAGGAAATTTGAATGTCGCTCTATTCGTGAAAGATGGCATAGTTTGGTTTTGTTTGGATTAAAAGAAACAAGATTACGATGACCCCATTCCATCATACAATCCAAGTCTTTGTTGATAGAATCAATTAGCAACTCTGGTAACTGCAGTATGATATCGAAATTTAGGAGATGCATGTGATGCATGCAATGTGCTGTCATCAGCGAAACTATGGATTGGGTGAACTGTGGAAATAATTAAATTATAAGGGTATAGAAGAAACAAGGTTGGTGAGAGTGCAGAGCCTTGGGGAACCCCAGATTTGGTTGTGAGAATACTGGATGTGATACCATCTAAATTAACATAAAATTGGCGTCCTGTTAGAAAACTATGAATCCATGAGACAGTAAGATGGTCTATGCCATTAGATTTTAATTTAGCAATGAGATTTTTATGCCACACTTTATCAAATGCTTTAGAAATGTCAAGTGAAATGCTGAATGTTTCACCATGGTTTTTCAGCGATTTGTTCCAGAGATGGGATACGTAGGCTAACAGATCACCTGTTGCATGACTTCTGCGAAAACCATACTGTTTATCATCAATAATTAGATTATTATCTATTAGATTGTAGTTAACATATTTTTCAATCGTAATCGATAGTAATCGATAGCGTGTCTGCCCAAAGATTCGAGCCGGGCACTGACGAGGGTAGGTTCGAATCCGATCCGAAACATGTAAAATGTGAATTGTAGTTTTTTTTCTGAGAAACTTCAAACCATACCTTTGAATTGAAAATATTCCAATTACTTCTTTACTTACTTGAGTTTAATTGATCTCAAAAATCCAAAATATTTTTCAAATATTTTAGCCAAAACCGACAGAATTGCAATTGGTCTATAACTGTTAGGGTCTTTCTTACTGCCTCTCTTTGATATGGGTTGAACGCTGGCCAGCTTCCAAGAATCGGGAAATATTCCAGTTTTATAAGATAAATAGAAAATTTTTGTTAAAATTGGAACTAGCTGCCTAGCAAAGTTTTTAAGAATGAGGGGTGGAACCGTTGGGGCCAGCAGATTTGGGGCCAGCAGTTGGGGCCAGCAGATTTGTTGATATTGATAGAAAGAAACATTTTCCGTACAATGTTGCAACGAAAAATAATTGGTTTCATTTTCGTTACAAATGGGAAAATGAGTGTAGTAGGATGGGGAGGTTCATTTATGTTTGAGTTTTCTGCTAAAATACGAACCAAAAAATCCACCTTCTCTTTCGAGTCGCTCACGGGAATGTCATTCAGAACTAAGGTTAGAATAGAGGATCGAAGTAAAATTGTTCTTGGCTGATTTAGCTGCCTGAAAGGAACTACGTGAGCCAGATGGGTTCTCGGTGAATTTCTTTGCTTTCTTCTGGATAAACGCGTCTTTGTCCAAGTCTTTTTTTGTATTTACTAATATTTCTGGCTTTCTTATAAGCGCTATGGGTTTCTGGTGTTTTATTTGAGTTATACGTCTTAAATTCCTTGCGTTTATTCCTCACTGCCTCATCATCAACCCGTTGGAACCAAAACTCAGTTTTAGGAGTGATTAATCAATTTGGAATAAACCGCCGCATTCCGTCTTTTATGATTTCCAAAATTCTTATTGCCGGTGTGCTAGGATCTTGATCAACACAACAAATAGTTTTCCAATGTGTTTCATCATAAAAGTTTCTCAGTCCCTCCCAGTCAGCGCGTTTATAATTCCAAACGCGTTGAGGATTTGCTTTAATTTGTGTCGGTGATGTAAATTACACTATTGCTGATAATGGTCCGATGCTATATTGCTGTAAATGGTCCGATGTTCCGAGGGGTTGTTCAACTTCTGTCTTGGTAGTATCTGGCTCGTTTGTCAAAAGCAGATCCAGCAAATTATTGTTATGATGTGAATTGTCTGAGATTCTAGTGGTACACTCTTTCATTTGCGTCTAACCGTGATAATCTGCGAGTATCAGTTCGGCTTGTCTTGCGCGATGAATACTTAAGCCATTCTTTATTATGAATATTAAAGTCTCCAAGAATGGTCAATCTTGGTTTGGGGTAGTCCGTGGTAATCTTGTCTAGATAAGCCGATATTTGATCGAAAAATGGATATCCTGAGGCGGAATTTGGGGATCTGTATATTCCTATTAAAAACATAGTTTCATCAACACCTGAGATCTTCAGTGCTATAGAACTATGGTGGTTAGAGTTTAACTCGTAAGCCTTAATTCTCATACATGAAAGTGAATTTCGAACAAATACACAGACACCATGCTTGTTATAAAAGGAATGTCCCAATTCGTAACTAGGTATCCGGTATTTATCGAGATCCAATTTCGATGCTTTGCCACTGACAACTGTTTCGGTAAGAAACAACATGTCAGGTTTATTTTTTCGATGTAGTGATGAACCTCGTTTAGAATTGAGACCTCTTATATTGGTAAAATCAATGCTAAGCTGTTGGTTCACTCTGCTGCCATTTTGTTTAGACAAAAACCTACTCTTTGACATTGCAGGTATAGATACGGAAACTCGGTCAGGCCTAAATTTCAACACTAGACAGTACCAAAAAAAACTGGGCATCTCTGTCACAAAAACACGATAGCAGGTTTCATGCAACAGTAGCACGATAAGGGGAAAGCAAAAAAATGGGGACACAAAAGACACTAACAAAATTGAAGAGTACAGATAAAGGGTTAAATTCGAAATTCGTACTAACAACTAAAACGAAATTTTACATTTCTTGTTACCAGGCAATACAAAACAAATGTATGCTTTAAAATAATAAATTTATTACATCAAAGCAAAACAAGGTAAAAATTTACCTGCCTACCGCCTGGTAACAGTATATATAAAATACCAAATAATTTTGTAATAAAGAACAATCTCACCAATTATATAATTGTACGCCTCCTACCTTCACTTCACTTTTATTTTATCTAAATATAACACACACTCAGTGTATTTTATCTTATTTTGCCTTTACTTTGTCTTTATAAAGACATACAAAAAATGCAATAAAACAAAATACAATTTATTTTTTTATTTGCGATTTTTTTTTCTTTAAAATTTAGCAGACAACCTTCTTCTTCTGAATTCGGTTGATAAATGAGGGTATCGCCGAATGTAAAATTGTCAAGGTCAAAGAATGTAAGTTATTCAATGTCAAGGAATGTAAACTTGTCTAATGTCTAGGTATCATATGATTCAAAAAATGATGCAGCAGTTTTGGAAGCAAAATGGGAGAAAATGACAAGAAAATATGTTATGCTTCCTAGTCAGGGGTGCACACAATGTTCTGGGATCCCTGGGTTCGAATCCTCATATAACGAATATCAGGATACGCTTATATGTAGCAACAGGCAGTTATTCTACGGCACTTGTTCAGAGTCGGGTGGGGTTTAGCTACACGCATTTTGATGTAGGGGACTGTCATAGAATTAGAACAAACAACAAAACTACGACAGAGATACTTAAAACATCACAAAAACCTTATATATCCTTATATTTCAACTATTTTGAATGTCAAGATTTAAAGTTTCTGCAGGAACTCGTCTTTTAATATTCACTTTATGTATTAAAGTTCAAAATGTTCTTTTAAGCAACATTTCCATTTACATCTGGAAACAAAATTCGTTTATGTATCCATTATGAAATTTCTCGTAACAATCTATTCCAACCAACAATAAACCCAAAGTTCTTGAACATTTTTTTTGTACAAAAATGTACATTTTCCTTTCTAAGTTTGAAGTTTATATGAACAAACAAACATAGAAAAAAAATTTCGATTCATTTTTCTGTAATTTTCTTTAATTTTCAACAAAATAAAAACAACTACACCGACAACAATATCTCATAACCAAGAACACAAACAACATCTGGATTTTAATTTAATATTTATAAACTTTGTTGTTGTTGCATTTAAAAAGAAAATGTTGATGAAAACTTTGAAAAATTTGTAATGGACACAACATTTTCGTTTTATTTTCTATATTTTTTTTTCTAGAAGAAAAATTGGTTAATTTGAGATATCAGATGAGAAATTTTTTGTTGTAAGAAAATAAGAAACGGGAATTCAAAAAATTTCAAGTTGGACATAAATCTATGTTCTAGAAATTTACCAGAGTTAATGTTGTTGAATAATTGTGAAACTATGAGAAAAACTTTAACTAACTTAAAAGTACACAAATTCTGTGCACTGTAAACTTTGAAATAATTTTTTGATATTGAGTTTTTCAATGCCAACGATATCAAAATTGCGGTTACAGAATAAAAAAATTGCAAAGGTTTTAATCAGTTAGCAATGTTTTTTATTTGCAATATAACAGATTAACTAAAGCGATGATGGAATTTTTTATTTTCAATATAAAATTTTTGTGTGTAAAGTTTGATTTTTTGTGGCTACAATAGCTACCACAAACGTGAGTTCAGTTAAATTATATATAAATATTATTGTGGTTTAATTAGAAGAATTGCTGCTTGCGCGTGAATTGTGGGTTTTTAGTTAATTTAATTAAATGTTTGAAGGTCATATGAAGTGAAATTAGTTCTACATTTTAAATGTTTAATGCATATGGAAATTAAGAGTTGTTAATTGAAAGCTGTTACCTGTAATTTAAACCTAAGTGTAAGTTTCCGAATGGAAACACTTGAAATCAAATTAGTCACGTACTAGTAACCGCCGGTTTTCCAGAGATTTTGAGTGTAAATTATTCGCTATAACATCTTTTCCGATGATATTGTTTACTATCAATACGATCACTTACAGGGCATATAGTGAATATCAAATAGGACCCAAGACAAACCCGGACTCGATCTTTCCCAAAAACGATCAAATGGTTTCGTTTACCTACCACCCCGATCCCGCGTCACAAGGCGAGCCTTTGTACGAGTCATAATACTGCTATATATGATTGCAGTCCAAATCATATACAAAGAGATGAGAACACTACTCGCTGTTTTGAATCACAAAAATGGATAGGCTACGAGTGATAATATCTCAAAGATTCCATCAAAGACAACGTTGGGTCCAAACAAAGTTGCTTTATTAAATCATATGCTATTGCAGCGGAGAAAGGGCTTGTTGGAATTGTTGAATCAAACAATAAAATCATCAACCATGAACAAAGAAATTTGATGCAGCAAAGTCTGCATGAAGATTTGCTGAAACACAGGAACTCTGCCAACTGGTTGGTGTAGGAAATTTCAAGTTGTATTCCATAGAAAGGAGCAAAACTTACAGCATTGAAGGATGTGAAACTAGGATGTTAAACTACCAACAAAAATCTGAACAGTAGACATTTTCTTTTCAAATCTTAAACAGAAAATACATTAATCATACCTTCATTCCGTAATATCAAACCAGTTAAGATCATTTCATCAATAATATCTGACCGTTTACAACGTTTTATAGAAAACAACAAATTCATCTTCAAAATAAATGTAAAATAAATTTCAATTTAAATTCGAATTCGATTTAAAAATAAATTCAAACTCAATTAACTGATCATATAATATATCAGTGTATATTTAAATTGTTTTTTTTTTAATGAGAAACAAATACATATTTTTTGTTGAACAGATAACGAAATAGAGTATATTGAATCTGCACAGGTCAGTTAGGTAATCTGAATAGGGCGATCCGGTTTATGTGTTTTAACTGAGATATTTTCGCAATATTAATAATTGATTAAATTTTGAAGCACCTTATGGTTATGATTTGATAGTGTGAGACGGTTTGTTTGAATAATTTTTCTCTGTCTGTTTCATTTTTGTTTTTTTTACGGCAGATTTTCAATGTATGGGATAATTTTTGTTGTTGAATTGAATAAAAAAAGCAAAGCGAAAGAGATAAATAGAAAGCCTTTTTAAAAGACCAAGTCGTTTTGTAAAACCGCATTGGTTTAAGTTTTAGTTAAGCTTTAACTTCGATTGAATTTAGTTTTTTTATTAAAAAGCTATTACATATGAAGATTGTAAACTTAAATTTTTGAATTTTGGTGCTTTAAGTGTCGGAATTGTAAAGATATAAAGTAAAAAATTATTTAGAGGTTATAACTAATTATTTGATTTTTTGCATGAACATTAATTTATTGAATTAACAATTACAGTTAAAATTTGTTAAACAAAAATAAAAATACAGTACATGAAACAAAAAAAGAAGTTTTGAACAAATACAATAGAATTATTATATTTTTTTTTGTATTTGTAAATAAAGCTAAAGACAATAAATAAAATGGTTCCTGAAAGATATTTAGCAGTTCCTGCAATAAATTCACATGAGTGAAAGTATGAAACGACCTGCATTAACCTTAGGTTTTATAACGTAGCAAAATCTAACATATGAAATTTTGGCGGTTCGTGGATCACAATTGTTCGATCTGTAATTTAAGATTAAGAGCTGTCACAGCAAGTGGTTCGATTTTGGGTAATTCACCCAATTCACCCAGTAAGACCACATTTTATTTCCATTTCCAAGTCCGAAAAATCAATCAACATAATTAAAGTTAAGCCTTTTTTTTCTTTTTCTATTATATATTATTTTTGTGTGTTCTTTCATTTCTTGACGAACGTTTTTTTATTTTATGGTCAATTTTTTATTATCGATTTTGATTTTTTATTATTATTTTTTATTATTATTTTTCCCTGGCCAGCGACCATTGATTATATCTTTTTTTTTCGTGATTTATTTCACAATATCCCGGTGTAGAATCCGAAATCTTATTCCACTTCATATGGATCTGGCAAAAATCTGGATTCCATGTCATTAACAATCTGAAACGGCCTTGTGCGAAAAAAATATCCAATCGGAAAGCGAAAATTTTCTATGCGGATCTACTGAACCGCATAGGAAATTTTATGTTTTACGATTGGATATTAAAGTTTAATGGATCAAGCTTATTGACGTAAGTGACAATCTCTGTTATGAGGCAGTGGACAAACTTGAGTTTCGGCAAATATAATATGCAACATAGCATAAGTGGGTCACATTTACTCACGGATTCACTTGCTAAAAAGTTGCATACAAAAGTATTTATAAATCAGGAACCCAGCATCATTAAAAACAGAGAATCCCTCTCTTTCTATGAAGGGCTGGGACATTTTTTATAAAAGGGGCTCTGACCAAACAAGAACATGCGTAGCATCAAACAAATGTTTTGATATGCATTTTTTGGCTGAGTTATCAGGATACTTAAACGCTTAGTTTCATAACCGCTACGAAGAAAAGGTATATACCCATTGTGTCTGCTTATAATTAACACTGTTTGCCGTTGGCACTTGGCGTAAATTTTCAAATAACATAATGTCAATATGTTGTTACTTTACGCAAATACCCAATACTCCAGAAGATGGCCTAACAAGCTGAAATATATATAGAGTAACAGTAAAATTATTAAAAAAACTTTGTTTCCTTTAGTTTTTTATTAAACTTATTAAATAAGTTATTTGCGTAAAGTAACAAGAGATTGACATTATGTTATGTGTCTGCTTATCTTACTTACGATTTAGTTCCCGCAAATACCGGCATTGGTGCGCGTGTTTAACTTTGGCAAGAATAAAAACATAGCTATCATTGTTGGCTGTGATGCCAATTCACATCACGTGGGTTGAGATAGCACCAATATAACAACAAAGTCTGTCAGTCTCTTTTAGGGTTCTAGCCTACTACTAATTTGGAAATTCTAAATTCCAGTGGCGAGCACAATTTTCTTAGCTGAAACGGCAAGAAACATAGACATCAGTCTATGCTCCAGGTCTCTTTCAGAAGACATCAGGAGCTTGAGAGTGTCTACAGATATATCTATGAGCGATCACAGGTATACTGATTTTATGATAAAAGCGATCTCTACCAAAGATCTCGTTTACCGGAAGCTAATACAGACGAATGTTATGTGCCTAAATAGTTTTGTAGAGAAGGAATGGGCCAATGGATGAATTTCTAAGGTCTGGACTCCTGATCAGACCGTTGACCAGCTTAACCGTAGCCAGCTTAACCTTAGCCTTAATCCGTTGAATATGGTTTTTGAGAGTTCGTGCCTATTTCGTGATGAAACATGATTGGGCTCTGTACAGTGAAGCAAGGATACTTTTCAAAATGATTATTGGCGAATCCAAGAAGGCCTGACGAAATTACTGTTACATGATTGAGACCATCACAGAGGTGTTTGCATTAATGAGGGCTTTGAAAAAGGGAGATCCCTCAGCGAGACTGGATAATCTTAAATTATCCAACCATACCCACACTTCTTCTTCCTACAACACCATTTTCCTAGTCGTTTATTTTGGGAGATTCCTCAAGAAGAAGCCGTGGATAATAGGGCAAAACCTAACTAAATGGACTGGATAATGTCAAATAAAATTGTATCATCCGAGGCTTTGTGTTGGGCTATCAGCATTTTTTAGCCATACAAATCTACAGGTCAAGACGGAATTTGGTCTATTATGATACAACAGTGTCTGAACATAACAAGAGATAGTTCTTAAGGTTCTTCATGGCCTGCATAACTCTTGGCTATGTTGAAAAACGTAAAAGTCGTCTTTGTCCCACTCATACTTTCTAAAGTTTTTCGAGAGAGTGATCAACTGTTACATTAGAAATGTCTGTATGAAGAAAATCTTATTAAAATATATGCAACACGATTATCAAGTGGAAGTCTACGGACACAACCCTCGCAAAGGGGATCTGTGATATGGAAAAGAGTATCTCCAAGAAGGATATCACTATTGGCGCTTTTCTTGATATACCAGGGACTTTCGACAAAGCTACTTTGAATCACTCGTTAACGGAGCGGAAAGGTACGGTGTTTTAACAAAACTAAAATGGTACGCCAACTACATATGAAAACTAGGTGTTGACTACGAAAATGGTCTACGGGCTGTATAAAGTAGTTGTCAGACTCATTGTCAGTAATGGGTCCCTGCATGGCTCTCGAGAACATTAGTAGCGAATGCAATAAAAAAAACTGAGCTGGTACAAAGGCTTGCTAGCTTATGTATCACCAGTGCTTCCAAGACAACATCGAATCAACAGAATTTATAAGGGCTTCCACTTTTGCATAAAATTTGTAAGAATGGATGAAAAGGGTCGTTCTTCTGGGAATTTCCAGCGGCTGTGGGAAAAAAATATCAAGCACTATGGAAAAATCTGGAAAAACACCGACAGATTTGTACATGCCGACTGGTGACACAAAATTTCTAACTGCTTGTTAAAAGCAGTAAAAATTTGTAATTCCAATGATAGGGAACCGGTCTGTACCGTATTTTCTATTGAGAAACGCACTCAACACGTTGGACATCTGCACATATTGATCTCTAACAGGAAATGGTGCTGAAAATGAAGATCTGTAGAAGATGTGCTGCCATTTCCACCTGGCCAATATTGCACAGTCCTTCAGGCTGTGGTATTTGGCATAAAAGCGGCATTGAGTCTAGAGATGGAGTTAAAGTGGTCTCGAAAGGTCAATAATATTTGCACCTATTATTCAAAAAAATCAAATTTAGTTTCTTTCAAATAAATAGAACATTGATTCACTATATTAATTAATATGCTCCCCTATACATCAATCAGTTTTTAAAAACAGGAACAAAACTTTCATCGTTTAAATTAATTAAAGGGATTCAAACAATCAATCTGTATTTCTCTTTTAATTTTGATCGTTAGTTTTTAAAAAAAAATGTCCATGTACAAATAAAAACAAAATTATGAATCAACAACACATCAAAATGAGACAGCAATCGATAAATAAAATATCATTGCAAACAGGGTTGAGAAAGATATGAATAAAAAAACGATAAGTTGTATTGAGCGCTCCGCACTGATGCATGCAAAAGGAAGTTTTTCAGACCAATTAAACCACTACTAGAAACCCTGTTTGTATCAGCCATGTCTTATCCAATACAAAAAAGATTGTTTTCTAAATTGCCTACAAAAACTAAACACTAGGTTCACAAATGCGAACTTAAAATATTTTCACTGTTATTTTTTACACTTTAAACTTGAAGGCGTAATTTCTACTTAATATAAACAAGGATTTGGTTTTTCTGGATTCAATACTGAAATTCTGTTGTTGTAGATTAAGGTAATGGGAAACTGTTATTGATCTCAATTCTAAAGAATTTTTATTTTTATTTTGTACTAAAGTCAACAATAGAAAGCGAATATAATAACAATAGGGATAAGTTGTTCTAATCCACCACAATTCGAACTCATATTTTATTTATATTTTCTTAAAAAAATTTTCTATTGCGTTGATATCTTTTGCTCTCTATCAAAGATATGTTTTATTGCCGGTATAATTTTTTATTTTTTTATTTTGTTCTTGTTAGTTATTTATTTCTGCTGGGATAAAAGAAAATTTCCAATGATTTTTTTAGATATTTCCTTTGTTGTTGTCATAAATTTTATTGTATCTTAGCATAACGATATCTCGAAAAGCAACAATACAGGAAAAGTAGAAAGAAATTGAAATAAAATCAACATAAATTTCTATTTATGCTTTACTAACAGCAGAATCGATTGGGTACGGATCTACGTTTCGCTGTTTGATTTGTAACCATTGTTATGTTGACGTGTTATTTTGGAGATGGAGGGTTTAGATGTAGTCATTATTTTCAATTGTATCTCTTGTTTATGTTCATATGTTAAAACGATTATTTAGTTTTGCGATGTAGGGGGTTGATGATGAAAAATAAAAGTTATGCATATATTGAAACATTTTCTGTTGTTTTTACCGAACACATTTATTGCTAAAGGCATACATTTCTTTTTCTTTAACAGATTTAATAGCGGGTTCTCCAGCGAAAAAAATTGTTTTAACCAGTTTTAATATAAGCAACAAGCTCTGAGTTTTAAACAGATCATCTGTTGGATTTCAGATTTATTTTCAAATGTCAACTTGTCAAATGTCAAATGTTTGAACTTATAACTCAATTGAGCAAAAAATTGTAGATATAAAAATGTTACAAAGCTAAGCCTGAATTATGATGGAATGACGGTATATTACTCCATTCTTAATAAATGCCGCCATTCCTTAACGTGCTGTGCAAAAAAATTAGCACTCTGCAAGTAAAATAAAATGTAAATAGCAAATTTTTTACAAACATTTCCTGAAACAAAACAAAAACATAGTTGCCAATAATCCAGCCGGTGTCTTATTCGTTGATCCTGTGACGCACCGTATTTCTTGATAATTAGAGCCCACAGATAGTTAAAAGAAGGTACATTTTCTGGAGGAAGCAATATAGCGTCTCACCATCAAAGAATATTCTACAGATAATATACCACAGTTTATTTACCACCACTCCTAAGATGCCACCTTGGCTAGTGATATATCACTGCTATTGCCTGTGGTATGTAATATCTCACGTTAACTCGTATGTCAATAGCAGGGACCAGAGTACGCGGGGTTGTCACACCCGTAGATAGTGTGACACCTTATGACTTGTGGTATAGACATCTTATTAGTTGAGGATTTCAAAAACTGTTAATCAACTCCTTGCCTATTTTGCAAGCTCTTGTCGGTATTTGTGTCCAAAAACAAATTGATAAAATATGTTGAAAGAAAGAACTGGATACCGATGCCATCTACATAAAACTTGATTAAAATCAGCAAACTCCAGCAATCGCAAATTATCAATACAAAACCAAAATATCTAATAAGATTCCATTGTTATGCATCCGTTGTTTGATGTTTTTAATTTAATGTCAATTTAGTTGAAGAACGGTTATACGTTTTTATAACGTAAAAAAATTTATAAAAAGATGCTCAATTTTATACAACATAATTGTGGAGTTAAATCAACCGTCCAAAAACAAATTTTTATCTCGCCGCTGGTAGAGAGTGTTAAGTGGTTCCTATTTGGCTGGTTTCATATTTGATTTGTTCAAATCAGTAATGAATTCCATATTTTGTTTTTTTTAATTGGTATATTTGTTATTACAATATTACACCAAATCAGCGCAGGTCCACATTGTTTGAAATTTTTGACGCTCAAACGGTTATTAAGTATGAGTTGTTGGGAGCTGGTTAGATGTTGGGAGCATGGTCTTGTTATTAGTATTTTAAAGTAAGTAGCCTGATTTAGTTTTGACGGTGAAAAGTGAAAACTCAATCAAAAATATTTTCTCTTTGATAAATCTCTATGATTCAAAAACTGGAATAAGAAATCAGATATAAAACCTTCCACTCCTAATATTGATGACGCATACCAAATTCATAGTCCAAAATGGAGATTATCTTTTAATGGGTCTGGTACTGGCTAAAAAATGTCCTGTTTGTGTTACGAGTAACTAAAAATGGTTATGGATTTTTACGCGTGATAATCCAAATCCATCAAGGAAGCAAATGCAAAACTCCTTTTTATCTCTTTTTTGCAGTCATGAAACCGGAGGAGCAACACTTCGATTCATTGAACGTCGTAGTAAAAAATTTAAAGAATCATTCAACGACTTTTTGCTTGAGATTCAGACCTTAAATGGTCATTTATATAATAGATTTTCAGAGCCCGAGTGCCAGAACCTGATTTTCAGAACCCAAAGTACTACACTCACACAAAGATTTTCTTCAATAGAAAAGCTACGTATTGTATGTCAAAAAATGAACACGTTTGAGGAAGATCTACATTTGATCTAACAAAACATCCTGGAGAATACCATCAGTGAAAGCAAATATAAGCGACGTTCATCTTGATATGGACGATCTCGTTAGAACTTGAACGAAGTAGGAGCCTTTAATAAACCTTCATTGACAAAACTTAGTTTAACAATTTTGATATGTTGGAATTGTAAGCATACTGGTCATCGCTATCATGATTGCCAACGATGGTGCTCGAAAACCAAAATGTAGTAGAGGTAATGCCATAATTCCATCTTTAAACTTCTCACCGCACGCTCAAAGCCTGGGAGGAATTCGTCAGGGGTTTCAACCAATACCACCCGGTACACCCAAAATGTATAAGATTAGATTTGCCACACCCAGATTTGTCGTCACAAAACCTCAATCATTACATTAAAACTGTTTCAACTAAAACAAATGATATCAAAACACTATCACACAACAAATCGTTTATACCACGCCATTACATGTTTTTTTACAATATGTAAATCTATTCGTAGTACCATGTTTTGACGCTGCAAATTGCATTAGTGCTATAATCAAGTATGGTGAGGACCAACGTCTTCATGTTTCATTTCTTATTGGGGGCTTGTCGAAGATTGGTCTTATTGTCAGTGGTTCTTCTGTTAGCCTCTTGGGAAATGCTGCTGAACAATTTGTATCTCAGCTTCAAATAAAAAGTACTAAAATTCATTCGACCATAAAAACGTCTGATGACTCTTCCAATACCATCGTTGGGAACATAGAGGACCCTATTGAGTTTGATTCTAAGAGAGAAACGTTAAGGCTCTATATAGTTCCAACCTTGGATAAAAGTTTGTATTTAGATAACGAGTTTTGGCGAAGTTTAAACTAAGGCCTTCATTAATTTGTAGAATTTCTAGCCCAAACACTTTAGATTTATATCATCACAACCTCACGGATGAACAACTTTTGCACTTAGGGTTATTCAGATGTTCCCATTGAACAATCGGTTTGGACTAAGAGACACTCATATATAAGAACATGTCATCAATGTTCTCGTCGACACTACAATGTGTAGCCAGCTTTTCAAGATATAATTTATGAAGAACTAGATCAAATGATTAAACTTATTAGTAATTGAGGAAAGTAACAGTCCCTGGTGTTCACCTTTGGTAATGGTAGGGAAATTAAATAGTAAATCGAGATTGCGTCTGGACTCCTGTAAACTTAACGTGTCACAAACAAGGACTCACATCCATTACCACTAATAGATGGACTACTCGAACGGTCTCGTGAGAACTGGATTTGTCGTACCTGGCAGACCTCTCTTTCAATTCACGGTAATGCGGTTTGGTCTGTGCAAAGAATTGTGTCGATTGATGCACTTAGTTAAACCTAAGACCCTGCACGATAGGGTGTTTGTATGCTTGCATGATATCTCGATAATAGCACCCACATTTCAAGAACGTTTAAAACTGTTAAAAATTGTGGAAGAGCTACTCACTGACGCTGGACTCACGATGAAAGGAATTAAATACTGAGGGTATTTATTTGGGGAAAATAACTGCGGACAGATTCATCTAAAGTGAAAGCTATATGCAATTTTCCTCCACCTCGTTCGACCAAACAAATTCGCAGATTTGTGACTAGATGGTACTGGATATAAGTCTTTACCTTACTAGGCCGAACAAGCTGCCCAATCACAGACCTATGAGGGGAAGATAAAAAGTTCGAGTGGAATGGATAGAGACCAGTACCATTTGAGCAAGTGAAAGTGCTGTTAACATCAGTTCTAATACTAACACATGCTGACTATGACCTAACTTTTTAGTTTAAATCAGAAATAATGCAAGCACTCAATGGTTTCGGAGGTATGCTCTACCGAATGAACGTGTTGGTATTGTTAAAAAACAATATTGTTCGTTCTCGCTTTTATAATAAGATCGTTGTCGACGAAATTTCATCATTGGTAGTTCCATTTTTATAAAAATTTGAGCTACCAATAGCAGATATCTGAGAAGGTAGATTTCACATTAACAATAATTCCACACAGTTTTGTCTACCAGCATCTTATCTATGGTAATTTTTATCATTCCGTTTAATATCCAAATCAACAGATCTTTCTACTCGAGGGTAGCATCATATGTTCAGGGTCAACCCGTCATATAATCCATCAGAACAAAATTAATTCAAGTTTGGGATCAGTAATAAATACTGTTTAAACATTTAATAACTTCTTAGGTGTGGGGTCAAGTCAATCTCTAGTCACATTATCTATTATTCCTTTAGAGACGTTTGAATTTACTAAATCATATTATAATTAAACCATAAAGCAAGAAATAATAGCCAAAAATAGTATAGACAAAATACTTACAATATTCAATTGCCGGTTGGGCATTGCGGCCTATCTAAAACCAATCAAGGGCTGATCCTTTGTTCTTTTTTTATTTTTTGAGACCAATTTTAATTTTATCACAGCTGATGCCATGAATACCTTAAAACACTTCTAGTTTTGATTTTTTGTCTGCATCTTGTACGAACCACGAGTTTCCGTAAAGAGAAAACGTTTTTCTGGTGACCAAATATAGGTCAACATAACCTTCTTCTCCTCAATATTTCAAGTTGCACAGAGTATAATGTTTTTATTTTCCATGTTGAAACATATTTTCAACATCACAACAGTTTATACTAACTAAGATTAATCGCCGACAAAATTAATTCTGCTTACCCGATAGATCGGCGCATTTTACTCAGTAGACAGTAGAGTTCTCAAAAATTTATTTTTCCGTTTATATGAAAAAATGTATCGAATCCATCAAAATTTCTTAATCTACTTTCTTCGAATCGATGTTAACCAGATCCAGCAACCCAGATAAATTAAACAAACAAGGATTTGTTGATAAGGAGTGTGATTTAGTTGTTACCGTATATTTTATAGTTCCTGTTATTAATATTTTATTCATTTTTTGGTTTTCGCACAGCTTGATTATAACAGATCAATTAGTTGCTATTTTTTCAAATATTTAATGAGTATTGCCAGTAAGCTTCAAGAATCTTTATATGTATAAATATTAATGTTTTTTTATGTATATTAATTATTCTTATTATTATATTAAAAAATAAAACAATACAAAACAATATTAGCTCAAACGCGTTTTGACAAATGCAATAAAAATAATAATTGTGATGCGATAAGTAATAACACCCAAAACGTTGTTGTTAAGTAAAGATCTCCCAATCCAACTAGTTCGCAAACAGACATTTTACAATCTTCACCAGCAGTGGAATTCCGGTAGTTAATCAGTCTGGGGTGGATTTAATTGGTGAAGCCTTGTAAAACCTAAGGCAGCATTCCATCAGGGTAGGCACACATCTATCCCTTGAGTATTTAAAAAAAACTGTTATTTAAACATAATGTATGAAAAAGATTTTGCCAATTTATTTGACATAACCAAATAACAACAAATAACAACAATAAGTTTGCAACAAGTAACAACAACAGTTTTGACCACGGAACTTTTTGATACCAGGTATAATGTTTTTCGAAGAGATAGGGATTACGCAGCTAGTCATCAACAGCGAGGAGGTGGCGTACTATTAGCAGTTAAAATTAATTATTTTAGTAGCATAAAATGTTCGGGGGTTTGGAACTCTATGACTGAGGATATTTGGGTCACAGTTCAAACAAACTCCAACATCATTCACATTTGCGTTTGCTACATTCAACCAAATGGTCCTTTGAATGAATTAGAAGATCACCTGCAGCATGTCGAAGCAGTCTTAGATCAGAACCCTGATGACATTTTAATTATTTTAGGCGACTATAATATGCCTAATCTATTTGATGTTAATGGCTCAACTTCCAACGTGAACACTTTAAGAAGCGAAAAGTTTACTGACACTTTCAATTACTGTGGATTTCAGCAACATTCTAAAATTGTAAATAAAGGGTCAAAAATTTTGGATTTGATATTAAGTAATTATGATTCAATAAATGTTAACAAATCTACCAATTACTTAGTATTAGAAGACAACCATCATCCTGCTTTAGATGTCACTCTTGATTTGCCTTACGATTCAATGCAAATTAGATCTGCTTTTATTGATAGTTCTAAACAATATAATTTTAAAAATTTTAATTTTGATTTGATTTTTGAATATTTGGAAACTGTTAATTTTAATTCAATATTTGTTTATGCGAATGATAATCACTGTGATATTACAAACCTTGATAGTATGTTGGAAAATAATTTATTACTGGGTGATTTGGATTTGTCTAAGTCTTTATCTAATTTTTATAAGTTGATTTATACCATTTTAGATTTGCATGTTCCTGTAAAAAAAATTAAAACGAATTTTCGTTTTCCGATATGGTTCTCAAAGTTAGCAATTAAATTGTATAAGAAAAAAATGAAATTTAATTTGAAATACAAAAAGTATGGGAAACCAAATGATTTGTCAAGCTTTAAAAAATTAAGATCTCAATTGAAATTTAAAATGAAACAGGATTACGGTAATTATATTAATCAAATTCAGCAGGATATTTGTTCAAATTCAAGACATTTTTGGAAACATATCAATAATAAGAAAAAATCTTCATCTCAATATCCATCGACTATGGTTTACGACGGTATGGACTTGCAAACTGAGCCTGAAATTGTAAATGGTTTTGCAAATTTTTTCCAACGGAATTTTGCTGACCGTAATACTGTCAAAATTCCGATTTCCAACTGTTCCACAACTGAAATATCAAGCATCAAAATATCACCGAATGATATTTATGATTTGTTGAATAATTTGGATTTAACTAAAAACCCTGGTCCTGACAATATCCCTTTAATTTTTCTGAAAAGATGTGCTCCATATTTAACATCTCCATTATCAATTCTTTTTAATTCTTCGTTGTACCAAGGTTGTTTTCCTGAATTATGGAAACATTCATACGTAACACCAATCTTCAAAAGTGGTAAGAAAAATTGTATATCTAATTACCGTCCTATATCAATAATATCACCTATTCCCAAGTTATTTGAAAAAATTATAACAAAGAAGCTAACTGATGTGTTTAAAAAAACGATTTTAAATGAGCAACACGGTTTTCTTCAAGGAAAGTCAATTGAAACTAACTTGTATCTGTTCTCTGAATATATACGTAATGCGCTTGATAAAAGAGTACAGGTTGATGTGATATTCACGGACTTTGCTAAAGCGTTTGACCGAGTGTGTCATGATACACTTATTCATAAACTAGGCAACATGGGATTAGGTGGTTCCTTGTTGAGATGGATTGATAGTTATCTAAGAATGAGAACCCAACGAGTTTGTATAAACCATTTCGAGTCAAATCCTATCATGGTTTCATCAGGTGTGCCCCAGGGATCACATTTGGGTCCACTCTTGTTCTTACTATTCCTTAACGACATTGATAAGTGTTTTCTGAATACTTCGTTCTTGCTCTTCGCTGATGATCTTAAGTTGTTCTGTAAAGTTAGATGTGAAGACGATCGCAAACTATTGCAGGAAGACCTTGATCGTTTAGCTAACTATTGTGCTCTTAACAACTTGAACCTCAACATCAACAAATGCCACTCAATGTCATTTTATGGTCGAAGGAAAAACATTCTTAAATTTGATTACTTCTTAAATAACGTGAAGCTTTTAACTATTAACAATACAAAAGATCTTGGTGTCATCTTTACTTCTGACTTTTCCTTTGCATTACACATTGAATATATATGCGGACGTATGTATAGAATGTTGGGTTTTGTTATGCGTACTTGTAATGATTTTAATTCTCTACGCCCACTACTGTTGTTATACAATAACTTAATACGATGCCATATGGACTTTGCATCTTTAATATGGTTCCCCCACCATTTTAAATACATTATGATGCTGGAAAGAATACAAAGGAAATTTGTTAAACATTTATTTAATCGTGGATTTCTGCATAACATCTCTTACAATTTTAACTACCATGCTTATCTTGCTTACTTAGAACTTGAACAAATAACCGAAAGAAGAAAACGTTTTGATCTGATTTTTGTATACAAAGTTTGTAACTCGCTTATCGAGTGTCCAGAAATTCTTGGCATGTTAAATTTCAATATACCTCGTCGTTCAAATAGAACTATTGTAACTTTTTGTATAAAAAACAGTAATTCAAATTTTAGTTATTTTTGTATCTCAAACAGGTTAATGAGGAATTTTAACATGTTTGGTAAACATTTAGATCTTTTTAATACTCCCTCACTTCAAAGGTTTAGAAGTTTGTGTTCACTTTTTTAAATTATCACTAGTGCTATTTAGTTTTAAATTATTTTTTTACTTTAAATTCTTTAAATTTTTTTAGTTAACGTATTAATTATTGTCTGTTAGTGTGTAGAATAGTAAGATTGTTAACCATGTAAAGATAAACATTAAGTTGAATAAAAAAAATAAAGTTTAAGTAACTAACAAACAAAGAAAATCAAGAATTGTAATACTAATTGGCAAACAAATACATACATAAAATGAAATAATGATTAGATGAGTTAAATAATAATCAGTAAGACACATAAACAAATAAATTAAGTAATTAACAAGCAAACAAAATCAATAATTGTAATAGTAATTAGTAATAATATACATATATAAAAAGAAAAATAAATATTAAAAATTAGTTATAAACAAATAGTAAAACCAAAGAAAAAGAAAAGAAAAAAACAAAAAAAAGAAAAGAAAAGAGAAAATAAAAGAAAAAAAAAAACAAAAATAGATTAATTAATATATTAACGCTATAAACTCAATCATTACAAATTGACAAACCTAAGTTTATTAAATCAAATACTGTGATAACTTTATATAATCTTGAAAAATAACAAATGTTTTTAAAAGTAAACACAACAAATATTACAATAATAATAATAATAATAATATATTAGAATTAAGTATACATGTATTGGGAGATACTCCTGTTTTTGTATTAATGTAAAATAAAATAAAATAAAATAACCAAATAAAGAATTATAAGTCCTATACATATTATTTCGTTTTCCTTTCTGATAATCGTTCTGCGTTATAGACGTACAATTAATTGATCAAGAATGCGAAAACGTCAATTTCGCACTTCGCCGCAAAAGAAGTAAAGATTTGTAAGAAAAAAAATTGATCTGTGCTTTGCACAGAATTTATTGTTAAGAAAGAAAATGGAAAAAATATGAATGTTTTGTATAAAATAAAAAGGATATATATCTAACAATATCACTAAGTACTATAATATTAAACTGGATTTGATGAACACGGTTGATTTCTAATTATATCTAGTGCAGAACGATGAATACAATGAATACCTTGTTGTGCTTGTGAGTATGTGTAGACAACCCTGCCACCGCAACACTTGATGGTATCCTGCTTGTGTAAACATTAATATGTATGATGTATATATAACCCGAGAATCAGAATTTATAATGCCAATATTTGTAGTGTTCGGTTAAACAATACTGCTACTGCTAATTACAGTACTGCTACTACTTCCTTTTTAAAATAAACCACGAATAATAATTTAGCCAAATGCTATAGCATTTTAGCAAAATGATATATGGGCTATTATTTTGAAAACGTACATTTTTTTGTTGATTTTTAAATTTTTGATTTTTAAAAAATCTGAAATTTTGATATATTGTTGGCATTGACAAAAGGAAAAAAGTAATTTCTGCTTTTATTTTTTGTGTACTCTGAATCGGAGTTATGCGCGGTTGAATTTTGAGGCTTTTTCACGTAGTTTTTGGTAATGGTGGCAATGTTTTGTGAATAGGTGCCACAAATTTCATCCGAATTACGTATGTTTTTGCAAGTAAAAAGGAAAATAATTGAATTTTGGCCCATATACCAAAAGATCCAACACTACCATTTTTGTCCAATTATTTAAATTGAGATTATAGTCCAAATCTTATTACTAATAAACACTATCGAGTTCATTTAACACTAATCAATATTTAAATTATGTATTAACACATATACATAGATAATTAATTATCAAACAAGCTCTTTGTTTTTAATTGCAACACATAAAACACAAAAGTTCATATTTTAAACAACAACAAAAAACAATAAGCAGTTAACTATTTGTTAATATACTTATATAATCGCATTACAGTTTCTTTAAATTTTTCAGAACAATTTATGACTCAATAACATAAATTAAATCTTATTAATTAATTCTAATTTAACTTCTAATTTTCAGTTGTAATTTCCCAAGGGCGGTGATAATTCGAAATAATTTTTTGCCAAAAATTTCGAAAGCAAGTATATTGATAACAGCACGAGGCCGTAGGCCGAGGGCTTTTATCAATACCACTTGCTTGAGGAATTTTCCAAAAAAATTATGAGAATTTATCGACGAACGAGGGGAATTCGTTTAGAAAAATTTTTGCCATTGTTCATTTCCTTATATATTTTTTATGAATTATACGTTGGCCTACTTTGATATCCGTTAATTATTTCAAAATTAGACTGATAATTTTTAATATCTCAGTAGGCCAGACGTATAAATATTTGTTAGTAGTATAATTCAAATGTTATTGGTGAAATTGAATGATGTCATTACATTTTAGAGAATTTCATTGGTTTAAATTAAAATAAAACTCAGAAATTTTCAGTTGTAATTTCCCAAGGGTGGTGATAGTTCGAAATAATTTTTTGCTAAAAATTTTGAAAGCAAGTCTACGGCCTCGTTCTTTTATCAATACCACTTGCTTGGGGGATTTTCCAAAAGATTATGAGAATTTATTAACGAACGAGGGGAATTCGTTTAGAAAATTTTTTGCCATTTTTCATTTATTTATATATTTTTTATGAATTATACGTTAGCCTGCTGTGATTGGTATTAGTTAATTATTTCAAAATTAGACTGATAATTTTTAATATACCAGTATGCCAGACGTATAAATATTTGTTATTAGTATAATTCAAATTTTATTGGTAAATTGAATGATGTCATTACATTTTAGAGAATTTCATTTGTTTAAATTAAAATAAAACTAAGGCAAAAAATTTTCAATATAATAGAAATAATATAATTAGAATAGTAAAGTTTTCAGTGTGTGAACAATTATAAACAAAATTGTGTATAAATAAAGTTTAAGACCGTTTAAAAGTATTAGTGTTTATATTTGTTTTAAACATATTAAACGATAAGCAACCAAATACAACACTTTTTAACACCTCAAACTTCTAGCTGAACCATCAATTATAACTCATGTTCTTCTAGTCAAACTACTGTGCTTAGTAAAACTGAAGTGCGAAAGATTCATTTTTTCTGTGAATCATTTAAAACATATCTGGTTTAGTGAGTAATGTCAGACATTCATTAGAAATGTACTCATTTATATATTTTATATATTTATTTTTAAAAGGTAAGCGTTTATCTCATTTTTTTCTAACCCGTTGTAGATTTTTCTCGTCATACAAAGAGAATTTTCAAGTTTTCATGCTATTTTCTTAGCTGCAAATTCTATGATCCATTCTATTAATTCAGAAAACCTTTTTTCTGTGAAAACTTACAATTCCAAACTCAAAATGACGGCAGGTTCTTAATCCTTCTAGATAAAATCTGATATTGGATAAGCTATGTATTAACTCTCGAATTATTCAATTTGAAGTTATCTGGATATTTTCTGCAATCAGAAAGAGAGATGGAACATGTTAGCCGTATTGTAACAATACAAAAAATTTAATAAAAAGCAGGTCAGCAACAAAGCGATTCTCAATAGCGCAGACCAATAGTCCTTTCCTGTTAAATTTATCAGTATCCTGTTATTCGAAAATGGTTCTCATTAGTATTTTTAGTATAACAGCAATCTCCACTTGGCTTGTTACATAACACATCCGTTAAATTCAATACTATAAAACTAAGATCACTTAGTTCTTATTACAAATTTCCTGTATCCATTGAACTGTAAACTTTCTTATTTAATTTTTCTTAAAACATTTAATTTAATTAAATAACATTTATATTGAAGAACATTGCAAAATCAGAAAAATTATTGTGAAAAAGAAGCGATTTTCTAAAAAATAATTTCTTCATTTTCTTTTTGTGAAAAAATCATTTCAATTTTCATTTCTGTATTTCCTTTTTCTTTACGGTCTGATAGATTTTTTATTAATTTTATATAAATTAATTTTATTTTTTTTTCGTTCTTGATGTTCTTTTATGATTAAAGTTTAACAACAACAAAAATATTATTGGAAAAGTTTTGGAGCACAAATGAGTTGGTTAAGTGTTAAAGTTTTTATTTGAAATCAAAAACAAATGTTTTACGATATATGATGCGTTACGGAAATAACAGAAATTGTGTAACGGTTATATCAATTTTTCTTTCATAATTTTTCTTCTTAACATAAATTTGGCAATCTGTTCGGAAATTTTTAAAATATCACCTTAAGTTCGACTTCAAAGAAATCTTTATGATAACAATTTTCCAATATCCGATTTTGTTTTTCTGTTTGTTATCATATGCACACCTGCCGATATACATAATAATTTTCCCATTATTTTTTTTTTCAAATTGTGTCGAAAAATAAATCATTTTGTACAGAAGATGAAGAAGACAAAGAAAAAATTATTTTTTATCTTATTTTCATTTTCCTTGGTTAGACAAATATTTTTCTACGATATTTTTTGTGCACTTAAATATTTTATTTATTCATTGATTTGAAAAATAAATTTTATTTGTTGAATTATTTGCTATTGGGAGCTGATGGTTTATCTATTGCTAGAAAAATGAGTTTTCAATTGTAAATTTTATGATTTGAACAAAGGAAGCTAAAAAATATACTTGAAACTGGACTTTGGAAGCTGCATGATACATTATAATATTTTTTATGCAAGTTGAAATTCCAATTCCAAAGAGTGAAAATCAAGAGCCAAATTCTCCCTTGTAGTGATCAGTTTTTGTTAAATTTTTATCTACGGGTGTGAGAACCCGGGGTACTCCTATAAGTGCTTTTGACCTACGAGCTAACTTGAGATACCACACATAACTGGCAATGACAGTGAGATGTCACTAGCTAAGGTGCTGTCGGGTGAACTAAATACAGTCAATGGTAGCGTCCTCAATCGTAGTAATGGAATAATTCTTGATGATGGTACTCTATTGCATGCTCGAAGTAAAGAGTCTGCATATAACTCTATATATGAGTTTTAATCATTGAGGCAGACAGTGCATAACATAATCAAGAAATATCTCACTGACTTGATATTGACAACAGCAACCCAATTTTATTTTTGTTGCTGCAAATTTTTCTAAAAAATTTGCTCTTACCTTCTGAAGTTATGAAAAATGGAACCAATCACATTAACTAAACTGCTGGTGGTTAAACTCCGGAGCTGACAGATGAGCTCTATTCAGTCAACGCTCAATATTAGCTTTGGACCTGGCCGACCCACAACTAGATATTTGATCGGGACCATTTTTGATCGACCTCATTCTTGGCTTTTAAGTAGGATAGAATAAATAAAAAATACACGTTTCTTTTAAAAATGTTAAGGTCTTTGGTTTGAGAACAGAGTGAACCGACAGATTTCTGAAAAGTTAAAATCAGGATAACTTTCAAAATTAAATTGCAAGAGAACGGTTTAGCAGATATAAACAAGTTAACTATTCTCTTGCAATATGGTTTTGTGAGTTAGAGAGGTAAAAGACTGAGCTAATGAGAAAATGCACATGGTTTCTGCTTACTGTATTAATAATTAACGTCGTAAGTCGTTATCTTGCTTGATTTGATTTCAAAGTTACCTTGATTTTGAATTTATAGAATTCTTTTTGATCATTGTGTTCTTAAACTTAACATTTAAAAATTGTTCTAAAACAAAACAAAACTTTGTTATTGCATCTTTACTACTTGTATGCTAAATATGAAGATGATTTAAAATGTTTAGGTTCAGCGTCGGTCGTTCACACCACGAATTTTGTCATATTTTGACTCTTTGATTATATTCGGAGAAGCAGTATGGGTTACTCAAATGAAGAAACGAATTCATGGAAATTCTGAATAGATACCAGAAAATAATGACACACAACAAAGAATAATATGGCGTGTATATAGACGTGAGGTAAAATTAGCAAAATTCGGTCTAGTCATATGTTTGAACAAATAATTAGAGTAAATTTTGCTAATTCTGAGGAGCCAAAATACAAGCATTAATTTTAATTAATAAATGAAAGAAACACATTAATCATTTTGTACACTTCCGTTGGACATCTTATTTAATTTGTTCGAGAGATTTCGTTATAGTAATTCAGATTGTCACCACATATGCTCCCCACCCGATCGAAAATTGTATTTTAGATCGATCAGAAGTCAAAACAGACGCGTTCGTTATTTTTGTGTATGCTAATTTTGTCTGCTGACAAGATGCTGTAGGTTAGTTTTAATCTGTTGATGCCAATCGTTGTTTTCTTTCCCAACAACGAAAAATTTACACAGTTTGCGTACAATCGTAAACGAATCTAAGATGTTTCAAGGGGTCCTTTTCCTTTGTCCCCTCGAACAAAAACTTGTGTGCAGTAGTTAAGATCTTTCGGGATGAAGATGTGATAGCATAGCCATGAAGAAGTAGGAATTAGGGTCTGCATATTACTCCGCATTCTCTTAATGGATTTAGAACTATCCGAAGTGTTGGCTGTAGGAAAACGAACAAAGAATTCGCCTAAGAAGTGCCTAAGAGCTTGATCACACACTAGTTCTGCAGGTGTGCAGTTCTTATGCCTAGAAGTACTTTTGGGAAATCACTGCTCCAATGAACTGTATTGCATCGCGCTTTCAGCAGTTTTTTCAGTTGACGATAGAAGCGTTCGAAAAGATCGTATGCTTTTGGAATGAAAGCGGTTGTGCGGATTCGATGATATTCTAAAAGCTTCGTGGGCTCGGTGAACAGATTTATTCAAATTATCTGTCACAATCTGTCGTTTTAACCTAAGGAATAGAAAATCTAGAAATATATTCCTCATGTAACGATGTGGTGAAATAGTCAAATCTGCAATTTGGTAATTCAAATTTACCGTTTGGAAACTTTTTGTGCCTGTTATCGATCGAAGATCGTTGACATGATTGACATGATTGTTGACACGATTCACATGATTTAACCCATATCTCTGTATCAACATTTATTCGTGGTAAAAATGACTTGGATGTAATTAGCTTTCACGTTTCCCGCATGCCTGGATGTGATAAACCATGTAAGTTATAAACAAATCGCTTTTCTGATGCTGTGTGGGACGTATGGTCGATTATAATCAAATGATTATAGACAGATTTTGTCGTTGCTGCCTGATGATTGTATAAACCAAAGTCTAACTTTTGATTATCTTGAAGGTCTGTCAGTCTTAATCAATTTCTTAAGTTCATCGTCTACTTTTTCCAATTTCGGTAGATGTTTCAGGATAAAAGCAGAAGTGCAAATTTCTATAGAAGATTCTTCATCAGAACGTGATAAGCAATCATTGATGACGTTGTCTTTACCTTTGATGTGTCTTATTTCTGTAGATGATGTAGTTGTTGTCAACTTCCTAAAGTTTTGAAGAAAATTGCTGTGATAAGGAGTTTGTGATCAGCGCAGAGAAATTTTGACCTTTGACAAAGTAAAAAAAATGTTTAGAAGCGAGACAGATTTTTAACAGGTCTCTATCAACTGTGAAATATTTTGCTTTAGTAAGAGTGAGTTTCCTGGAGAAAAATGAAAGAAGTTCCCAACATCTATGTGCTACTGTTGTAGCAAAACTCCGACTGTGTGTTGTTCAACGGATATGCTTAAAGAGTAACGGCGGCAAGAGATTATTTGAACTTGATGAAAGACTCGTTTCAGTCCCCTGGCCTAGAGAAATTGGATTTGTTTTTGCCGTTTTTATGCAATGCCAAATTTCTGTGAATAGGGCTTGCAATTAATCTAATCGTGGTATGAAGCTTGTGGTGGACCAGTAACCAGCCTGATCCACCCCATTGATACAAACACCCAAACATTCCCACAATATTCAAACTCAATAACAATTATCCAAAATTGTCCCAAACAATTGACCCATTGATCGATTCAGCGATCATTATAACCAGTCTAGACATAATAACCCGCAGCTGCTACATAATCTTACAGTCTGTAATCAATAAATCTTTAATTAAAATCTCCAAATTTACTTTCATTCAATGACAATTTCGAAAACCCAATTCAAATTAATATTGTAATGAAGCGCTTTCTCATTGGCGAACCAATGAGAATGACATAGCAGGAAGCGTACCTAGCGAGATTGATTTTCTTGCCCCAAGCTAGCTGCAGCCCATGGGAACGATAAAGAAACCCTGCTACTTCAGCACAAATACAGAAATGTACGCTACTAACGAAAATATATCAGAAATGGAAACAAATACAAGTGTGAAAAATGAAACTCTGGCGACCCCTTTGGCGAAAGACCCACGATCAGCACGTCCAACCCCCACAATCACTCTCAGATGCCCACACACTCACACATTACCCATATTAACATTTACCCACACATTCGACGACTACCACGCCCCCAGTCAGTCACTGGCATGTCTTTTCACACACATTCACACCTCTAAATCATAAGAATAATGAAAAAAAGAAAAGAAAAAATTCAAATCGACTCACCCAAAACGTTGTACCAAGCTGTTAGGCACAAACGTTCAATAAACTTGCAATCGTTGGATAATTTTGTTGAATCAAAATGCTGAGTAGAAACGTTATATGAACTTGCAATCGCTGTATAATTTTGATGAATCAAAATGATAAGTAGCAACGTTATATAAACTTGTAGAAGTTTGTTGCATCAAAAATGATAGGTAGAATCGGTATATGAACTTGTATAATTTTGTTGAATCAAAATTGATATATAGAAACGTTACATAAATTTGCAATCGATGGGTAGATTTGTTGCATCAAAATTGATAAGTAGAAACGGTATGTAAACTTGTATAATTTTGTTGAATCAAAATTAATATATAGAAACGTTATATAAATTCGCAATCGATGGGTAGTTTTGTTGCATCCAAAAATGATAAATAGACACGTTATATAAGCTTGTAGAATTTTGTTGCATCCAAAAATGATAAGTAGACACGTTATATAAACTTGTAGAATTTTGTTGCATCAAAAATGATAAGTAGAAACGGTATATAAACTGGTATAATTTTGTTGAATCAAAATTGATATATAGAAACGTTACATAAATTTGCAATCGATGGGTAGTTTTGTTGCATCAAAAATGATACGTAGAAACGGTATGTAAGCTTGTATAATTTTGTTGAATCAAAATTGATATATAGAAACGTTATATAAATTTGCAATCGATGGGTAGTTTTGTTGCATCCAAAAATGATAAGTAGACACGTTATATAAACTTGTAGAATTTTGTTGCAAAAAAAAATAATAAGTAGAAACGGTATATAAACTGGTATAATTTTGTTGAATCCAAATTGATATATAGAAACGTTACATAAATTTGCAATCGATGGGTAGTTTTGGTTGAATCAAAAATGACAAGTAGAAACGTTGAATCTGGTTGCGAACATAAGCGCCGAATCGATGTATACTCACAGGTAAGGATGACAACAATTATAGCAATTACAGCCGAATACGTTGACATGTAGTGGTGGCAGGTTGCGTTGCAATCAACAAAAAATGTAATAAATTATGCCAATACTAGTCCAAACACTTGTTGAAATCGAACGGTAATAATTCGTATCAATGATTGTGGAGCAATACGTTGTACTGTAAGTGGTGCCGTATGCGATGAAATCCAGAAAAAAAAGCAATAAACGATACCAATACCAGTTAAATTATTCGTAGATGTAGAACTGTAATAATTTTGTATCAATGGTGGTGAAGCAATACGGTAAAAGGTAATGGTTGACGTATGCGTTGAAATCCAGAAGATGCAATGAATTGTACCACTGCTAGTTAAATTAATGGCTGGACAAAATTGAAAATATGTAAAATATGCGGCCGTAATAGCAAAAATTATGTATAACCGTTGCGCTATTAAGTTCCGTAATTTATCAAATTAATACTTGGATTCCTTATCCTTCAATCCTATCCTTCCCGCAAATTTCACACCAAATGTTGAGCCCGGCAACATTGGAAGGTAACATGAACAAGCACCAAAATTGTTTCACTCCACACAAACACCATCAACCAACAATAATTTTTTTTTTGGTGTATAATAATGAAATTGCTTTAGTCAAACTGCATGGTAACAATGAATTTTATTAGAAATATATATAAACAGTATCTGTTATTTATTTTCAATTAAACTTTAAATAAACTTTTGCACATTCAACCAACATTAATTTTTTTGTATATAATAATGAAATTGCTTTATCCGAAATTGCATAGTAACAATGAATTTACTTAGAAATATATAGAAACAGTATCTGTTATTTATTTTCAATTAAACTATAAATTAACTTTTTGCACATTCAACCAACATTAATTTTTTTTGTATATAATAATGAAATTGCTTCATCCAAAATTGAATAGTAACAATGAATTTACTTAGAAATATATATAAACAGTATCTGTTATTTATTTTCATTAAACTATAAATTAACTTTTTGCACATTCAACCAACATTAATTTTTTTGTATATAATAATGAAATTGCTTAATCCAAAATTGCATAGTAACAATGAATTTACTTAGAAATATATATAGACAGTACCTGTTATTTATTTTCATTAAACTATAAATTAACTTTTTGCACATTCAACCAACATTATATGAATACGCATAATAAAATTCACTCACGATATTTTCTATTTTCTTTTAAAATCACAATTAATTTTTTTAAGGTACAACATGGACCGACACGTTGGTAAATTAGATTCCGCGATGTCAAAAACAGAGTGAACGAGTACTAGCCGCGCGAGTACTAGGTGAATCGTAAAATTGAACTAATGTTGTTTTTACGGCACAAAACATATAAATAATTTTTTTTTTGTTTTAAATTTGGTTTTAAACAACACAAAACATATAAACTTTTTTTTTCAAATTAAACTACGACGATTGTATTAATAAAATGAATTAAACTAATTGAACTCGATTTTGTAATACACGAGACGGATTCACAAGACATAAGAGATATTATGTTTGTATTTTACAAACATAACAAAAAAATTGCACTAAAAGTAGGAGAGCGCGTGTACTGTTGGGATTACGTCACCAACATTTATATCATTTTTTATAGCTTTTTAGGCTCTCCCGGCATCATACAAATACGTATTTTTTTATTTAAACATATATGATTTTTTTGTAATTTTCACAAAACAAATAAATTTGGACTAAATTTTTCTAACCGGACGGAACATTTAAAAAAATTGTACTAATTGAACTAATTGAATTTAAATCAGAAACTAATTAAAACTTTCACTACTTATATGGAAACTTATTTAGTCAAACTTAATTCTAAGACAAAAAACATGAATGCAAAATTCAGTTCTTCAAATTTTGTCATTCACGAGAGGATTATCAGTTGCACAAGAGACCACATCAATTAACAGTGGCTTATTATATAGCCAAATTTTTAGTCTCGCAATAACTCGAATACAGTGTTTAGATGTGAGATAATTAATTTGCATCAGATTTTCAAATTATTGGGAACTTTTTATAGTTACAAGAAATCGTTTGCTATTATTGCAGAAAAATAAGGTTGTGACACAAAATATTTCCGACACATCCATAATCATTGAATTTAAAATGAATCAAATGCAAGTTCGATCAATGTTATGATGTTTAGACATTTATTAAACTACAAGCTACTATATCAGTACAGTGAAGATCAGTTCAATAACGGAAGAATTGTTTAAAGCAAAACATTCATACAAAGATAAATCAAATGTTCAACAAAGCAAAATAGTAATTCTTTGTATGTTGACGATTGGAAAAAAAATACGCACAGCTGTTATGAGGTTTGAAAACTTCGTTGTTTCATTACGGTTGGTGTTTAGAAAATTCAAATTCAAGCAGTTTATTGAAAATACTCGAATGGAAACGTAACGCGCGCCAATTTTAGGGTATTGTAAGATTAAATTTTAATGTTATATGGATGATTTTTTTAAAGAAAATTATTAATTAATTCAATTTAACCAATATTATATTATATTGATTAATAAATGAAATCAGTGTAATTGGCTCAATTCTTTTTCACATACGTCTGTCCAGCCATTGAAAATTTAGTCAGATTTTAAGAAAAATAAGGAAACTATGGGTTAAGGGAACTATACGAATATGGCTATTGAAGGTGAATGGATGAGAAACCATTATGAGCGGAACAGATGACAAAATGAAATCTAATAAATCTGAGATTATAATACACTGGGTTTACGCACTCTTCCAGGCTATCCATTACAATATACATAAAACCAATCCAAATAAAAAAGTTTCCGAACAGAAAAAAGATCTTCTCATAAGAAACACTCAAAGTATTTTTTAAGTCTATTTTCCAATTATTGAAACAATCCAAACAATTTGCTAACATTGCAGCTGTAGAATAAATATCTATAATTCAAAGTCCAACTGATTACAAAGTCCAATAAACAATCCATGCATTCTTTTATTCAAACGACAAATTTCTATAACTCAAAGTCCAACTGGTTACAATTCAAAATCCAATACACAATCCATACATTCTTTTCAATCCAAATAAATTTTCCATTTATTAAATCCAAATATTAACTAAATTAATTACAACAATAGTTCCATTGTGAAATTGAAACATAAAACCCTCCACGAGCTAAAACTAAAATATTTTCAATAAAAAACATATATTACCGGAAAGTAATAAAACTCTCGAATAATTAAGTTTTACTTAAAAAACGACAAAAAAATGTGATAAAGAATGTAAAAACTGAAAATTCGATTACGAAGTTAATTTTCTATTTTTATTTTTATGGTATTTTGGAAAAACGCTTTTCGATTGGTCAACTGATTTTTGCCTAATAGAAAACCGTTGAAATAAATACTACCGATTTTTGGTTAATCGAGTTAGTTCTTGAGTAGTGCGCGTTCCGACGAGAGTCAAACATTTAAACCGTGGGGAAACCGAATCCCAAAATTCAAATAAGTAAAAAGTGTGAAGAAAAGTGCAAGAGTGATAAATCCACTCTAAAATATAATTAAATTTTCGGTAATTAAATAAATAAAGTTAAGTTAAAATTAGGAGTGTATTCGAAGAAGTATTGGATAGTCAATATTCAAGTGTCTGAAAATCTATTGTTTCATTAAATCAACGTGAAATTATTGGGCTACAATTAGCCGACAAGTAAGTAAAAATCTTGCATCCGTAAAGTTAAAAACGACATATTTGTGGTGGATATATGAGACGAGACCACCACATATTGTTGCAGCCGGTTCTTAAAGTTAGAACCACGTCAAATAAAAAATACAAAATATTTGTGGTAACCAAGCATCTCTCTGGGGAAGCACCACAAACTGTGATACTAGTTTACCATACCTACGAATTGCTGTACTTGACGGATTGATGATGGAGCTGCTGAAATATAGTGGGTCAAAAAATCAAGAGATTTTTGGCCGAAGATGCATTCTGAAGCTTTATATTTATGCCATATTTGGTTAGGCGAGTGAAAAGCAATGAGGCATTTATATAAACAAAGGCAACATTTGCTGACTGCTAGTATCAAAGTATGTGTGAAACTACGCCGAAGTTCAATATTAAGATTCAACAGCTAGTACTTTATGTGGAAATAGCTTTACCGTTAACAGCAGTTAGCGTTTGAATCGGATCTTTAATGCCATGTGAAAAGCTAGTATGGGGTAAAAAATCAAAAATTGTAATAAGTTTTCATCGTTCCTAACGAAAATATGACATTAATTGTAGATCCCTCTATTACCCGTAGTAACAACAAGACTTAAAACTTTCCCGAACGTTGAGATTGAAAGGCTGTTGCGTCTTTTTTTAAAGTTGCACGGTTGCAAACATTTACGTGCTTTGTTGTCAAATTTTCTGTGGTAGAAATAAATTTATCTTGGTCTAGAAGTAGATAGGTAACAGATTTAGAAGAGTGTCTGTGACTGTAATCTGTTGATCTTGACGAGAAGAGTTCAGAGATCGTCAAAGCGTTTGTTGAGTTGATGTTCGAGACGAGCTTCAAGATTAGCAAGGTTGTTATCCCTATAACTTGCTTTGGGATATAGACTATGAAGTTGCAGCAATTGAAATAATTTCAGAAATTTCCTCACTCTCCCAAAGGGAAGCAGATGCTTTGAAATGTCAGCAGGTGCCTTACCTTAAGCTGTTTGGTGAGGTTACTGTTTGTGAATTTCGAAGGTTAGTAGGAATATTTTAGCCTCATTCAATTTTAGCCCCTAAGTCACTTGTGTAGTTAATATCGACTGTTTCCAATCAATTTCAAATCAATTTTACGACATGGATGTCAAGTTACTTTGTGAATCATATGTATTTTTCAATTCGAAATCAGTTTTGGGGTTTTATATGCATAAACCTTACAATTATTTTTTAATAAAAACAACTTTTATCTCTAAATGTGTTTCGGTTGGGATTCGAACTCATAACGAGCGTAACGCTAAAATTGCAATATGGATAGCTCGATGAACTGAAGCGCACCAGGTACAGGGTTCATTTCTCCTTGGCGTGGTACATATGTTATTATTTTTTTATTTTTTTTTAAATAAAATTAAAATTATTGTTTTATTCTTAAATCCATGTATAAAAATCATAAAAATTTCGTTTTACGAATTTTAAATTGATCGATAATGTAGGTTTTTAAAGTTATTGCTACTGTCTTTTTGTTCAAATTAATATTATTTCGATACTAACAAGAAAATTAATAATTTTTTTTGACAGACAGTGCTAAAAGTTCATATATGTGGATGGTTTTCCCATCATTACATTCCATAATTTCATTCCTGTGAAATAAAATAAGAAAAAACAAAAACTGCAATTTTAGTAATTTAATACTATAGATATTTTTTTCTTTCTATATGAGTTGAAATCTTCATCACAAACATAAAAATAATAATAGCACTGCGTGATACTGAGTAACTCTGAGTGATTTGGGTAATTATTGGCACAAGGTTTGAAAGAGAAAAAAATTTACAAAGTTTTTACAGGATTTTATATACAAAACAAAACTTGAATAATTGTAAAAATTATCTTTGAAAGTGCTCTTTTTAATTTCGTTGCCATTATCGACGTAGAATGTTTGATAAAAGTCCAGGGTTCAACCCGGACCCGATATTTATGTTTGTTATTTTTTTGTATGTTTTTTATATAAAAAATTATTCTTTTCTATTCATAAAAATTCCATTTACGGCATTTAAATTTATCGATAATGTAGTTTTTATAATTATTCCTATTCTTTTTTAGACGTTTCGTTCAAATTAGTATCATTTCCGATATTAATAAAAAAGTTAAATATTTATTTTACTAAGTTTTGCGTCATTATTTTTGCATTTTATTTTATTCCTACAAATTCTTTTGAAATAAAATAAGGAAAAGCAAAAGCTGCTATTACAGTTTTTTCTGATTATTTTTTTTCTAACAATTTGTGCTTGAACTTGCCGTGCCATTCGACAATATGTTTCGTATAAAAATTTATAGTATACCTCACAATTTTTGTAAAATTAGTTAAACAGAGGTGCATGCAGAATAGATGAAAAGAGGTTGGATTGTAGGGGTGTTGATAGGGGTTGTGTCAAAGCCGGATTAAAAAAGGAAGCGCTAGTTGGTGTGCCCACGGGATACCTACAGTTCTACACCAATTTTATTTCTTTAAAAGAATGGGTTTCTACAGTTGATCTGGTTCGATGCGATAGATTTTAAGATTGAGATAAAATTAATCTGACCTCTTCATAATATATTTGTAAAAGTAGAGTTATTTAGGGAAATCCCAAAATCTCATAATGGAATGTTAATGTCAGAGAGAGGAAGAACACTAAAGCAAGGTAGCGAATAATAAAGCTAGTTAATTGTTCCTCGATCATGTGAATCTTTGTCTACTTTACTGATTAAAGCTAAATATAAAGAGTTTTACTAACGCTCATTTCTCACACCAAGCAATAGCGTAGCGACACGTAACGGCCGGCTGATTAGAGGTCAAGACTACTATAAGCAGTCCTGACGCCAAATACGCCTGCTTTGATATTGTTCAAACTAAGTATAGTACGTAAATTTGGTAACTTCATTCTCGGCCATATACAACTGCTGGATGCATGCAAAAGTTTCTGAATGAACGAAAACAAAAGTAAAAAGTAAAGTAAATTCTACCAATCACAAAATTTTTGAAGGACAAAGCCCATCACCGCCCCTACATCATCTATGACTACAAAAAGTTAGTAAAAGAAATTAACTCACCCCATGATTTCTTTCGAGACCAACTAAATAAACTTAACCACTTATTGGCAACTCCCGATGTAGTAGCATGGATAGACTCGCTCGATGTAAACATCTAATGTTCAAATGTACTGCCCAATGTTCAAATATTTTACTTTTTAATTTACTTAAAAGACACGCAATCAAATCGATTGTAAGTTCATTTAATGTGTATCCATGTATTGTTTTAGGTAGATTTCATAGAAGAGTCTACCTATTTTTAAGTTTAATTTTTTAATGTGTCACAAAAAAAAACCATACGCTAAATAAACTAAATAAAACCACTTATATAAATGACCAAATTATTTTTACTAAATGTTGCGTCGAATGTTGCATCAGTTGTGGTGGATGATGTTGTAAATGATTTCGATTACAATTTATTAGTGTTTGTAATAGAATTACCTCATTTGCTAAATAAAAAATTGTTGCACAAAACAAATAGGTGAAAAAGTAATTGATTGTCGAATATCACAAATAAACCGTTACATAAACCGTTATTTATACCAATCGACTACCCCAAATTAAGCATATATACATGTTTATGAAAAAATAATTGAATTTATTGTTACAATTTGAAATAGAATGAATAACATGAGTTTACTTCGCACGAAAAATAATTTTAAATTAATTTATTTCAACGCAGATTCTAGTAAATATTTCCGAACTAATCGCTTCGTAACGATCACCAAGGCGCACAGCTCCATAACTAAAATGAAGCGCTTTATCACCTTGGCTAGAGATGCTTCACTGTCATTTCCAGTTGTATGAGATATACCTCATGTTAGTTTGTATTTTATTTGCAGAGACTGTGGTATGTGGTGTTGACACACCCGTACATACATTAAATCATAATTTTAATTAACGGTTATTTTAATCTACAAAATTTTTGTGATATGTTAGAGGTTGGCTTTAGAAACAATATAAATCCACATATTTTAACCTGGTTATGGTATACAATCAACCTCAAATGTAAGAATATCATTTCATGAATGAATTGTTTATATACGAAAAAAATGTTCTCTGTTAAAACACGAGCGACATTGTCTCAGATATTCGAATAACCAACACAATTTATACACCCTGTATTCTGAATGCACCAAAATATTATTGTTAGCTACTAATGATATTGTGATTGAGAAGAAAAATAAAGATTCTTCCTAACTTCTTCTAGATCGACTTTTTCCGTAATTTTTCAGCTTATATGAAGTAAAAATTAAAAACCCTACACATTCAAGATGGGTAGAAACCTCAAAGCTTAAAACTTTTCGATGAACCCTATCTCAGCACAAAAAACTAAACTTATCTTAAATTCTAATTTTGTTAGAACATGGAACATTTAAATTTTAAGAAAAAAAACATCGAGAATGAACCATCAAATTTGTTTAACCATCTGTGTAATCCCACGCATCAAACTTGTATGATGTTGTAGCAAACTCATTTTTTTCCTTTAATTTTTCCGTATGATATCACAATTTAATAAAAAAAATAACAAACAAAAAATGGGAATAACATAAACCAACTTGAAAATTCATTTAAAACGAAAATCTCAAATAAGTTCAAAAGAAAGCTCTACATCAAAACTTTTGAACAAACAAAAAAGAAATCAAATCCATTTCGTATTTAGATTTGTTCATTCCATTCTAACAACAAGGTAGAAAGAAAGATTTCAATAGGAAACACAACTAAATAAGTAAAACGACAATCTTCTTCTTCTTAGTCTTCGTAAGCTCATTGAAATTTATATAAGAAAATCATCGTACTATTCAATTCATTGTACTCAGAAGATGAAGTCGTCAAATTGAATGAATATAGGAGAATTTTTTTTCTAATATACTTACAATAACAAAAATGAAAAAAAATTAATGAAAATTATACAGGGTTACAGTAAAATCACTCACGTGTCATGTTAAACTTTAAAACTACTCAGACAAGAAACTATTGAGCAAAAGTTATGTTTTCAAATATTTAATCTCAAAACTAACGACAAATTTCAGTAGTGTTGAACCCCCAAACTAAAGACCACCCTTTAAATGCAATTCAAATACATCATGTATGATGTTTTTTATAAACTTTACTATTATCGTTTAGTTTTTCATGAAAATTTATCTCGTTTGATCTGATCAAGAAAAACAAAATAGAAAATTTATAAAATAATACAAAATTGAGAAAAACCTCTAAAAAGTTTTGTATTAAATATTTGCTACAAAGTTTGTTGAGTTATTTGTTTTGTTATTGGAAAATTTAGAAATTTAAAGAAAACTTTAACTTTGATTTATTTTTGTTCAATTATAATTTTTTGTGTGCTTTCGGTTGTACAGAATAAACAATTTGGTAATTACACGTTTGTTCTTTTTTGTTAACCTTTTCTTTGGGCTTAATTACAGTTATTGATAGTTAGTTTGAGTTGTTTGTTGTATTATAAGTTTATAAGCTAATTAGAAGATAAGAAAAATTTCTGGTTAGTTTATTTTAAATTTATAAATCATTTATTGTTAATCTTGTTACTTTTCGAACAAGAATGATATGAAAACTGGGTTAAATGAGGTTGCAGTGTTTTTACAAATTTTTTTGGTAATGTCGTTTGCATAGAATCAATTTTTTTAATACGATTACAAAAGCATTATACGATAATGCATAATACGATTATAAAAACATTATAAAAGCAGAATGTTTGTGAAATAAAGTAATAAGATGGACCAGTTGAACCAAATCCGAAATAATGACGATTTGTGAAGGAAGATGAAATACACAAGTAAGTTCTTAAAGTACGAAACCCTAAAAATTCGTAAATTTCAAAGAATTAATAGTTATTTGGCCATATAATGGCCAGTTTTTAACTTATTATCCAGACAAAAAAATTTGTATAATAATGCACAGTTATAGAAAACATTGTGAAGATTTAACAATAGCTGTGCAGTGTGCACTAATCTTTCAAAAAATTGTTTGAAAGAGGTTCGTAGTGTTCTATTTTCCAAAACACAGTTCTTGGTTTGTTTTCAGGAGCTTCTCATGTTTGCGTTGAGCTTCTCATGTTTGCATATCGCTGCCAATTTGTCACTTAACCCATAGGGTATGATAAAAAATGTTTGTTGCTACCGCGGTGTTTCAGTTGTAAACTGGCGCAGTTTATTTAGTTTTAAAGTGAACAACGTTAGTTGAAAAAAAATTAACTTAAACGAAATTAATTAATATAAACGAAAATTGTTTTAGATGATATTATAAAGTGTAGAAATATTTGACAAGTTTTTCAATTATTTCCACTGTTGCTTAGTTATTGAAATTTGCCGTTTTTACGCACATTCAACCATTAGTTTACAAGCAATTTTCTTAGATAGCACTTTTTAGTTTTGACCACCCACCGGCTGCAGCTCACAGAAGTGTTTAATACGAATAATCTTACCGGATACCATATTTTGGTTCCATGCGAAACCCAACTAATTTAAACAGATACTTTGAGGTCATATTGATGCCCAGAATCAAAGCTAGATACAATCACTATCACATAATGATATTGTCAACACTTTAGCAAATCAAGAGGCCAATAAAAGGTTAATTGGACCAAAATCATGCTTTATTTTCTCCAATAGTTTAAAAATGTTCATTATTATCGATATGTAATATAAATTATTGAATTAGAAAACGACAACAAAACATTCAAAATTTATATTCTTTTTTATCATGTTTTGATTTAAAAATTTTTCAAAATTGCATTAAAATCATAGCAACCAAGATTTTTTATTTAACGGAAACGATTTTTTACTAAAAAGAGAAAGCCATTTTCATCGGGGACTAAATCTGCTTGAAAAAACTTTTCGAAGTAAAGCAATTTTTTTCACTTTGATATCATATTAAGAAGTCATTTTAGGTCTTTGGCTTATACTTTTTTAAGAGGAGAGCATGCGCATGAGTTTGAGTTTTTTGTTTTTAAAAGAATAAAAAACCGTTTTTCATTAATATAAAATTTGATGTATTTAAATTTAGGTCATTTCATTTTCAAAATACCAAACAGCTAAATAAGAATTAAAACTGAATAGAAGTTTGCTGGATAGCGAAATCCTAAATTCGACGTCCACGCCGTGCTGCCTGGGTAATGCTGACAGAATTAGGTTGGTGTATTGGAGACAAGTAGAGTAAAAACTGCTTAGTCTATGACGCTACATAACGGCGAATTGGCGCCTTACAACCAATGCGACTCAAGCGTCTGTTCTCCATGTCAGAGGCGGCTTGGAGCGGGCGTCTGTCTTGAATCAAGCGGCTCGCTATATAAACGTGTAAAAAGGTTGTTTCTGGTGACCTTAATATGCAGAACGGACCCATTCACGACAATTTGGGTTGGGCCTAAGGTTAACACCCTAACCCCGGAAAAAAAAACTAATATGTTAAATTTGGTGATCAGAAAAAGAAAAACAGACCCGGTCAACAAAACAGAATTTTACCTGGACGTGAAAAAGGACCAGACTACCGAATCGGAACGTAGAACGTGCGCAGCCTGAGCGCTTCTGATGCCCTTATAAGTCTGGAAACAGAGGCTGAGAGGTATAGGATGGATATTATTGCTCTACAAGAAATTAGACAGCCGATAATCGGAAAACAAGATTTGGATAGTCACTCTCTATACTGTAGTGGTCATCCTTCTCGAATAGAATTTGGTACTGGCTTTCTTGTTAGTGCACGCATACAAGAAGCCGTGATGAAATTCATCCCGGTCAGTGAGAGGATCTGCTATCTACGTGTACGTGGTACATATAACAATATTTCTCTTATTGCCGTGCATGCACCTACTGAAGCTAAGACCTTCGACGAGAAGGATAATTTCTACATAGCACTGGAAGAGGTTATGAAACAAACACCAACACGCGACTTCATTATGGTTCTTGGTGACTTTAATGGACAGGTTGGAGGAGATATCTCTTATGGAAATGTGGTGGGTCCCAACAGCCTGCATTTGAATTCGAATGATAATGGTGAGAGAATGACTGAGTTTGCATTATCAAATAATTTGAGAATTGCCAGTACGTTCTTTCCGCATCGATCGATTCATAAACAGACTTGGGTCTCACCGAATGGAAACACTCGAAATCAAATTGATCACGTTCTAGTAACAGCACGTTTCTTTTCGAGCGTTCGGGATGTGCGATCCTTTAGAGGTGCATTCATTGGAAGTGATCACTTCCTTGTATGTGCAACGATAAGGTGCCACTTCCCAAATCTAGGCATTCCAAAATTCAATCAACGGAATCGTTTTAACATCTCATCATTAAAGAATGCTGAAACAGAAGAGAGATATCAAATCCATATTGCCGAAACATTGGATAAATCAGAAACCATTAATGGAGACGTCGATAAGTCATGGTATTTGCTCAAAGATGCTGTTTTAAGCGCTGCTGAGGGAATACTTGGACGACCACAGAACCACTCCCAGAAGCCATGGATGGATCAAGCATGTCTTGACGCTATTCAATACAAAAGAGATTGCTATCTGAAGTGTCTACAAGGACGCAATACCAGGTCCACGAAAGAGAACTATAAACTGGCAAGACAAGCCGTTACAAAGCTATGTAGACGAACGAAGAGAGAATGGTGGAAGAGACAGTGTGAGGAGATTGAAAGCTTCAATAAGGAACATCAATCGGGTAACTTCTTTCAACAGGTTAAAACCTTAAGGAAGGGCCCTCAAACTAGATCGACTGCTATTCAAAACGAAGATGGGGAGCTACAAGTAGACCTTAAAAATATTTTAGATACCTGGGTCGCTTATTTTGAGAATCTTCTCAACTTAAGTGACCAGCAACAAGTCGGGTGACGAGCAAAGCTTATTCGTGCGTCAAAGGTACATGTAGACGAATCCACCAAAGAGGAATTCGATGCGGCGCTGTCAAAATTAAAATGCAATAAATAAGCATATAAGATCTTTTCTTACATTTTGCTATCCAAAATCAATCCTTTTGCTGAACAACTGTTTGGAGAATATCAGTGTGGTTTTCGGCGGGGCCGAGGTACCACCGATGCACTTTTCTCGATAAGGATGATTTTGGAAAAGTGTCGAGAGTTCAACATACCTGTGCACTAACTTTTCATTGATTTCAGGCAGGCCTACGACTCTCTCGAACGAGAGACTCTATGGCCTGCTCTGGTGTCAATGGGAATGCCTGGTAAACTGGTATCACTATGCAAAATGAGAGTACAGAACTCTCAATGCTGTGTGCGAGTAGAGAACGAAATATCAAAATTTTTTAAAGTCGACTCCGGCTTAAGACAAGGTGATGCTATCTCTCCTATACTTTTTAATCTAGCTTTGGAATATGTGTGCCGTCAAAAGAAACTACCGACTAATAACAATATCTTGTCAATAAACTCAGAACAGATGATTGCTTACGCTGATGATGTTGTCATCCTCGGCCGAAGTGCGGTTGTTATGGGTGAGCCCTTTAAGTCGCTTGAGAGTGGTGCTAGGAAAATTGATCTGCAAATTTACTACAATAAAACCAAACATATGAATGTTTCAAGAGAGGCTGAGAAGAAAGATTTGATGTGCGGCGATGAACGAATTGAGGGAGTTGAATCTTTTAAATATTTGGGATTAATGCTTGACTCAAACAACAGCATACTTACAGATATTAAAGCTCGAATCGCTGCAGGTAATCGAACTTTCCACTGAATTAAACCTCTCCTTGGATCACCGTATGTATCAACTAACACCAAGCTCAAGTTATACAAGACATTGATTAGACCGGTTGTGATGTATGGGTCACAAACGTGGACCCTTACACAAAATGACGAATCGCATTTATCTGTATTTGAGCGTAAGATCCTACGCTACATTTTTGGTCCACTTAAGACAGACGATGGAGAGTATAGAACCCGGTATAACTTTGAGATCAGAGACCTTCTTGAGGGTCCTGATATAATAGGTTGTATCCGTTCTAATAGGATTGCTTGGTTTGGGCATGTTCTACGAGCCGATTCACAGTCTGAAATGATTAGAAAAATGTACGTTAGTACCCAGGGAGTGGTAGACCGCGAGGAAGACCACGACTACAATGGGAGACTGACGTAATAAACGACCTTACAAAAATCGGCTGCCATGGTAATTATGTCGCTGTTGCGAATGACCGTGGTGAATATTCAAAGCTGATTAGCCTGGCAACGCTCCTACATGGAGCATGAACGCCTTAAAAAAAAAAAAAAAAAAAAAAAAAAAAAAAAAAGAAGAAGAAAAAGAAGTTTGCTACTTGTATGGAATTAATATATTTTTCATAAAAAAGTCGTTTATTTTTATTTTTATCCATGAATTCTAAATAATTCCATTTACATTAATTCATGTTACTCTGCTGGAAGTAGTGCATGTAGTACCGGGTTCGTTTTTCATCGGGAATAAAATATATCATGAAACGATTTCACAATAAAATTCTCTTATTGTCTGCCTTAATACAAAAAAAAATTAATTTTTAAATAATAGATTAATTAAAATATAAATTAATTAAATAATAAATTAATTTTTCTACACCCGTACTATAAAAACACACCTTTATGGTCAAAATCTGTTTCATAATGATATCCATTTTGATACAGATTTTTCATAACGATACAGATTTTTAATCAATAGAAAGCCATAGTTTTTCAATCAAACATGCTGTGCATTTGACGTTTGTTGAAATCTTCGTTGAATATAGCTTAAATTCAATAATTATCTATACATAAATACGCAAGCATAATTTTTGCGGTACAATTTTAAAATATTTGCTCCATCAAAAGTGTGGCAACATGTATATTGTAGGAAAAGTCTTGAGTAGTAGATGTGCCGAAAAACACTTTTATTTTAATTTTGACGATTTTTTCAGAAGAAATGGCAAAAATGTGATAGTTTTGTTTTTTGAGTTTTTTGTTCGGCTATTTTGTTTTTTTTTTCAAGTTATTTTTTCACAACTCAAAATCTATATCTATCTACATATAAGTACGTTAGCATAATTTTTGCGGTAGTAGTAGATGTGTCGAATAATACCTTTTTTTTAATTTTGACGATTTTTTCAAAAGAAAATAGCAAAAATGTGATAGTTGTGTTTTTTGTTCGGTTATTTTGTTTTTTTTTTTCAAGTTATTTGTTTCACAATTCAAAATCTATATCTATCTATATATAAACTAGGAATCGCCCAGTGGCCGAAGTTCGGCCATTGTAAATAGATATTGTAAATAGACCTCTAAACCAAATAGCTACAACACATTTTTTCAGAGTTAAATTAATTGATATAGATTGATTTTGAATTGTGAAACAAATAACTTGAAAAAAAAAACAAAATAACCGAAGAAAAAACTCAAAAAACACAATTATCACATTTTTGCCATTTTTTCTGAAAAAATCATCCAAATTCAAAAAATGTATTTTTCGACACATCTACTACTCATCTCGACTCATCTACTACCCCCTACAATATACATATTGCCACACTTTTGATGGAGCAAATATTTTTGAATTGTACTGCAAAAATTATGCTTGCGTATTTATATACAGGGTGTTTCATAATATATGCTCAGGATTTCAGGATGTGATAGTTCGTCCAAAAATATGAAAAAAAGAGTTGCTTAACTTGCCCTCTAAAATGCACCATTTTTGAGATACAAGGTGTTGAAGTTAAAAAAAAAACTCGTTTTTTGCGAATATCTTCGGACCGTTTATCGTACAGAAAACAGCTTTCGTAAGCATTTTTTACTCATAATAAGCTATGTTTTGAGCGGAATTTTTTTTTTAAAGACTTAATTGGTGAAGGTTTTGGTGGGGTAGTGGGTGTTTTTCTCCCCAACTTCTACGCTACTGAAAAAAGTACGCTTTTGAGATGCTCATTTGAACCGCCAATGTTTTTTACACAAAAAAGTTACTCGCGGTCGTAAGCTCTAAAGTCTACCGTTTTCGAGAAAAATCAACTTCTATGTTGAAAAACATGGTCAGTTTTTCTAAATAAATTTTTTTTTCTTACTAATTAAATAAAACTTATTTAAACGTTGGAACAAGTAACAAAACCAACCGTTAACTTCATAATTTCGAAATTAAAAAAAAACAATAACAAATCATAAACAGTTAACTTAAAAGTTGGAAATGTCCATGAGGAAAAGAAATTTTATTCAAAATAATTGACCATGTTTTTCAACATAAAAGTTTGTTTTTCTCGAAAACGGTAGACTTTAGAGTTTATGACCGCGAGCAACTTTTTTGTGTAGAAAACATTGACGGTTTAAATGAGCATCTGAAAATTGTCCTTTTTCCAGTAACGTAGAAGTTTAGGCGAAAAACGCCCACTACCCCTTCAAAACCTTTACCAATTATGAATAAAAAAAATAATTTCCGCCCAGAACATAGCTTATTATAAGTAGAAAATGCTTACGAAAGCTATTTTCTGTACGATAAACGATTCCGGAGATATTCGCAAAAAACGAATTTGTTTTTCAACTTCAACACCCTGTATCTCGAAAATGGAGCATTTTTGAGGGTAAGTTATGTAACTCTTTTTTTCATATGTTTTGACGAGCTATCACATCTTGAAGTCATGCGTATAAATTATGAAACACCCTGTATAGATAGATGGACAGATATCTATATATAAATACGCAAGCATAATTTTTGCGGTACAATTTTAAAATATTTGCTCCATCAAAAGTGTAGCAATATGTATATTGTAGGATAGGTGTCGAAAAATACTTTTTTTTGAATTTTGACGATTTTTCTAGAAAAAATGGCAAAAATGTGATAATAGTGTTTTTTGAGTTTTTTGTTCGGTTATTTTGTTTTTTTTTCAAGTTATTTGTTTCACAATTCAAAATCTATATCTATCTATATATAAATACGCAAGCATAATTTTTGCGATACAATTTTAAAATATTTGCTCCATCAAAAGTGTGGCAATATGTATATTGTACGAAAGGTCTTGAGTAGTAGATGTGTCGAAAAATACATTTGTTTTTAATTTTGACGATTTTTTCAGAAAAAATGGCTAAAACGTGATAACTGTGTTTTTTCTTCGGTAATTTTGTTTTTTTTTTCAACCTATTTGTTACACAATTCGAAATCTATATCTATCATACATAAATACGCAAGCATAATTTTTGCGATACAATTTTAAAATATTTGCTCCATCAAAAGTGTGGCAATTTGTATATTGTAGGAAAGGTCTTGAGTAGTAGATGTGTAGAAAAATACTATTTTTTGAATTTTGACGGTTTTTTCAGAAAAAATGGCAAAAATGTGATAATTGTGTTTTTCGGCAAACGGCTGTAAAGTTTAACTTTACTGCCGCTAGGGAGTTAGCTAAAGTTTTACTTTTTAGCCTGACAGCAAAAGTAACACCATTTTTATTTTATATTACGGAGGCTGTAAAGTAGTATTTGTTATTTGTTAGTTTGTTATTTTTTCATACTTATTGTATAACCATGACAACAAAATAACAACTATTTCAATTTGATTATGAAATTTTGAAAAGGCTGCTTTGATAAAAAAATTTTATTCATACAAATTTAAATGTTTTTTTTTCTTTTTTGGAAGTAATTATGACGATAAAAATTCATATTTATAAAAATTTTGATGTATTAATTTCATATTTATAAAAAATTTAAACGTTTGCTGAAAAAATAGTGTATTTAATTCCAGTGCCGGATCAAGCTATTTCAGCGCCGGGTGCAGATTAGGTAAATGGCGGCCTCAAATTAAATTATATTGTAAGATAATATATTCAAAAATCAATGCAATACATACTTGTTTTAATACGAAGTGTTGTGTAATAGAAATTAGAATATGTTTCACTCTCACAACAACACATAGAGAGCTTTTAAGATCTAGACCCAACAACAACATGCGTTCAAGTATTAAACGCTTTCTATAATTGGATCAACATTTTTTTTATGGTTTTTCAAATGTTGAATATTTAGACAATAAATCTAATCATATATTAAAATACGATATATGCCAAAATTTCATGATAAAATATGGAAAATATAAACAAAAAAAAATTTCATTTTTTTCTAAATTTGAAAAACATAATTAAAACTAGGCTACTAATAATCTAGCTGATGGAATACTCCTCATTCATGTGACGTGCTCCCGTGGTCAATGCTTAAAGTTCACAAACAGAGTTAGGTATATATAGAGGCATATCTTCGAGCAAACAATTGCACAGTAAATAAAAATTTATTTTAATATATAAAAAATGTTATACGAATTTATTTCAAATATTGTAACGATTATGGAGTGCGATGTAAAAAAATCTATTGATAGTTTTCTTACTGGAAAATGGTTTGCTAACGCAATATAAACTGAATAACACCTAAATAAGTTTCTGAAGATAAAAACAGAATTAAATAATTTTATCTAATACGAAAATAAAATAAAAACTACACAGTCTATGATAGAGTAGCTAAATAAACAAATTAAAAATTGTTGATTTCACACCTAGGTGCTATGTTTCGGAAATTTTGTTTTTTGCTATTTAATTTTTGACTAGCATAAAAAAGGTTGCGTTGGCGATAGATTAGTTCAAAATAAACGATACAGTTTGTTGAACATTAACGGTGACAGAAGATATTGATAATATAGCAGTGATACGGTATAATTATATGAGACAGTCATAAATAATTTACACAATGTGAAAAAAATAATACTAAACTGATTAAGAAAGAGGAATAAGATAAATGGACGAATAATATTTATAACGTAAATAAAATCCATTGTTTAAGTTTATTAAATCTAGAAGTCAAACCGAATATAAGCAATGGCCGAGTTGCTCTACGTTACAATATAATAAAGATTATTAAAAAAAATTATGAATGAATGTGAAAATAAAAATAACATTAATTTGCAAGAAAGAATAATTATAATATGAAAATCAAAAATACTATAACATTCATATATACAAATAAAATTGTATTAAATAAAGCTCACTCTTATGGCTTTATTTTCAGAAAACTCTTTCATTGCTGGTTCGTATTTTCATAAATAAGAAATTTCAGATTCAATTGATATAACCTCTCCCGGCACATGCTCCATCACCTGGTGTAGTTTAGAAAAGCCCCTTTCAGCGGGAGGTACTGTTAATTACAGTATCGTGGCTTTAAATAAACTCGGAAAATATCTTGCATGTTTTGAAAATACAGAAGGTGTAAAATTTTCTATAGAAGTTTCAAATATTTTAAAATCTAATCTCTATCTTAGTTTTTTAATTAAAATATGTTATATAAAAAGCCATATCTATCATTGTGCACTGGTCATCCATAAGAATAAATCGTTCTAATGAATTAATAGCAATATCAATAGAAGATATAACTTTGAGATCAAAAGCCTTCTTGAGGGTCCTGATATAATAGGTTGTATCCATCCTAATAGGATTGTTTGGTTTGCGCATATTCTACGAGCCGATTCACAGTCTGGAATGATTAGAAAAATGTACGTTAGTACCCCAAAGAGTGGGCAACCGCGAGGTAGACCACGACTACAATGGAAAACTGACGTTATAAACGACCTTAAAAAATTCGGCTGCCATATTTATTATGTCGCTGTTGCGAATGACCGTTGTGAGTAATCAAAGCTGATTAGCCTGGCAACGCGATGGAGCATGAACGCCGTTAAAAAAAAACAATCAATAGAAGAAAAAGAAATTTTGTGAAGGATCCTGGATCTTATATTATATTGTCTTGTGTTTCATTTTCAAAACTCTTTCCTGTACGATGAATTCGTATTTGATTTTTATTCAGACTATTCGAATCGCTCTCTATGAAACCCGTCAGCTTTTACATGCAATCGATAAAATACATTCAATTACATTCAAGTTCAGACTTTGTATCATTTTAGAAACAACATTAATTTGGGAGACAAGATCGTTTCACAAAATTAAACTGCAAAGCTATTTAAAGCAGCATTATCTTCGCTAAACATTTTGCTCCAAATTTTGTTATATAGTTTTGCGTGCCTGGTCTAAAGGAATTTCAATTAAAGTGTTTTAAAATTCTACGGTTTAAACTCTAAGAGGACTTACAGTTGATTTTCAGTTTTCCCAACAAGTTTCATTACTATGGCCTTAAACTAAGCTTTTCATTTGCTGCCTAAAAAGATCAAAACGACACGACAAATGAATTTCGAAAAAATATGCGTATATGTAAAAAATTAAATATAGTTGACAGTTTCTCCAGACGATGACGCCACATAATTTATAACAATAATTTATAGAAAAAGGAAAACTGCACTGAAAAAAAAGTTGAAGTTCATGACAACCTCATCTCGAAGTTGGCAGTTGATTATTCATGCAAAGAAAAATTATTTGCAAACAATTACACTGAGATTGGGACAACTACACGATAACATTTTCCTTAACAACAGAATGAGGTTTATTTAAAATATAAAGTGTTATATCCAATATAACAGTAGTTGAATAAATATAATAACTATTTCCCTGAAAACATATTTCTTTGGCCTTATATCATGAATTTTTCATTTTAAAGTTTAAGTATTTGAGATTAATTGAACTATATTTTATTTTCACATAAATATTTCGTGTGATTGTCTCAACTTCATCGATTTATAATTGTAGAGTTGTTGAAGCAATTTCGTAGTTTGATTCGCCATATGTGACCGCACGGTGAGGTTGAGACAGTTAAACTTATATATGAACATAAAAGTAATGGCGTACGATATTAAAATAATATTTTTTAATAATTACTATAAATAATGAGTTTAGTAACATTTATTTGATTGAAAATATTAATTATTTTATAAATTTAAAATAATTTATATTCTAGAAGTACATTTGTATTTATTGGAATTTTAACATTTGTATCTATTTCAATAGGTTAAAGAATTAAAGTTTAGCATTAAATCTCGGTAACAAAGAACATCTTAATTTATAAAACAAAATTTGAATAACAACAGTTAGTGTCCATGTCCATGTCTATTGAGAATAGGTGACTACCTAGCCTTATCTAAACATTCAAAGAATAGTTTACATGTTTTTTGTCACTACAACACAACTCAATTTAATTTTTTGTTGTTTCAGATGCAAGTGAAAATGTTTACTTTGTATTTAAAAAAATAAATAAAAATCTTTCTTTTGACACACTTGACAACATTTTTTTGACAAACTTATAATGCCATAATTCTTGATAATAATAATAAAACTTCATTTCAAACAAACAATTAATTTTATTTTTTTTCAAAAAATTAGGTAAAAAAATAAGTAAAAATCTTTCTTATGACACACTTGACAACATTTTTTTGACAAACTTATTATGCAATAATCTAGTTTTTGATCTCACATACCAATCCCGACCATCAAGATTTCTCCAAATTTAATGTTCCTACTCGTAATCACTTAAAATGAAAGTTTTTTAAGCCAAAAATATGAAAATATGCTGTTTTTGACACACATAATGATTTTTTGGACACACTTCCGGTACAGTTATCGAACACAGCGTCCCTTCGGACCTGTCCCTTGCGAATACCTATTTTTAGAAAAAAAAATTTTGAAATCCCTCCAGCCGTTTTCGCTGCAGCGTAGGTAATGAAGGCGGCCGGACGGCCGGCGGGCCTACAGACAGACATACATTTTTTTTTTGCTTTTTTAGAATCAGTAGGTCCTAAAACGTCGAGAAATGCCAAAAAAGTGGGGGTAAGAATTTCACTTTGAGCTCATGAATGTAATACTTAGATCTTTCAGACCGAAGTAATTATTCTATCATTTTCGTTTAGTTAGGTTCGGAGCTAATCGAAGTAAAAAAATACGAAAAAAACGTCATTATTCAAAATTATACAAAAAATGGTGCCGTGCAAAATTCCAAAGAAACTTTTAAGGAATGCTGAAATGAAGCCCTTTCATATGATACCCTACTTGAATCTATAAAAAATGTATTTTCTCGAAGGTCTCACATCGTACCCCTGTAATCACAACAAAAACCACTTTAGTTTTATTTGTATCCGTTAGTTTTATACGCACCTTAAATTTCAAGTTCATAGCATTTATAGTTTACGAGATAATCGATATAATGTGAAAAACTCGTTTACTCTCACTAATAGTGTTCCGTATAAAAAACGGAACCCTAAAAACTAACGAGGATTTATTTTAGAAAAACTTAGATAATTTTGTTTAAATGGATGGCCTAATACAAGAAGCAAAGCTCCCAATTATTTGAAATTTTATTACAATAAAAAATCAGATATATATGTGAGCGATGAGTTAATATTTTACCAAGATAAGGTGATAGTACAAATAAAACTAAGAGAAGATATCTTAAAATCTCTTCACGAGTCACATATGGGTATGACTAAAATCAAAAATTACGTTCCTTGTTTTATTGGCCATCCATGAATCAAGATATTGAAAACACTGTGGCAAGATGTAAAGTGTGTGAAAAATTTTAATCCAATATTGTCAAATAACCATTAATTCCACATAAGATTCCTCATTTTCCATTTGAATCAATCGGATGTGATCTATTGGACTTTGGAAATAACAGCTACCTAGTTGCTGTGGATTATTTCTCGAAATGGATCGAGCTAAAACTTTTGCCATCTAAACAGTCAATATCGGTAATTAATAATGAATTTTTGGTATGAATTTTTAGTATCCTACCCTAAATGAATTTTTAGTATCCCTGGTATCCCATTGAAAATCAAAGCTGACAATATGCCATTCGCTTTTTACGAACTTAAAGTTTTTAGCGATGCCTGGAATTTTAGTATAGTAAATTCAAGTCCGAACTATCCGCTGTCAAACGGGTTTGCAGAAAAAGCTGTTCACATATGTAAACTTATGCTTAAAAAGGCCAATTTGATGTTATTGGACTATCGAAATTCTTTGGTAGCAGGCTTAAATTCTTCCTCCGCACAAATCCTGATGAGTCGCAAACTACGAACAAAACTGCCTATACTAAATGATTATGTACTTCATCCAAAGGTAGTAAAGAATATCCGAGAAGATTTGCTAGAAAGGCAAAGGAAAATTAAAAACTATAACGATAAATTATCAAAGGTTAAGTACGTTAGATTCGAACAAGGTGATAATGTAATGTACCTAAACGGTTAAAAGGGAACATGACATAGAGGAAGGATAGTCGCGAAAAAAAACAAAACCAAGATCTTTTTATATTCTGAATGAAAATAATAATACAGTAGGACACCATACTTACCATATGAGAAAATCATTCAAAAATGCTACTATAGTTCCACCAGAGCCCCAGATTGATTATGATTATATTTCTGAAAAAGTAAATTATGATTATAGAACCCAGAACGATTCAAAAACAGCCACACAAGTATCTCATCAGCCCTCATCTTTCACTCAGATAACAACTAGATATGGAAGGTTAGTTAAAATACCTAATTACTTAAAGGATTAAGGACTGACCTCACCAAAATAATGTTAATTTTTAAGTTTAAACGATTTTAGGAGGTAGATGTTGTATAATGTATATGATATATATTATTAAGCTAACCTGAATAATTAATAAACAGGTACATAGTTATTAAAGTACAGATAATATCTCAGTTAAATTTCTATCAACTTTCAGGGCGTTTGGCTGCTTAAATGTCGACATATTTATGATTTTCACAATGAACTATATTATAAATTTTGGTAGAAATTGTCGAGTTTTTTAATACACCAAAAAATTACTCAAAAAAACAGCTCAAAACAAAATTTTGACGAGCACTTATCTTACAGCTAGCCATGAGAAAATCAAATTTTGAAAAACATTATTTGATTATTGTATCATTATTTTAGCGATTCTATGGCTCAAACTACATAAATATTCCTTACATTTTAAATTCTAACTTGTTTAATAACTAAAAAGCTGAAAAAGGAACGGAAACAGACAATATAATATAAAATATATTTTCTTAAATATAAAAATCTAATTTTATCTCAAAAATTTTGGAAGTTATACAGGAGGCGCGCCTATCAGTTTGTAGAAAATACATTTTGCAATAAATTCAACCCTGTAATCCTAATGTCACTAAAACACTAACGTCAACGTTGAAAATAGTCAAAACATTAAACAAATCTATCAGCAGCCAAACTCTGTAACTGTGAAGTGATGAAGTGTTAAAAATTTCTTCATTTCGATTTAATCATTAATTTTTTATCATTCTACCATTTTTGCGATTTTATATGCGATTTGAAAGTAAAAAAATTTAAAAGCAAGCGTCGCACTGTCAAACGTCAACAGTATATAAAATTAAATGTTTATTTTAACTTTTAACACAATTTAAACGTAAAACGTTTACAAATTGTAATATATATAAATATTTAAAATAATAAATTTGAAAAATAAATCTGTATTAAATTTAGAAATGCAATTTCAAAAAATCAAATCACATTGACGTTATTGTGTTTTTTGACACAATGTCAATAACAACAAAAGAAACGGTTTCATTTTATTGCCAAACAAAAAGTCAGTGTTCACTTTATAATTTTAAAACTTCACTCACTTAGATATTTTTGCGGTGAAGTGATAAAAAACTTATCACTTCACCGCTTCACAGTTACAGAATTTGGCAGAAGCTCGAACCAAAAATGTCTTTGAAAGCAAAAATTTGACCCTCAATTTTAAACGCAGATATATCAGAGTTGTATATAGAATCAGAAAACTCCTCAAGAATGGTGCAAATTATTTCCATTTAGATGTTGTGGATGTTCATTTTGTTCCTATCTTTTGGACATCCGATAGTTAAATGTTTACGAAATAATAAGGGATGCTTTAAAAAATATATAAATAAATAGTCCCGATGGTCGACACAATTAAGTTTACAAAGAATTAATTTATTTTTCTTCGAATTCCAAATGTACAATGCCGAAACCCCTTACACTTCAAAGAGTTTTCGCGTCTGTTTTGTACTTCTCTCGTTTCAGATTAACTTTCAAATAATGCATTGTACATTTGGAATTCGATGAAAAATTAATTTATACTTTGTAAACTTAATTGTGTCGACCATCGAGACTATTTATTTATATATTTTTTATTTTTAAGTTTTAGTTCATAAATGTACATACATTTTTGTAGCTTGGTATGTTTATTTAAAATTTTAGCTTAAATAGTTATATGAAATGTTTTTATTCTCGCAGTATCCAATTTGCTTATCAAAATGTATCATTTCTTTGGCTTGGCACTTTTACGTTGTGTATTAAACCCTAAAAACAAACTCCTAATTTGGTTCCTTTGACGTTCTTACCGCTGAAATGTGCGTGTGATAAGATATCATTTCTTTTTATTTGTTTTTTTACGTTGTGTACCTAACCTCTCTAAAAAACTGCTGTATTTACATTTTTGATGTTTTTTTCCGCTATGTTATGTTAAACTGTTATGTTAAACTGTTTGTGAACGGAGTTATTTTTGCTGGGCTCTTTTCAATCCAGATCAATACTTTTCCAGAACCACCACATTATATCTGAACATGTATGAAAGATTTTTTAGAAAATCAAACAATGTTTTTTGCATTCAATAATGTTTAATTTTATTGTTTAAAAGACGTAGAACCATAATTGAATTTTCCAAAAAACAATAACGAACGCTATATTGAAAACTTTATCTCAAAATATATTAATATATTTAAAGTCGATTAAATTATCATAACTTCATCATTACGATGCTTTTTAACCCTTCGAATCAAATCTAATCTTACCTCGTAAATTGTAAATTTTTTCAAATAATAATAACAATAATAATAACAAGCAGAAGAATAAGAATCAAATCTTATTTATATTTATTTCAAATCAGAAAACGATATTTGAATTAAATCTTCATAAAAATCCAAAAAATATGGATCGTATTATTACCTAAGCGAAATCCATAAAACTGTCAATTCAGTCCCCTAAAAACTCCTTATAATACTTTTTTTCTCAATACATATATGATTTAAAATTAAATCAAAAACGATTCAAATCCTTAAAGATAATATTTTTTTTTCTTGTTATTATTATTTTCTTTTTCTTAATATATTTCAACAATTTTATTTGAAGAGGTGGTATTTTCAGTAAACAGGGAGGTACGAGCATAAACTGTTTTCCAATAATATGTCATCAATGTTTATATTTATTTTCGATTTAAAAATAAATTTATTTCTATTTGAAAAGGATAAAGACAGGTGAATTTTGTAATCAAATTTTATTTAATATTTCTTTTTAAGACGACGGTAAGATGATGGTCAGCGTTGCCACTTGGATACATTTGTATCCATTTGGATACATTATTTGAAAAATTTATTAAATGGATACTGGATACAAAAAAATCACAAAACTGCTAGAATGGATACATTTTTTTAATATGCATTTTAGCTGTGTTTTCTTTGAAAATGTTTATGAAATTTGACAAAAAACATTGAAATTTTTATGAAATTTGTTTAAACAGTTTTTGAAAAACGATCACATTTTTTTTAACAATTTAAAAGTCGATTTAAAAATCATTTTATACAATTTTATAAACCCTCATTGTTTTTAAAGAATGGAATGTAAATGAGCTAGGTTTTGAAAACGAAGAAAACCATATACCATTGGCTGAAATAAGAATGGAGTATGCAGTACAATTATTTTTTGCTTACAATAAACTGAAAAATGAAATTTCGGAGCTGACAAAAAATGTGAAAAAATGTATATATGGAATTTATTCATCAAATAAAACTCAAATAAAAATCAGCAGATAAAAATTTGAATTAATGTGATTTTTTTGTTGTTATCTATAATATCTATAATAATAAAATAAAGTGTTTGTCTGTCTGCGTGCGCTCTCCAGCGAAATCTGTAGCACACAGGAGTCTGAAATTTTGTCAGGAGAAGGCCATTAACAGGTACTAATGCACCTCGGAGCCGAAATTTTAAAATTTAATTTAGATTTTTTATAATTAATAATTTTAATTTTCCTAATGGTTAAATGTATGCCTAAATGTATATTATATTTTATACTTGAATTTTATTCAACTTTTACTCAGGTATCTTTGATCGATTTTTTTTCCGCAAAACAGAATTACCATTCAAATGGAAAATTAAAGTATAATGTGACAAACAAATTCATTTAGATGAAAATTATATACATTTATATATTTATTATATACATACATGATACAATTGTATGTATCCAACACATTACGTTGCAACAAATATTTCTAATTTACAACAAACACGTTCTTATTTGGTTTAAATATATGTGATACATGTTCAAAATATAGAAAATTGGAAAATTGAAAAATTCTTTTCCTCTTTTTAGAAACATTGATGCAGCAAGTTTTTGCAATAGAACCTTTGTATTGAAGAAAAGGATTATGAACAATAATATCAAAGCTACAGGTTGAAAGTGTTTTACTTATTAAGAAAAATATGCGTCCCCGTTAATTTCAAAAACAAACAAACAATGTAGATTATTTGAAGAAATCGGTAAAATATATGCAAATATGTCAACAAATGAAGTGATTTGACTGGTTTTAGATTAGTATATAAGTCTGGATTTATAAATGATATTATTCTTATTATTATTTTTATATTATACTACAAATTAGTCTTATTATTACGTTCGTCCAAATTTTTTTTTAAAACTCTGGCAGAAATGTCGAAATAAGGCCATAAATCGACAAAACCCAAAAAACGAAAACCTTCACTAAAAATGTTGTCATTCTTAGACCGGTTTTTCGATCAAAATCGTGTTTCGTATCAAACATCTGCGCTATGCATATTTAGTCTGCTCTTCAAAGTTTTCTTTCAGTGACACGCTCCATCACTAATAAAAGCTCACAGAGCAGAGCGCATGTAGAGCATTGGAAATAATTGGTAAAATATATTTAAAAATCTAAATTGACTTTATTTAAGATCAGCAAATAATCTGGATAGATTGATAAATGAAATTAGTCAACATGAAATGGTACGATAAAACAGTAAATTTTGGTGCGGTGTGCCTATTTTGTATCGCAAGTATGACGGTTCCAGAGTAAGTCATTGACAACTGTAACACCCAATAAACGAATGTTTTGATGTTCACCTAATTTTTCGCGACACATATTAAGCCGATTAACGCGAAAAATTGCAAGTGTTTAATTTAAACTCTCCGAAACTCTTTACCAATCACTTTCAAATGTTGACCTTCCTTTCAATTTTCAAACTATCTGGATTGATCAGCTAGAGTGATAATGATCTCTGTTATTCATATTTCCCAAATGAAAAAATTAAAATAGGCTTCTTCTATTCTCATTACGACTCTTTGAAATTATTCTTACTAACTCAACAAAATCTACGCACACAAACTTTTTTATAGGCGTAGCAACGTACGCCGGGTCCTGCTAGTAATATAAATAAATGTGATCAGGATACTGAATTATACTTAAGAAATATCGTAATTAGTCCTTTAGCAATATCAAATAATCATGTTTCATTTTTTCAAAAGAGTGGATACATTTGGATACATTTTTTTTAAAAATTGGATACATTTTAATTTTTTTGAGTGGCAACGCTGATGATGGTTTATGTTGGAAAATTGATGGCAAAAAAAAAATAAAATAATGTGAGAAAATTTATAATCAAATTGATTTTATATTGTAGTTTGCTAAAAGGTCGTTTCGTTTGTGAAGTTTTGTTGGATTTTCATAGAACGGATGTTTTATACAGGTTTCATTAAATTATTTATACCAACTTATTTAATTTATTTACTTTATTTACATGTAAAAAATCAATTCTTCATTCCTAATTAGCTTTCAATTGACGCGATAGGTAATGTTTTAATTGCTCCCGTTATGCTGTTACAAGCCAAGCTCCACACATTTTCTAACTTCGTCTTCCCAGCGATGAGATGAGTTGTTTTGTGCCATGCGACTGCTCCGTACATGCCCGTTCGTCTCACTATTATGGTATTGATCCACCTTAGGATAGCAGGCTTGGAACCTCATTCCATTACAGCTTTTAAGGGTTTGCTACCCACTGTTTTCATGTAATCTCTCCGCATGTGATCTCTCCAACAAAAGCTTGTTATCTAGAAATACTCCCAAATATTTTGTTTCCTCTGCATTTTCAATTACAGAACTCATGATGATGGGTTTCATTTCGAGCTTTCCTTAATTAGACCAGTTTAGTTTTCCTCAGATTGATATTCGCATAATTTAGACATTTAATGCCTTGCTTACCTAAGATAGCTAGAATTTCTAGTGTTAAGACCTTCACTGTGGACTTCATTTTATGGCGCTAAAGCTGATTTTACAATTACCAGGTTTAGTTTTTGCTACTCTAGATGGCAGCATTTAACACATCGTGGCAGTTGTGATCCTGTAAAAGTTTGTCTAACTTTCTACCTAACGTCTACTAAAACTTATTCTTATCTTTCAACTTCCTCTCCTAATTCTCTAGTCGACTTTTACAGCGAGGCTTGTGATCCTACCAGGGTACTTGTTTGATTATGGTTGTCAATCACATAAAACATGTTAAACTTATGGTTCTATGATACTTCGGCTGGGTGTAATTTTTTTCTCCTAATTATGGAATGAATATCGTTTTTGCCGTTATCCATGGTTCTGGAATATGTTCGCCATGCTCCTTCTGAATATTCAGGAGATGCGGTAATAATCACTTCTACCAACTCTGCATAAGAGCTTGGACAATTCCGTCGAGCCCTGGTAATATGTATAACTAAGAGTGGTCTATTTCCCACTCGACATGGTCCTCCAACAAAAGAGTAGCAGCTACCCTTCAGTGCTCTAAGTTGGGTCTGTAACTTCTATTGTGGCCAGCTTCTACCGCACAGACGCTAATGCTTTCCAGCAAGTGTATTTTTTCGTCTTCCGTACACGTTTCATACGACCTTCTTGGCGAATTCAAATCTAAGGACCTTCTTTTGCCAGACCTGCGGGCTGGTCGCTACAGAGGAACCAGATATATTACCATAGAAGTTTTTGAAGCTGCCCGCTCGATTGCCTTATTATAGGTGATAAGCACGCTAGTTTAGTATTGCTAGTTTCCGGATAGTTTTTTTCCATTAAAGAGCCTCAGTTTTATCTTCTTTATTTCGCAACTTCTTGCTCCACCAAAACGCGTTCCTCCGTTCTCTTGCCTTACTAATTGGGTAGTTGGCTTCAATTCAAACGCCATGGTGATTTATGTTTACCTCCACTACAGCTTGTTTCACCGTAGCATAGAGTTTAATTGTTCCTCTAACCGTTGGTAGCTGTAAAACTTAATATTGCCTCAATCTGGTCTCACCTTGTGTTCCTAGAGATCCATAATAGGTGAAAGTAGGGTGTTTTCCGTAGTATCTTGTTCCTATAAAATCATTCTATGATACGACAAGAAGTGTTTATATGAGACTTTCCAGTTATTTATGAAGGGTCTCACACTGGTACTCCCTACCTAAACAGGATTAGAATTACACCCGATGAAGCGAGGTCACTTCTTTTTTTTGCACCATTCCACCACCCCTATACCTCTGCAAGCGGTACTCCTTCCTATCCACAGTATGCTAGAGTCCCTCACCCTGTTTTTGTGGATGCAGGTTTCTTGTATCAGCGTGAGCACCAGCTGTGTCTTAGGACATACTCTAGGCTCCACACCAGCTGTGAACATTCACTTTGACCACGTGCGACACTTCCTGCCACCTTCATTAAACGTCCGAGATTGGCATATTTGTCCCTTAATGTATCACAAACCTCTCCTCTTCGGTCTCCACGTCCTTGATGATAGTACAGTCCTCCGCAGCAGCCCCCTTACCCTCTCCCACCCATATATTTGCCACCTCTCTGAGTGTCATTAAGGTTAGGCTCCTATTTTCAACACAAGTGTGTGTGTGTAACGACTTACACTTTAGGTAGAACAGACACAAGTCATTTTATCGTTTGATCGTCGTCAAAAACTAACACCACATGACCAGAATTGAAGTGGTTATTCAGAAACTAGATGTTGTGATTATCAAATCCTTTCACCAGTGTATTCACCGCCATTCTTCAATTAAGCCTAGCTTCACGCATTAATCATCGTCTAGGTTTAACATTCCGTTAGAATAGCCTTGGCCTGAGGTGGTGTTGTTCCTGCTCCTGACGAATGGCTTTCCTGATTCCTGAGCTCTTCCGAGCAGTATCCCGCGGCTTTGTGAACTTTCTGACCCGCTTTATGTTTCTGGTCCAATGGTTGGGCCTTAGCTTTCCGTTCCAGAGCATTTATCTTTAAGTCCTCTGGTAACAGACCATCCACGAGGAATCCTAAGTTCCTGGTGCCAGCTCCACTTAGCTTTCACCTCAGTAGGTCGTCCAGCGATCAGCACTCCAGGTTGACTTAAAAGCGTTGGAGCTGGACCTCTATACATGTTGTTCTGTTTTTTGGCGCAGTGCTTTTATGCCAGCACTGGAGCTATACTGATCCGTCACACAAGTGTCACATGCCTGTGGTATGGAACATTAACATCGTCATTATGACGGAGGGACCCACACCAGCTTGTTTAAGTTTGTGTTGGTTGAGGCCACCACCTGCAGACCTTTTTGTCTTAATTCCTCTAGAAACATCCCCTCCGTGCTTAAAAGTTAATTCCAACAGCAATAAACCCTAACCTTATCTAATAAAAACTAAATTAGGCGAAATTAACACACTAAATATTACAATAAATGAATCAATGAATGGCGATTGTTACCCTTTGATGATTGCATCCTATCTCGAAATCTAAAGTTTGAAAAGCTCCAGTTTCGTTGAAGAATTAAGAAATTAAGGGAGAATTAAGGAGTTATCAATCAACTTCGCAATACGATGCAAAAAGTAATCCAACTGCTACACGGCAGAATAAACAAACTGACATATTTGTCTCAAAGTCACTAGAAAACTGCGACCATGCTTTTGTTAGGGTTGATATGAATTGCACAGGACTGCAAATTTCATATGAAGCATCATATAAAATCATACGATGATTACGATTAACAGTTCGTAATTTTGATGAAAGGCAAACAAAAATCTGTCTCTATAAGTAGGTTAAAACCAACATATGGTGCCTTGTGTTCTTTTGATTACAAACCAGCTACTCGTGCACGTAAAACTGTCCGTAAAAATATTCATTTTAGATGAGATAAATCATTTGGTAGGGAGACTGTAGCGAATCGAATATCAATCTATTCCAGCTGTGCTAAATAACTTGTTACAAAGCTGTTTTTCCCGTAAAAATTCATTTGTCTAAACAACTTCTTCTGCATGGATCAACGCGCGTAATACAACTTATAGTCTTTTGTTCATATCTTTTTCAACATGTTTGATTTGCTATCTCATTTTGTATGCTGTTGGTTCATGGAATTTTTTGAGATTTACTTGGAAATTTGATTATTTTTTTGAACAATCGATCGGAGTTATATCATCAGTCCAGATCTAATTTTTTATTTGTTGTCACAAAAAATGTTATAAAACTTTGAAATTTTGTTATATTGTTAGTGGATTTTGATTGCAAAAATTTTAATTTTCTTCCGTTTCTTCGGACTTTGGGGTCGTCAAAGTCCCTGTCTCTTTATTTGGCTTCTTTAATTCCGTTTACACAGTCTTTTAGGTTCATATTTGATTATTTTTACTGAACTGGGGGATATTACCGTTCGAACATACATGGCTAAAGATCGTCGGATTAAAACTCTGCCAGGCACGCAGTCCGCTGATTGCGTCTTGTAAGTAAGTTACTAACAGGTTCAGTGTTAATTACAAACTATACAACATAAAACGACATCACTTATAACGCAGTCTAAAATCATAACAAAATAATATTGCATCGTTGATGCAAAGGATAACTTCATCACAGCTCTGGAAATAAATGTTTTGAGTAACTCTTCTGCAAAATTTCCTATTTATCACAAATAATATTGAAAGAAACTCTATCGCACAAATGCAATTTAAGCAAAATTTAACTAATAAAACAAAAATGCAAAAAAAAATTTATATAAAATAAATCAAAAGCTTACATTATAAGTATATTATGATAATCCACTTCTAAACTCATATAAATTGCTTCATCTCCTTGTAACTGCATTAATAGTCTACCATATAAAACATAAGACTGGATTAGGGTTTCTCATTTCCCATAGAAATTCAAAGCCCGGGAAGCCGGGATGGAAAATATTAAATTTCCGGGATCCCGGGAAATCCCGGGAAGCGCTCAAAAGCTAGATTTTTCTAATTGGGTGGTAGAAAAAAGTGTAAAATGAAAACAGCACAAAAAATGCGCTATTGATTTTTAAATTTCCATTATTTTTAATTAAAAAACTTCAAAAATAAATAAAAAAAGAATACATAAAAACAAAACAAAAATAAATTCATAATACTAATTTTTAAACAATTTTTCAAAAAACTAGGTTTTCAATCGCGCCATCACTCAATTTTGTCCGAATTTTCGTGACGAAACGTCCATTGAACCATCCATTGAACACCATCCGTCCAAGAGAACCATTAAACATAAATTAAGAGAAATGAAGCGCAAGTTTTAGGTAGATTTCTCAGAAAAATCTACCTATTTTAAGTTTTATTGGTTTTAATTTGTTGTGTTTATATGTGTCAAAAAAACCATACAAGAAGCCATGATATCATATGTGTCAAAAAAAACATTTTCCTAATTTTGAACGAAATTAATTACTACAGAGAGAAAAGAATTAAAATCTACTCGATTTTCGAGTGAGAAAACTTTTAATATCTTTGAAAAAAGTACAAAAAAATTATAAATGTTGATGCTCAATGTATACGCCTTTCGGTATGTACAAAGAAACTGATCTACTCGATAAAATAAACTTATCGTCTCTGGTTTTATTGATAGTAAATTTTACTACAAATAAAAACACCAAGCTCCAGATCATAAATTTCTTTTATTTGTTATAGATATTTCGGTCCTTTTTGGGACCTTTCTCAGTATAATTATTTCGATGTGTTATCCTGAACACTCTTTGAACTTAATATTCACTGAATATTGAAGTTCAAAGAGTGTTCAGGATAACACATCGAAATAACTATACTGAGGAAGGTCCTAAAAGGACCGAAATATTTATAACAAATAAAAGTAATTTATGATCTGTAGCTTGGTGTTTTTATTTGTAGTAAAATTTACTATCAATAAAACCAGAGACCATAAGTTAGTACAAAAATATGTAAATAAAAATTAGCGAGATACCCGGGATCCCGGGATGAAATCCCGGGAAAACGGGATGAAAATTTACCCCCGGATCCCGTTTGAGAAACCCTAGACTGGATGCTGCATTTCGATAAATGGCTGGATGCTGCATTCTGATATATACCTCCCAAACACCACATACTAAAAACTCACAGCCATTAATATTTTTGTATTAATCATTACATGCACTGATCCTTTCGTAAATTTAAAGATTGTTACATTTGAAAATGTCCCTTTTGCTTCGTGCTTTTTTACAAGACAAAACAAATAAACGGTAATAACAACAAATTAATTATTTTTTTTTGAAAAAAATAAAGAACTTTTATTTTAATAGCTTGATGATATAATTTTTGGACAATATAAGGACATTGTTATTCTGATTTTTGTCTTGAGTTCATGGTTAGAAAATTATGTTTGTTAAAAAATCGTAATTCATTTTGATTAAATAGTTTTAGTTCTTTTTTTAAATTAGTTTTTACTATTATATGGATAAAGTGAACTCTTCATTAATTTCTAACCAGAAAATTAATTAAAATAAAATTAACAACCAAATATCTATTACATATGTATATAAATATATACATTTACATAGCTTTATGTGGAATATTAAGACCAACCAAAAATCTAATTTATGTTGAAATTTTAATACATATTCATTTACTGGTTACTTATAATTAATTATATTGCTACATAAGTGAACTTATTTTATAAAACTAACTACTGTATGTGTTATATTATATGTACATCTTAACGTATTAATGAAGTGTGTAGTTTAGTTTTTTCAACTATATTTAACGGTATATCTAAATAAAGTTTAGCTACCGTGTTATGCATTAGTGATGCTTGTGATTTGCATAAAAAATGATGTTTGTGAGTTGCACAACCTTAACCGCTAAATGAATGGGCCATAAATTATTTTAGAAGCAATTTACAACTTTTGATTAAACTTTTTGTTCAATTACCTAAAAATTGTTGTGATTTAAACAAAACTTGTTTTAGCTAATAACTAGTGATATCTTATATTAAATATTAAAAATATTATAACAAATATTAAAACGAAAAAAAATATCTCTGTATGTGTTTGTATCGTAAAGAAAATATTAAAATTTACATCTACAAATAATATAATATAATTAAACAACATTATTATAATTAAACATCATTAATATAATTAAACATCATCAACAATTATCATCATCAACAATCATCATCAATAAAGATAAGTTGTTATAAAAACGTTATTTGTCTATTACTACATTTTTTCAAAAAACATTATTTATTTTTTTAAAGACAGTATAATTATTTTTTTTTAAATTTATTTATTGTTAGGTGGTGGGTTTATAACTTAATTTTTTTTTTTTCAAATAAACTTAAAATTTCAAATTACAAATAATAATTCTTTAAAGAAAAATGAATTGGGTTTTGTTGTTTATTGTTTCGCAATATTTAGTCCTTGTAGTATGAATTAAATAAATTCCGCGTTAATGGAGGGAAATGAACCAGTGGCGTAGCTTAAATAATTAAGGTAGGTATTTTGTCTGCCAGCTCCTCCAAATTTTAATTTTTTTGTTCGCGTTAAATCTAGATCTACTTATGCTTTGGAAATTACCCACCTCCAGCTGAGTTTAGCCGACCAGTGATAACCGCATCTAAAGCCTATAAGTAGATAAACTTATAACAATGAAATGAATGCCAGTTACAAGGGATTATTTTTATTTTTAAAATATGACTGATTTACTACGCCACCAGTTCTTTCATTGTTATAAGTTTATCTACTTAGAGGCACTAGTCGGCATTTACATAATAATCTTTTTTTTGTTTCATTTAAATTTACAAAATAAATTTTTGATTTTAAATTGCATAATGTCCCGATCGAACATTGGATCGAGTATAAACATTAAAATTCTTCCTCTCTTGTTTCTTTTTCTTATTATATTTTTCATCGTGCACAAATTAAAAATTTCCTCACAGCATCTCAATATAAAATGCAAGTCAACCATTTCCATATATTATCTCAGTAAATAATTCTGTATTCCAACCAGTAAATATTATCCTCTACAGCTAGAGACAATTATTGTACTTTTTATTAATTTAAACAACTGTATTATACCTACATATAATATTATGACAACGCTTTACATAACAAAACTTTTTATTATTTATGTAGATAGAAACATGTTTTGTTAATTGACATTGAGTGACGCAACAAGGCAATTAACTGAGAAAATGTTTGCTGAAATTTATTTTAATTTTAATTTGTTTATATCTGAATATTCTTGTTTTGGAGTAAAATTTGAAAAAGGCCATCGTTCCAACCTTTTACCAACGGTTTATGAAAATCGATTTGCAATTGTAGGCTACAGTAGGGATAAACACTTTAAAAAAAACTTTTTAACCGGAAATGACAAACCAGAAGTTGGTACATAGAAATAATGGAAACAGCACTAAAACTTATATTTCAAGTCTCAATATGATTGAAATTAAGGATTAGATATTATTGAAAATTCAAACTTACAGGTGTTCGGGAGACCCCTCAAATCAACAAACCAAACAATTTCTGTCCAATTTTGAAATGAATCCAGATCTTCCATTTTCGAATTAGCCTGGATCATATACCGAAATTCATCAAGATCCGCGCAAAAACTGTGTGACTGAATGACTGAAGTCATTCAAAACTATTGATTTGGGTTAAGCATTCCATTTGTACGATGTACGGACAAAGAAATCACTTTGCATTTTGTCACTATGACAGTGAGTGATTACAACAGTTTGACTGATTGCATAAACCGATTGACGAGTAAAATGGTAAAAAGAATATGTTTGAGGCATGATGAGTTTGATTTCATCCGAGCACTACTGGTGACGATATTTATAAAAAAACAATGTGATCAGCAACAGTGAGATGATGTCAACTAAGATTTGATGTTAAATTTCAATCACCAACAATTCGTATAGCACGCACATTTTTGAACTAAAATTTCCAGAAACAATTTGGTGAAATGTCACTCGTCAGTTGTTTGTTATAACTTAAATACAAAGTTTATTTTAATTTCAAATAAATTTTATTTTAAGCTGAATCTAACAATACATTAAACAGTTAGATTCATTTTTTACATATCAATTTAATCCTAACGTTTTTTTATGAAATTTATTCCTTTTTATTTATGTATTTTATGTTTCTTTCTTATTTGTCTGGATTGTTTGGTTCAACAAAAACTTTCATAAAATACAGAAAATTGCAACATAAAATATAAATAAATGTATGAGAACAATAAACATTAAATCAGGACAAAATTTATTTTTTAAACAAAATATTTTAACGTGCATCTTTTTTTCCCGTTTTTAATGCTGTAAAAATGGAAATAAATATCCACTCTATCTCTTCCTCATATTATAACTCAATTTGTTAATGTATGTGTTTTATAATATTAACCTGTTCTATCCGTTTTGGCTTTACATTACAAAAGGAGTAAATTGTTTGGCATTTTTAACTGCTCTAGCTTGATTGATTTTGTGTTTTACATCCACTTACTACACAAACATGTTTCGAAAGTGTTTTTGAAATTAGCCTAATATTACAGTATAAATCACTACAATCCTTAAAGTACTGCCAAGGGTTTATATGTATTTTAATATAAACTAAACAAATCTTCAGTTTATATTATTTTCTTCTCTTTTCTTACAATACTAAACAAAATTATTATAAAACAGAATATGCCATCTGTCTGTAGGTATGAGAAGAATTATTAGTTTGAATTTTGTTTAATTCTCGATATAATACATAATGTATTGTTTCTGGCTTTGGATCAGAATAGAGAAAGATAACATAGAATTGGAAAATAAATTAGTAGTCGAGTTATTGAACAAAATTTTGTATCGATTTTTAGATTTTTTACAAAGTATTATTTGTTATTCAGTTTTTAATTTTTGCTTATATTTTATTATTATGTTTTGATTCTGTTCAAGAAAGAAAAATTTAATTAAAATAATTGAATTTGAAGTTAATGATGAATAGCATTGATGCAAGCAGTTCAGCTTAGATCTTCTTAGCCCTTACATAAAACTAGTCGGGCGTTTATGTTAATCTTCAGATATTTCGAAATTCGGAAAGAAGTCTTAAGTAGAACTTGGAGGAAGCTCCTAGATACATGCTAATTCACGGGTCTCGTGAATGGGTCATGCGGAAATTTTTTGTTCCAAATTTTAATAATGTAATCATTTTCCTAGTTGTTCTAGCAATGACGTTTGAAATTTATTAATCCAGTGAATCCTTTTCAACTGTTTCTTCCATTTCCATTTGCAAATAGCATCTACTCATGACTCATGAGAACATTCATATTTATTTGTATAAATAACGAATTTTAACATATTCTTACTTCCTATAAAAAATAAAACTTTTAATGTTATTTTTCAAATATTTTTAATTTAAAAAAAAAATAAATAATATTATAAAAATATTCCACATTTTCCAAAATAAAATAAAAATTTGTTTTTAAATGAAAACGTTCCGGCAACGAAAAAAAAAATAATCAAAGCTAATGGAATTTTTAGTGCAATACTACTCAAAGTAAATGACATAGAAAATAATTTAATTTTATTAGAAGTTTAAATTGAATTTTAAGTGATAAAATTTTTTTTAGCATGTTATGTTAATGGTTTTTGGATTTTTTTGTTATGCTCTTTTGAAAATTTAAAACGGTATGAATGTCGTTCAATTAGAATAAAGTAAGAAAAATCTAAAAGAGTATAACATACAAAAAATGAAATTAAAATCAAGGTTGTTTGGTTATTTTGAATCCAGAAATATTGGTGCAAGGACTTTATTAGTAAGAGGGTTGATATAAAATATCACGTTTCTGGCTTATTCTTATATATTAAACAAGCATTCGAAAGACATAGTTTTGTACGATTTGTTGCATTTCAAGTTTTAAAAATTGGTTTCGCAAATCAAGTAATTGATTTGCTCGATGGTTACATGTGACATTGAGAACAATATGTCACCATTGGAAATGCCAAAAGACAAACACATGGAAAGCATATATTCTATAGCAGTCGTGGATAATCTTGTATGAGTTGAGAATGATGAAAATTCTTCACGAGGATGAAGTTTCCCAAAACGAGCGTAGCGAGTGGAGGGAATCATCCTAGTGAAGAATTGCAATCATCCTATGCGAATACAGGATGCTATTTTATCCACGACTGCAAAATATTTCGATTAATTTCCAGTTTGCCTGCTAATAGAAGATTGTATTGCTAGTACGATTGCGTTTTCCGAACAAGAGTTAGTTTGCAGCACGACCGTAGGGAGTGCTGCAATAACTCGCGTTTGGAAAACGCATTCGCCCTAGTAATACACACTATTTTTTGAAACAAATGCATAAAATTTATAAATATTTATTTAATTGTTAATTAAATCATTTATTTAACAAAGTTATAAACAAATTTAAGATATTTAAATAACTAAAGTGCGCCATCTTCGTTGTAATAGTTGTAAATTATACTAGCTCGCTTCTAAATTGTACTAAACTGTTAACATTTAATAAAAAAAACATACCAATCCATTTGGATTTGCTTTAAAACATTGCAATTTTGACAACTGGTTTTCTTGAAAATGCAAAATAATTATTTTTTCTTGCAATTCAAATGATTTTGGGTTGTTTTTAAGTTATTTTTACTATATGGTAAGTTATTTAAATTATTATTTTGATATTTTATTACTATAAAAATAATATATTCAGGATATATTTAACTAAAAATCTCATATGTAGACGGCGTGCGTGCCAGGCATACAAAATATTTTTTGCACGATCAGGCGATTTTGCATATTTACTGATTCGTAAATAAACGTAGGAAGTTTCGTTTACAAATCACAGGTCGGTAAGTAATTACTTACTGATCACGCAGGCGGTAAGTAATTACTTAACGATAAGGCAGACCCCACGGTGTGAATAAAAACGATTTTTATTTATATATTTATGTAGGGCAATTTACAATCTTCAATTTCAAATAATATTCTTTTTAAAATATTGCAATTTAAAGATTTAAAAGCAATTTATTTTGAAAAAATATTCTATGAAAGTTAGTTTTGCAACAAAAATACCTATGGAAATATGATGAAACGCAGAGCTTACTATTTTGAATTGAAATTTTAAGAAATTTTCTTTAAAACAATAAAACTTAAAAATGATTTTTTTCGGCAAACGGCTGTAAAGTTTAACTTTACAGTCGCTAGGGAGTTAGCTAAAGTCTTACTTTTTAGCCTGACAGTAAAAGTAACGTCTAGCGACAGCAAAAGTAATGCCATTTTTATTTTATATTACGGAGGCTGTAAAATAGCATTTGTTATTTGTTAGTTTGTTATTTTTCAAACATATTGTATAACCATGACAGCAAAAAATAAGTTGATTCTCATATTATGAAATTTTGAAAAGGCTGCTTTGATAAAAAAATTTTATTCATACAAATTTAAATGTTTTTATGCTTCACAATGATATAAATTTGTTATAACGTCCTGGATACGCGATATATAAACACATTCATAAAAACCGGGGCGTTATGAGAGGGCATTATGAATTCATAATGCCCTCTGCCCTTAAGACGCTAAAAAACTAAATAAAATTATTTTTACTGTTGTTTTGTCTACAAAATGTAAATAATTCTTATTCAATTTAAGCTAGTAAAAGATTTTTACATTTGTTTAAAAATGTTTAGCAACATTTTAGTTATTAAATGTTCATATAGTTTTCCAAAACTATCAAATTATTTTAAACGTCATACAATGTTTTTGTCATACGCTACAAAATTTAGCAGAATTTGTTTACTTAGCAACGTACAAACAACAAACATTTATTTTAAATTTCAAAATAGTTATTTTCTTGGCATACTATTTCTTTTTTTTGCATATTAATATAGACTAACAAATTAAATTCTTTCTTAGTTTTGAGCTTATTAAGTGAAGCATAAAGTCTTGTATGCACCACTGGCGTTACTGGGTATTACGCCCATCAAGCGACATCTATCCCTCGGGCCAGAGGCCCTCGGGCTAGATTACGTCGCTTTCCGGGCGCAATAACCTACATAACGCCCTAGGTACATAAATAGCTATTTTCTCTTTTTTGGAAGTAATTATGACGGTACAAATTCATATTTATAAAAAGTTTGATGTATTAATTTCATATTTATAAAAAATTTAAACGTTTGCCGAAAAAGTAGTGTATTTAATTCGGAGCTAAAGTGACTTTGTGTTTCGTCTATAATTGTCGGCCTCCCTGCGGTTGGCCGTCAAACTATAGACTCAACACAAAAAGTATCACTTTAGCTCCTAATTAAATAATGTACTATTATTATTTTAATAATTTTAATTGAATTTTTATTGATCGTGCATAAAAAATAGTATATAACGCACGGACGTTAGCTATTTTGGACTTAATGTGGGTGCAAATCTCGCCTAACGCCTCGATTTGCATGCTCCACATACGTCCAAAATCTTTAGCTTTATTATATTGCTTGATGCAATTGTGATAAAGATAGAAATGAATATATATGATTTCATTTTAATTTATTTTACTGAACATTTCCGTTTGAAAACGTTACTTCCGTCCAAAAAAAGATAAACTACTTGATATGACACGCCTAAAGAAGTTTTACTTCAAACAGTTTAAAATGTTATTTTTAAATTTTGTGTTAAAGTAACAAATTTCTTCCAATATAATTCGTTTAAGAAAAAGAACTAATAGTCTTGATCTATCAATGACTCAATGATTAAAAACAATATTATGCTAACCGGGCCGTACGAGATCTAAAATTACAATACTAGAAGACATTCTGACTTTGTTTCAAACTTTTTCGCAACAGGTGTCTAAGATAACAACATTGTACACCGTGAGTTTCCTAAATTCAATTAAATGTTTGTATGCCATAGTTGCATTTGATTGTTTGTTATTAATAAAGCTCTTTGAGTCAAAAAATAATTGACCTAGCCCTGTCCAGGCTGCTAGTAATTTTAAGGAGTATCTTTGTACTATGTCACATTCCTAGGGAATGGGCTGAGGCAAATGTAATCTTTATATCTTAAGCAAGCAAGCGATTTTATTGTGTTTCCAAAGACCTTAAGCCCATTTTTTTTCGTATCTTTTGAAAACACTGGAAAGATTGATAGAAGATTTTTTGAGAGATCTAATCAAAAACGCCCAATTGAGAAATCTCCGGACTGTACTGATTATTTTGTGCCTACTTCATTTAATGTTACGGAAGCCTTAAACAAGGTTAGTCTTGTGGCAATTGTAACGTCACCTTCCACGCAGCGCTTTATTTGTTTTAGGTGGGACGGGCCTTTGTCAAATATGCTCTGATGAAGCGGTTTCTTTAATTTTTTTCTTTTAAACACACACAACACAAAACAGCAATATCTAAAAACACTTACACAATAAATAAAGAAAAACAAAATAAATTAAATTTTAACAATTATTTTTCCATTTAATCAACTATAATTTCTTTTCGATTCAAAATTTAAATTAACAAATATTTAATAAATCAATAAGCATGCTATAACTCAAAATCACAGAAAAAAAAACAATTAACTATTTAAAATAAATTAATAAACGTATAAAAAATTTTTAAGCAAATACCTAAATTTTGATGGGGCATGCGTTGTTCTTCATATCGTTTTTTCTTCCCAATTCTCCAAGTATTTCAGCTCAATTAGGTGTGTTGCTGTTGATCGCCAAAATCGAATTGACTGATCGGTAACTTTTATCAGCTATATATACCCATAATTCTCCATCCATCAACATAAAATTTTTTTGTAATGAATTTCCTCTCGATTGTTTATTTTTTGTTGGTTGGCCTGTCTCTCCACTTTGATGACTTGAGCTATTTTTGTTGTACAGGCATATGTCGGTTTAAACTTCAACTATTTCTTCAATTTCCCATTCAATGTGATAGATTACCTCAACGACTTCCAAACTTCCCAAAGTAGAGTTTATAAACATAATTACGGCCAACTATTATTTCTTAGTTCGATCTTTCAACTTCTGATAACATCTCGCTTAAACAGAGCACCACCTAGTTGCACCATCTGTTGGTTATTTTTGTTTATTTTCTTGAAACATTTACTTGCAAACAAATATAAAATATCCAAAAAATAGCAGTTTTTGATATTAATTGATGAGCGATGAATCATTTGATTATAGTTTTTTTCTTTTTGTTTTAATTTTAAATGGTTTGTTGTTCAATTTTCATTTTGCTTTCTTTTTTTCTAAATCAAGGTTTTACAATTGGTTTTACAATATTATTTAGTAATAAAGAAATTTTAATATTTATTCAAAAGAAATCAGAAAATTTATATAAATCAAATTAAAATTAGTTCTCTTACAAAAAAACACAACAAACGTTAATCGATTTAAATAATTGGTTTGAATTTTATTAATTAATATTTATATTAATGAATTTAAAACACAACAAAAGCAAATTTAAGCAAACATTTAGGCGAATAAATTACGTTAAACAATGAAACAACAGTAAATGTGTGGATATTTTTTAATTATCAGTTAGTAAATTTTTATAAAATAATCCGTCGATCAGATTATTTATTACCGCGTTACACAATCACCCATACCCTTGTGGATTAGGGAGCGAAGGAATCCTGCTTTTTAGAGGCAGGATTGTCAGAGTCTGTCTCGGTGAGTATTCTATTTGCAGTTCGTAAAAATAGGCACATTATAAGGTGGAGCGGCACATTATAAGGTGATAATCACCAGTTTTTTGGAACTTGATTTTTAATGATCTGATGCTAAACCTGGGAAGACTTGACTTTAAGGTGACAGCTAATGCAAATGAAGTTGCTATTTGCATCTTGGGCAAATATCCAGATATTCTAGGGGATCTAATGCACAATTCTCTTTGCATCCTCTCCAAACGCACCGGAAGCTGCAGCTTGAGAGTAAATCCAGGGAAATTGTAATTTTTTCTCTTCTCAAGGAAGCGTATACTACCTGTATTTAACCCCCGAACCCTCAAAACTGTAAGGTTGAGTATCACCGACAACGTTAATTACATGGGCTTATTCGGGATAGTTGATTTAGCTGAAAACCCAACATTCTCAAAAGTTAATTGAAGTTTCTATAACACTTTGCTTGTCCAAAAGTGCTATCGGTAGAACATGGGTTTTCAAGCCGCACGGATAAACAGTTGAATATTTCCATCAATCTTGCTCTCACGGTCTTATGACCTTAAATAAAACGGTCAATCAGAACCTCTTCATGAGAATTTGAAGTGCCGCATCGTTTTGCATTAATGGGGTTCTAAGGAGCACATTCATAGGAGAACTAGAAATTTTGTTTCATCTTTCTCCCATGTACGGCTGAAATCTACCGGAATGTGGGGGTTTTGGCCATAAAGGACACTCCTAGATTAAGTATAATGTAATATTTGCAAAGGATGTTGGCATATTTACGGATAGTTAGGCTGCAGTAAAGGCTTTAGAGTCGAGCCTCAACCTATTGCAAGTAATTCGGAACTGTCTGGCACTTCCTAACGAGATGACTGAACAGTTCAACATCCACCTCAGGACATTTTGGTATAATAAGAATTTGAAGACCAACGAACTCGCTCAGCAAAACATTTCCGCACTTGTGTCACCATGCGTGGCTTAGGTGAGAATAACGCTTGATTTCTGCAAACTGCTACTCTAAAGGGAGGCGTATACGCGCACAAATACAAGATTGTCAGAGGGCATGAAATGCGTGGTTGCCAAGAAAATATGACCTACACTGAAAGCTCAATGTCTGATGAACTGATATCAATAAATCGCAGGGACATTGGGTGGGTGTCATTACCCGACATCGTCCGTTCGGCCAACTTTCTAGCAGACTGAGCGTCATTTCCCATGACTTCTGCCACAGTGGAAGCCGAGGAAGAGAAGAAAACGGTTCTCCTTTTTTGGCTCATACTAGATTAAGATCTCCGGTTATACGAACCTTTCACGATGTGATGAACGTTTGCGAGATGAAGTATTTTGCCCTTACGAAATATTTAAAAAGAGCTGTCGTTTACAACACTGAGGAACCGTTCTTAGCATAAATAAAATTTAAGGTTAACATGAAGAACCGTCTTTTATTTAATTAACACTTGCTTTCAAAATCACAGCAACAACATGAATTTAGATTCACCCAAAACTATGAAGGTAGCTTATGTGGATGAATCTATATCTCTGATGAATTGTTGTATGTTTGACAGCAACAGTGGCACCTTTGCTGCGAATATGTATATTGAACCAGAGATAGTTGAGGCATCTTTCCCTCTAGCAATATTGGGCTAAAGTCCTCAATCACATGTTAGATTGATTTCTAAAGAACTTAATTTAGAAAGTTTGGTAGAAAGCTTAGAAGTTTAGAAAATTTAGCAAGAATCCAATTCATTTAGTGTAAATCTTTTCAATATGCTTTTGTTAAAAAAAGGCACTTAATCTAAATCAGTTAATATTTTCGAGCCCAAAGGTTTCTTTAAAAGTTACTACTTTTGTGAAAAACGATATTCAATTTCTCTGGATTCATTCTAAAGATTTCTCAGACATGTTTTCCGCCATCCGAGACAGACGGATAAGTTTTTTTGCGTATTTAGGATTGTTATGACTCGTTATGAAATTTGGAAAATTTTATCATGATTTTACTACTAAGGCCTTGTAAAACTGTTCTAAGGACTGAAGTAAAACATAAAACGATATCAAATGTATCATATCATTAGGTCTTATAGGATTTATGTGATAAGGCTAAATTCGTATTTCACTACAACACATGACTAAAAGTAAGAAACATAATTAGTTGCTACTTGATTATGTGCTAAATTATCAATCCATGTATATGTATCATATATATTCAATAAACTGTTCCACTAAGTAGCATATGATAAATTTATTGCTTTTCATGTTCTTAATAGCAATTTCATTAGAGTCAATACCAAACATATTTTATTAATACCTTTGCTTCGGTGGAGTCAAATAAGCTTTGAATTTTCCTTATAAAGATTCCATAAGGAAGTCAACAAGCAAGCAAAAAAATATAAGAAGATGAACATTTTTTGTTTCATGGTAATAAATAATAAGGAATCAAGTAAATTACAAAGTTGATTTATTATGGAAAAATATGAGAAATTAAAAAACAGTTTTGCTTTTACAAACAAATCCCAGGCTACGTTAGAGTACATGAAGAACAAAATAATGAATATTTGAAATTTTAATGAAGAGCTTCATAGATATGAATCAAATTAAATTTATTTATTTAAAGAACGAAGATTGTGACCGTCTAGGTTACATTGCCTGTACAAATAAAACAAAAACTTTTTCGTAACCTTAATCAATTATATAAGTTTTAAACTGTCTATAAAGGTACTACGTTTTACTAAATGAACTTTTTTCCCTTTTTGCCCAATACACAATTGGAAGATCTTAAATAGCATCTAAATTTTTCGTATGGCCACATAAAAGTGACAGTTTAATGAACGTTTAAATATATTAATGTCAACCAAGGGGTTCAGTAATATTATAGAAACAGCGGCAGTGATGATAAAATTTAACCGTATAACCTGATAATAAACACAAAACAAACCGAAACACGAAAAATGTGAAGTGGAGTTTTTTTCTGAGAAACTTCATACCATACCTTTGAAAAAATTCCGATTACTTCTTTACTTACTTGAGTTTAATTGATCTCAAGAATCCAAAAATAAAACAATGTGTTTTAATTTATTTAAATACAACACCATTTCACAAAAATTTTTCTTAGAATTTGTAAGTGCAAAATTTCAATAGGTTTTTTAATTAACTAACAGTTTTTGTAAGCTATTAAACTAAATTTACTTGGATTGCTATTTTTAAATTTGAAAGCATGTTTCTTTCATTGCTTAAAAATCCTATTAAGGTCTTGAATAAATCCTCCCTGTATCACAACAGAAAGCGTTATCAAAGTATTTTTCATCGGTTAATAGCAAACTTCAAAACAAAACAAACCACATATCTGCTCATACAGTGTTCACAAAAATACAAAGACGTGTTTGCATCTGTGACACAGATACTTTCAGAACCACACCAACATCAGTAATAGAGATTATTCTCCTATTTTCTTCATTGTACCCACAAATCAAATCTGCTTCAGCATCCAGTACTCACAAAATACAGCTCGTAGAAACACGCAAACCTGGCAACCTAACCGGTCATCTAACGATCCTCTCGGAACTGCAGAACGGAGTAGAGACCCTTTACAGTCAAGACTGTATTCCAAATATTATCCGATCTAGATAGACAGTTTATTGTCAAAAAAGAACCAATACAAAGCATTGAGAGCTGCCGCCGAGCACTACCATCCAATTTCAGCACCTGATATACAGATGGATCCCGAACCAGCGAACGAGCACTGGTGCAGGAGTGTTTGTTTCCAATGCTTAACGAACATAAATATTGGGTACCTATGCAACAGTATTTCAAGCTGATTCCTTCGCCATCAATTACTGTGCAATTCAATGTATTAAAAGAGAATACAGCAACATAGATATATAAATTTTCTGACTTTTAAGCAAATATGGGCTCGGAGGATTAGAGCTATGGGGATTTGACATACTTCAACTGAAAGATAGTATGGGAATGCTGCCAAAATCTACACAAAATGCAGAAACTAACACATCACATCTGTCACCTGTGTGGGTATCTAGTCATACAGGAGTACACGACAATATAGTAACAGACTTGCTGGCATAAAAAAGCGCCATTTCAAAATCCATTAGCTCAAATGCGTTATCCAAAGCACGAAACAGGAATAAAATGAACAACTATAGCGTATGCGTAAGGCTGAAGCCGGGAAACGTTGGTAGACGTTTTTAACGTGTGAACATCTGCACTTAACTGCACAAAGAGAATGATTGTGGTATGGCTTAAACACTTTTGATAAAAAAAAGATAGATTACGATAACTCAAAGCGTAAAAATCTTTAAGAAAATTCGGTCATACATCAGCATCGCTAGCATTACCGAATATCTATTGTTTAAAATTCATAATCTCTATATTATGCAGTTATCAAACCCATCGAAACTATTACCGGAAATCGTTTTCAACTACAAGTGATACGTTCAAGCCAATCATTGAAGGAAAAATGGTCAAAATACTGAAAAAGGCACGACTAAGTACTTCTGCAGTATGTCAACGCTTGGAAGCAACTTGAAAACAGGTCAGTTCTTCACCACCCACCGTATTCACTTTTTCCTCCAGATTATTACGTATTCCGTGAATAACTTCAAAAGATGAGTTGTTCTTTTAAATGGTATTCATATGCTGCCAGAAGGATGAAAAAAAGTAGTCGCTATCGGTGGAGAAAACTAAGCTTTTTAACTAATTTACTAAATTTTTTAAATAAATCCAATTTTCCGAAAAAAAACTTCGAGAACTTATTTAAGTTCCTTATAATTAATTCAAATTTCATTCTAGTGAATTACTATTTTAAAGCCAGATAAAGGTGACATATTCATTGTTTTCACATATTTTGCAACATTCAATCAAATCTAGAATGAAAATATCTTCTAGTACTATTACTTCAGTCTGAAAGACCTAAGTATTACATTCTCGAGCCAAAAATGAAATTCTTGTGTACCTGTCTTGTATGTCTAATTCTTGTAAAATATGTTTGTCTGTCTGCCAGACGGTCGGGTCGGCAGTCACAGCACAGCCAACGAAATCTAGAAAACCGCTGGAGAAGGTTTTAAAAATTTTTGTTTCTAAAAATAGGTATATGTACTCAATAGTAAGAGCCAAAAGGACGATGCGTTCGATAGCTGTACCGAATGTATGTCAAAAAAATTGTTAAGTGTGTCAAAACAATGTAATTTTCATATTGTTTGTTTGTTTGGAGAATTGAATTTGAAGAAATTTTGAAGGAAATGCACGGGATTGGAATGTGAGACCAGAAACTAGATTATTGCATTATAAGCTTATCAAAATATGTTGTCAAGTGCGTCAAAAGACCGATTTTTATTTATTATTTTACCCAATTTTTTGGAAAGAAATAAAATTAATTATTTGTATGACATGAAATGTAATTGAACATGACATTAGACATAGAAATTTTTGATTTTGTTATAATTTTTGAGATGTATTTAGAATTTTTGAAAAAGTTTTTTGAATTTCGAATTTTTGAAATATTTTAAGAATTTTGGAAAAGTTTGAATTTTTTAGTTTTGAATTTTTGCAATATTTTTAAAATAGCATATTTGTTTAGCACTTGTTTTATACGCACGTTAATATAAATTAAAAAAAAATAAAAGATTTAATTTTATTTTTATGATCACTCAATATATTTCGTCTTTTTAGGACATCCTCAGTTTGATTACTCCTGAGGATGTCCTAAAAAGACGAAATATATTGAGTGATCATAAAATAAAATTAAATCTATAATTTTTTTTAAATTTATATTAACGTGCGTATAAAACAAATATGTTATTCAACGAATTACGCCAAGGGCTTACGGTAAAAAATGTAAACTATAATATTTTTAGAATTTTGAAAAAAGTTTCAATATTTGATTTTCCTATAAATTTCACAATATTTTGGGAATTTTGAAAGAAATTCGAATTTTTGATTTTGTAATATTTTTTTGAAACGCTAAATGTAAAGGGTTTTTGAGTAGTTTGCTGATTTTCGTTAAATTTTTGCTTTTCACTAAATTATGTTATTTACGATCTGTTATAGTTTTTTGGCAACGTATTGATGTTTCGTGTTAGTTTTGAAACAAATTTCTAAACAGACATAAAATATTTGTGCTCTTCTTACATATAGAGTTTTATGTTTGATATACATCGCTACCCAGAACAAAAAACAATGTCATCATAAAATTCAACGTAGAAGTCCCGGGAATTGGGGGCCAACCAACTATTTGATGCAATTTTTTGACAATAATTCAAAAATTGTGCACCGCAAAATTCTAAACAAAATTACAATGTTTCTTAAATTAAGTGTTTTTTCATATGAGACCTCACTCGTTGGAATCAAAAATGATTTTTTTCACCCTTCCGTTGGCGTAACTAAGAAATCATTCCAGGGTGGGCCTGGCCCCGTAATATTGCTGAGTAAAATAATAAAATTTCCCGTATTTATTTCGTTTTTTAATACATAACGGGTGTTGCTATTTGAGGTTAATTTTCAATTTGAATGTCATTTATATTATTTTAGTAGAGTGCAATATGTTATTTAAGTTATTTAGACATAAATTTGGGTCAAAATAAATAAATCATTAATTAATCATATATAAATTGTTAAATTTAAAAATTATTAAATTAGTAATATATGGGCTATTATTTTGAAAACGTACATTTTTTTGTTGATTTTTAAATTTTTGATTTTTAAAAAATCTGAAATTTTGATATATTGTTGGTATTGACGAAAGGAAAAAAGCAATTTCTGCTTTTATTTTTTGTGTACTCTGAATTGGAGTTATGCGCGGTTGAATTTTTGAGGCTGTTTCACGTAGTTTTGGTAATGGTGTCAATGTTTTGTGAATAGGTGCCGCAAATTTCATCCGACTTAAGTATATTTTTGCAATTAAAAAGGAAAATAATTGAATAATTGAAATAAGTAAGTTTAAAATTAATAACTTTTCTCTTTTCCGCTAGGCGGCGCGTAAAACCTTGGTTTACTTCAAAGTTCATATCTCAAAAAGTCCCTTTTTTTTTGTTTTGTTTTTCACAAGTTTTAAAGTAAACATATGCAGCTATGAAATTGAGAAAGCAATTCAATATGGATTTTTTCTTACGATTTTTTAAAGTTTGGTATATGAAAAATTCACATGTGTTTTTTTATTAAGTTAATAATCTTGTACTAAATGTGGATCTAATAAATTAAACATTTCATATTTTAACACCTGCAATAAATTTTAACCATTTTCTGTGCGGTTAAATGGTTAAAAACTTATTAAAAATTAATTTAAGTTAAGTGGTAAAATAAAGGAATTTAAATTATTAAAAGGGTCTGTAAAATGTCTATTCAGCTCCTTTTTACTAATTAAAATCTCATTAGAGACTCATTTAAAATTTAAAATTTCTAATGACGCCCACAAACGGTTTTTGACCAAATTATGCTTGCATCCAATCCAAATATATTAAATTGTACCTACCTAATTTTACCTGATTCTACCTATGTCAAAACTATTTGAAGGGTATATATATATTGATGTGATTGCCTTATAGCAAGTACATTCAAAAATATTTAGAAGACATAACGTTTAGAAAAGATAATAATAGAAATGCCTTTCAAATTGTGCTGTAACTTGTACGGTCTCAAAAATCATAAGCGGACATCAAAAAATGTGAAACTGGTCACACCAGCTATTCAAAAGACTGCGACCCTAAATTTTACTTTGCGTGATGACTAGTTTATATGTGAAACATGTCGCACTTATATCTTTAAAAATAAGGTAAATTTAATTATTTTATTAAAATGAATAAAAATTCATATGCAACTAATATTTTCTATACAGCAGCTTTCATGTTCGGAAACTATCGATAGTGAAATTATTTCTATAAATCAAGATGTTGAAAATGTTCCAACGAACGAAAATATTCAAATACCTCCAGCATCTTTAGATCCATCACCAGTTTCGGTTGATACTATTTCTCCACCAGTTCCTGAACTAATGACATTTTAGAAGATATTAACAATGTCTTGGAAGGTTAGCCGATTCTCCTATCAAACAAAAACATATTACAACAGGAAGTTATAAAAAATTGCAAGTGTCACATCGGCAATAAGTCAAAGAATATTTCAAGTAGATTCAGTTAAAGTGTTATCACCAAACGAGGAATGTGAATGAATATACATCATGGCTTATGAACCTTAAAAAAGAATTTAAAGATGCCAGTTGTAAATCAAAACAGGTGTTTTTGTTGACAACTCTACCACGTAAATTTTGGACAAATCAACGTATCCAGGATGAATTTAATGCATCAAGACGACTGGTAGAGTTCGCCATGGATCTGTTGGAAACAGTAGGTCCTTACAGTTGGCTTTAAAGCAAACAAGTGCACAGTTTGTCACAAAAGATAGTAAAACAAATTCTAACATACTTCTTATCAGAGGAAATTAGTAGAACAATACCTGGCCTAAAAGATGTTGTTACTATTACAGAAGGATCAACAAAAATTAGGAAATCAAAGCGGTTGATGTTATGGACCCTCACCGACATCTACGAAATGTTCTTGTAAGAAAACAAAGATGTCAAAATCAGCTTCTCAAAGCTCACTACGTTGCGACCGAAGGAATTTATTTAATCCGGACCTACCGGAACACACAATGTCTGTATATGCATGATACATGAAAATGTACGTTTAATGTGTAAGCGGCTCTTAAATTTAGTAAAAAATGGAAAAGATCTGCTTAAGAAACTTAGTTGTTCTAATAATACAGTGGATTGTGCAACAAATATATGCAATGATTGTAAAAATATCGTGGAAGCTTACACAGAAACAATTTTTTGAATCACTTGAATTTTCCGAAGAAATACATTATGAGAAATGGTTAATGCAAGATAGATATTCGTTAGAACGCATGGAAAAAAATAAGGAAGAATTGGTAAAAGATTTAGTACATACATCGGTAAACAAATTAAAAATTCATGATTTCATCGCAAGGCAGCAATCAAAGTTTCTTAAGGATACGAAACAAAACTTACGTCACGGCGAATACGTATTTATTATGGATTTTTCAGAAAACTATTCAATGATAACGCAGAATGAGATACAAGCTGCACATTTCAATAAAGTTCAAGCCACAATCCACCCAATCGTAGTTTACTACAAATCATGTAATGATAAACTAGAGGTCTTATCTTTTGTCATTATATCTGATCATTTAATGCATAACACAGTTGCAGTTCATAAATACCAGGAAAGGTGTATTGAATTCATTGAAAAACAGCAAGAAATATATCCAAGTATCAAAAAAATTTTATATTTTACTGATGGTTCAGCAGCTCAATATAAAAAGAAGAAGAATTTCATAAATCTCTGCAAACATATTGATGATTTTAAAATACCTGCAGAATGGCATTTCTTTGCAGCTGCCCACGGAAAGGGTCCATCCGATGGGATTGGAGGAACACTTAAAAGAGAAGCCCGGAGAGCTTCGCTTAGAGGAGAAAAAATATCAACAGCAAGAGAATTGTTTGAATGGGCGGAAATTTGGTCGAAAAAAACCAACCACGTTATGAAGTTTTCATATGTGTCTTCAGAAGATATCGAACTAGAGAAACAATTTTTTTCGGTGCGGTTTTCGGACATTAAAACCATAAGTGGAACTTAAGAATTTCGCTGTTTTTTACCGGATAACACCACACCCGATAAAATAATTGCCAAAATGTTTTCTTTTTCTGATGATCATAAATATTTCAATTTAAAGGCAAAAAAAAATTACATAAATTAATTTTTAAATGTATTTATTTATAATATTGATTAAATTATAATGTTTATAGAAAAAATATTTTTTTAATGTTTTTTTCTAATGTTAGTGTTGGTGATGTTGAAATTATAACAAAATCTTCGATCATTGGGATCTCCAATTCTTATTTTGAATAAAAACCTGTTTCTCAATCAGAAATACAAAGAAAATGGTTCAAATTTATTGCAGGTGTTAAAATATGAAATGTTTAATTTATTAGATCCACATTTAGTACAGGACTATTAACTTAATAAAAAAACACATGTGAATTTTTCATATACCAAACTTTAAAAAATCGTAAGAAAAAATCCATATTGAATGGAATGCTGACCTTTTATTTCTCATGTGGAGTTCTTTCAGACCAAAAAAAGTGATGTACATCAAAAAAAATTGATGTAAATCAATTGGTCGTGTTCTTTCAGACCAAATTTTTGACGTTTTTTCTGATGTACATCAATTTTATGAAATTGAGATTTTTTGATAAATTCGTCTTCCAGCAAAAACTAATACAAACACACACATATAAAAACAATAACAAACGTGATGTCATTTTTTGAATTTACTATTTGTGAATAGTTTTTTGTGATTATTAGGTGAATTTTATAAAATCAAACATAAATTCTGCGTAAAGTGAATAAATATTTTATGTTTACACAATTATTTTAATGTAAATTTAAATCGGAAATATTTTGTTTTGTTATCAATACAACAATAATGAAAATCATGTGGTTTGTCCGTTCTTTCAGACAAGTTAAAAATTGATGTACATCAAAAACCTGAAAGAACTCGACATCAATTTCATAGCTGCATATGTTTACTTTAAAATTTGTGAAAAACAAAAAAAAAAAAAGGGACTTTTTGAGATATGAGCTTTGAAGTAAACCAAGGTTTTACGCGCCGCCTAGCGGAAAAGAGAAAAGTTATTAATTTTAAACTTACTTATTTCAATTATTCAATTATTTTCCTTTTTACTTGCAAAAATATACTTAAGTCGGATGAAATTTGTGGCACCTATTAACAAAACAATGACACCATTACCAAAACTACGTGAAACAGCCTCAAAAATTCAACCGCGCATAACTCCAATTCAGAGTACACAAAAAATAAAAGCAGAAATTGCTTTTTTCCTTTCGTCAATACCAACAAAATATCAAAATTTCAGATTTTTTAAAAACCAAAAATTTAAAAGTCAACAAAAAAATGAACGTTTTCAAAATAATAGCCCATATTAATTATTAAATTATAAAAAAGTAAAATATAAAAGGGCTTTTTTAAAATGGTTATGTTTCACAAATTAAAATTGTAAAAAATCATATACAAATGTTGTATTTTTATCAGTATAAAATTTTTATAAAGCCTTACTTAGTACCTTTTTAACAAAAAAATAATATCGAAATCGGTTAACCCGTTAGAGAATTTAATTTTATACTTTCCTTGTCTCTAAATTTCTTGGTGTCGTGATAAAATATCACATGAAAAAATCCCACACGAAATAATATCACGTCGAAAATATCACAGCGAAAAAATCACACTATACGAAAATATCACATCACAAAAATATCACATCACGAAAATATCACATCCTAAAATCACACGTGAGAAAATAACACATCCTAAAATATCACATCCTAAAATCACACGGGAAAAAAGCATATCCTAAAATCACACGCATAAAAATATCGCTTTTTTTAGGCTCGTCTCCACTAACCGCGCTGAACGTTTGCTAAAACCGAGCATTCACATGCAACAGAAACAGAATTTCATACAAATTTGACAGTAAAAAATTCTGTTGCTGTAAAATTTGTATGAATTCTGTTTCTGTTTTATGTGAATTTCAGCCTTAACGTTTGCAAACATAGATTTGTTTAGTGGAGATACGAAATATTAGCACGAACAAGCATTTGCTAACATTTGTTAGTTTACCGAATAATATGAAATAATATGATTTACCGAATATCATGTTTTATGTTTCTGCATGTTTGTGCTTCATAATATGAAGTGAAGACAAAAATCTGTCTCCACTTCATATTATTTAGGAACTAGATCTGTCATGCATATATTGATATATTGATAATTAAATCTGATTTTGGTTTTTAAGTGAAAATTTAGAATAAAACAAAAAATACATTTTGTTAAAATATTAAAAAATTATGTATTTGGTTTTAATAATGATTTTATCAATTTGTTTGGCAAATAAAAGCTGTCAAAGTTTTTATTTTAAAATTTTCGGCACTTCAACAAATGTTGGCAAGCATTTGTTTTTAGAAAGGTAGTTTGGTTGATAGAGACATATTGTTAGCAAACGTTAGTAAACATTAGCAAACGAATGTTGTTTGTATTCGTGCAGTGGAGAGTAGATTTTAGTGGAGGCGAACTTAAAATCGCACGCGAAAAAAAGCGCATCATAAAATCACAGGCGTAAAAATATCACATCCTAAAATCACACGCGAAAACATACCATGGAAAACATTATATTGCAAACAAACAGAAGTCGGTATATAATATATAAATTTAAACGAATTCTATGCTAACAATTGTAACGACCATTGTGATTGAAGACACAATCTTTCATATGGAACCGTATTTGAATTAGTAAAAACGTTTTGAACGATTTCACGTCATTGCACTATCAAACAAATTTACAAATGATTTAAGCAATACTCATCTCAAATTTAAGATCGAAAATATTTATAGTTTACAAGATAGCGAACGGTAACAGACAGACACGCAGTATTAAAGGAATCCTAAAATAAATTCATTGCATTTTTTCACAATTATGTATTTTTATTATTTTGATTTCTTATATGCACCATACATGAGCAATTCTTCTTAACATTTCGATTCTTCGATCACGACTGTAATTTGTGAAAATATTTGCTATTCCTCTGCCGTAGTGATATCTCCAAAACTAGAGATCGAAACTAAGCATTTCTGCAATACTAAAAAATTGTAATATTTCTGTGTTTTTTTGGAATAAAATTTTTTCCATAATATTTTTTCGCGTGTAATTTTAGGATGTGATAGTTTTTCCCGTGTGATTTTTTCGGTGTGATATTTTCGACGTGATATTCTTTCGTGTGGGATTTTTTCGTGTGATATTTTATCATAGAACCAATTTCTTAACATATTTCGTGCCACCCAGTCAAAACTATGGAAAAAATACAATCACGTATTAGATTTTTAATTTTTTAAGTTTCAAGAAAACGGAAGTGGTCTGGATCTTTTGTTTATTTGAGCGGCGTCTGTATTCGATTTTCCGTCTGTAGTTATTTAGATAAATGGTTGCGCATTTGTTGTTAAAAGCGACGTTGAGTTCGACAAAACTTACGCAGAAGGTGTAAAAAATCATATATGGCAGAAAAAATTAACCACTAATTTTAGCCATTGTTGCAAAATTTGTGGAAACTGTTTCGGTTAAAACAATAGAGGCAAAATTTTAATAATCGTTCAGAAACATATTGCTACTGTAAGTGCTAGTTAGGGATTTTAAGCCTCAATTTTGAATCGCGGGGTTATGGGATTTATAAACTTCAAATCTCGGGCGCCCGGGATCCCGAGTTTTAAAATTTAAATAGAAAACCCCAAATAAATCAGCAAAAATACAATTTTCAAATAAAAACGCATTATTTATTTTTTACAGTCCAGAAGTATAATAGTATGATATTTAATTAGGAGCTAAATTGCTACATTTTGTGTTGAGTCTATAGTTTGGCGGCCGACTGTAGGGAGGTCGCAAAAAGGCACTTTAGCTCCGAATTAAGTACACTATTTTTTCGGCATATGTTTAAATTATTTATAAATATGAAACTAATACATCAAAATTTTTATAAATATGATCGTCATAATTACGTCCAAAAAGTAAAAAACATTTAAATTTGTATAAATAAAATTTTTTACCAAAGCAAGCTCAATTCAAAATTTCAAAACCCAATCAAACTATTTGTTGTAATTTTTTCTTGCCAATATAATTGATCAATAATTATGATCCAAAATTTCATAGTTCAATCATATTATTTTTTTTTTTCATAGTTATACAATTTGTTTGAAAAAATAACAAATGTTACTTTACTGCCGCCGTAAAAGTAAAATAAAAATGGCGTTACTTTACCGCCGCTTTGATTATGAGTCAAAAAATTAAGACTTTAACTAACTTCCTAGTGGCAGTAAAGTTAAACTTTACAGCCGTAAAATAAATATTCAAAAACAAAAACAAAACTTTAATAATATTAAATAAAGAAAAATAAGTTCCTTAAATTTTCAAGTGTTTTAAGAAATAGGATTTTAGAAAACATAATTGACGATTTATTTTCAAGCCTATTACCTAATTTAGAAATATTATTTCCGGGGGTTGATACAGCCCGTTCTGATTCCACACTTATTGGTGTAGTGGACGACCTGTAATCAATATACATTCGCTGCAAATGTGGTCATCTATATGTCCTATGAACGTTTTTCTGAAATATTTTCATTTCGCTGCCAGTGGTGAACAGTTTAATATATTTTATGTAAATGCATTCTGAACAAAACAGTGTTGTATAGGTATTAAACTTGGATTAATACTACGTTACAGATTATTTTTCCAAATTGTTTTCCTTTAATAAATCGACCGGAACCACCTCCTCAGTTGCATTGTCGTTGTAATTTTGTGCTTGGTGATCGAGTAATGTGAGAAGCCCAATCATCCGTTTAACATCTATTGTTTGCAACGTTTCCATTCTGCAAATATTTTAATACTTCAGATGTTTAGGTTATCCTCTCCTTGGTATGTGTTATTGAGGAATTCGTTAATCCACGAGCTAATGGATTGCTTTGATTTTCTAGTTTATTCAGAACAAGCTCAAGAGATGCATAGGAATAGGCCATTATTTCATTGTAAAATAAAGGAAATAAAAAAAATTAAAGCTAAAAATGCAAATATTTTTGTTAAAAAATATGAAGCAACAAAACTAAATTTGGGTTGTTAATAATCCAAATGCTAGTGACATATCCATTGATCATATTGTGACGTTTGGTCTTTTTCAAGGATTAAAGGCCGCATATATAGAGTTATATGAAAGTGTATCACTTCGAGAAAGCAAAAGCGTGACTTCAAAACAAATTCCATAACTTAGATTTAGGTTGCTACTGTTGACTAAAAGAGTTCATCCGCCAACATCCCTAAGGTATCATTTTCGTTACTGATAGCTCACAGTTTTCGCCAGTAATATAGAAAACCTCACGTTAACTCATATACCGGTACTGCAGCTAAATTCTTACTGTGAAGCGGTGAAGTGATAAGTTTTTAATGAAAAGTAATAAAGAAATTTTTAACCATTCGCCGCTTCACAATAAAAAAATTAATAAATCAACGAAAACTCATCCACATGCGAACTTAATATAATTTATTTATTAAAAGGATGTCGTATTTTCATTGATTAATTCCGGCAAATATGGCGATCCCGTAATCCCGGGATTAGCTTTCAATAATTCTGGGATTCAGGGATCGTAAACATATTTCTTGATCCCGGGCTTGTTATTCCTATAGTTTTAGTGTTAATTAGAATTCAATACCAATTTTTCATCGTTCACACTTCACAGTAATCACACATTCCATTAGCCATTTAATAAATAGCTTTTCACAACGATCTTCATTCAGCGATATTCAAAATTCAGATAATTCAAGATATAAAGCTCAAAATATAAAGTCTGATGAACTTCAAATGACATCGTCAATTTGCCATAGAAACAAAACATAGAAAGTGGTAATTTTTTTGATGTTCCGGTGTGGTTTTAAGTCTTATGGAGTAATCAGAAGTAGTTTTTTAAAACGAAGTCTGGCTTGTTTTTATTGCCAGGTCTTACATTGAATTCAATCTCGAAGATGTGGCTTACCAAAAAATGTGAATATAAAATGAATTTGACACATCATATCGTTCGAAAGAAAATGTTTTCTCTTTTAAAATTCGCTAATACGAACCAATAAGATAAACGAACATTTAGGATTTTTAAGATCAATTAAACTTAAGTAAGTAAAGATGTAATTGAAATTTTTTCAATTCAAAGGTATGGTTTGAAGTTTCTCAGAAAAAAACTCCACTTCACATTTTTCGTGTTTTGGATGAATTCAAACCTTCCTCGTCAATGCCTGGTTCGAATCCTTAGGCAGAGACGTTATAAACGAATATTTTATATATACACTTTTGACAACATTTTTGGTTTGTAGACTGGACCTCCGTCGCCTAATCTGTAATGAAGTGCTTTCTCATCAAAGGATGAGAATGGCTTAGCAGGATGCGTACCTAGATTTTTTGTAATGCCGTAACGACTAAGGCTCAGCCATCGTGAGTTTGAGATATTATAAACCTGCTGCTTCAGCAAAAATGCAGACATGTACGCCATTTTCATGAATTAACAGAAATGGAAAAAAAATACGAGTGAAAGAATGAAACTTTGGCGAACCCTTTTTACGAAAGAACCACGATCAGCACGTTCAACCCCCACATTCACTCACACACACTCACACACATACACTCATGCACACCCCTAAATCATAAGAACAAATAGAAATAGTTCAGTTACACTCACCCCATGGTTATATCCTCCAGGCCTCCAAGTCCCAGTTATTTCAGCCCTCCATCAGCACGGTTGTATACAAATACGTTGATTGAAAATGTGATGTATCAATTCGTATAAATAAACGTTTGAACAAACATGCAAGTATAGTTGAATGCGTTGAAAATACCAGGTAATAATTTGTATAAATAAACGGCGAATTAATTGCAAATATAGCTGAATACGTCGAAATCGCAATGTAAAAATTTGAATAAATAATCGTTGAAACTGTTGCAGTTATAGTTGAATGCGTTGAAAATACCAGGTAATAATTTGTATAAATAAACGGTGAACAAATTGCTAATATAGGGTTGTTTACGTTGTAAATTCGGTGAGAAAATTTGTAAGTTGAATGTAATTGTAAATACGGTTGAATAGGTTGAAAATTCGATGTGAATATTTGTATATATAAACGTTGAATGAAGTTGTAATTACAGTTGAATAGGTTGAAAATACGACGTAAAAATTTTTGTAAATAAACGTTGAATAAGTTTGTAATCACGGTTGATGACGTTGAAAATTCGATGTGAATGTTTGCATATATAAACGTTGAATAAAATTGTAAATACGGTTGATTACGTTGAAAATTCGATGAGAATAGTTGTAAATATAAACGTTGAATAAAATTGTAAATACGGTTGAATAGGTTGAAAATACGACGTAAAAATTTTTGTATATATGATTGTTGAATGAATTGCCAATATAGTTGAATTCGTGGAAAACTCAACGTAATACTTGGTCTAAATAATCGTTGAATAAATTTGTAATTATAGTTGCATACGTCGAAAATAACCGGTAGCAATTTGCATAAATACCCGTTGAATAATTTTGAACCGTGCAAAAATTTGTATCTAACAAAGTTCGTTGCAAATGCTGCCAATGATGATGTAGAGATTGTACAAAAATTCGTTGTAAATGTTGACAGAAAGGATACCAATATTATACTCAAACACGTTGAGACAGTTGACAAAGATGAGGCAAATATTATACCGTTGAACTTGATGATGTAACTATTGTACCACAGATCAATGCACGGGATAACAGTTGACAATAACGGTATGAGTATCGTATAACCATACGTGGCAAAAACTGACAATGGTGATACAAATATTGGATAAAACTTCGTTGTAAAAGTCTGACAGTGATGGTACAGATGGTGCATAAAACTTCGTAGCAATAATTGACAATGATGATAGTAATATGGTACAAAAATATGTGGTAAAACTTGACAAAGATGATGCAAATATTGTACAAAAAAACGTTGTAAGCCCGGACAATGATGATATAAATATTTGTATGAAAATACGATGTAAACATTGAAATAACTCAGGCAACCACTGCTAAAATTGTACAATTGGTTTTTATTATGTAACGGCTGGTTTATCGCTAACACAGGGTAACGCTCCACCTTGAATAAACGTGTAATTATGATTTTGTTCCAATAATTTTATTTAACAGGGTTTTCTTTTTATACAACCATATCTAACGCTAAACTTTTGATATCTCTACAACTATGATTTTGTTAATATTTAACAGTTCTCTGAACAACCTTAGTTAACACGGATTTATACGGAACATTTTATATATAAACAACTAGGATTTCTTTGTTTGATTTATTTAATATTAGCTAACATAGGATTGTATTAAACATTTAATATATGTACAGTTATAATTTTCTTTTATTTTATTGCACAGTTTTCTTACCAACTTTAGCTAACACCGATTTAAACGGAACATCTTATATATATAACTATGATTTCTTTGGTTGATTTATTTAATATTAACTAATATAGGATTGTATTAAACATTTAATATATGTACAGTTATAATTTTCTTTTATTTTATTGCACAGTTTTCTTACCAACTTTAGCTAACACCGATTTAAACGGAACATCTTATATATATAACTATGATTTCTTTGTTTGATTTATTTAATATTAGCTAGCATAGGATTGTATTAAACATTTAATATATGTACAGTTATAATTTTCTTTTATTTTATTGCACAGTTTTCTTACCAACTTTAGCTAACACCGATTTATACGGAACATCTTATATATATATATATATATATATATATATATATATATATATATATATATATATATATATATATATATATATATATATATATATATATATATATATATATATATATATATATATATATATATATATATATATATATATATATATATATATATATATATATATATATATATATATATATATATAACTATGATTTCTTTGTTTGATTTCTTTAATATTAACTAATACGGAATTGAACTAAACATTTACCTTATTTTTTGATAAAATTATTGGTTGAATTTTACTAATCAAACTTTGGACGGACAACAAACATAGATCGCATTTTTTTCTTAGTAATAAAATAATACATTCTATTTACACAATCGATTTGTACTCAGGAATTTCACTACAGTTAATAAATTAATTACAATTCACGAAAACACTCAACATTTTAAAATAAACAATAAATTAATTTAATTCTGAGCACATGAATTTACACAAAATTGTATTCGCGTACAACACCATGCAGATGTCAAAACAACCTCCGATCAGCTGATTTTTCAATCAGAAGATGATGGTCGACTAAGCGAAGAAGAATTGTATAGTCGTCCCTTATCAAAGAAAATAAACTAAAAGGTATGATTGTTAAAATTTCTATTTTGGTTTTTTCTGCGCATGACGTCACTCAGTGAGTTGAATAATTTTTTCTTCAATGAAATGCATACAATTTAAATCGAAAACGGCTTTATTGTACTTTATTTTAACAATAAAATATTTTATTTTAACAATAAAATATTTTATTTTAAATAAAGTACATATGTAATTAACTTATTTTTTCAAATAAACGATATATTTGTTAATGGAAAAATGTACGAGAAAAATATAAATTCGAATGAGAATGGAAAATCTGATTATGAGGATCATATATAGGTATTTGAGTTTTTTCTTGGGAAATTTCAATTATAAATAATTATTAACTGTAAATTAAGCTTACGAGATAGGCGAGAAATATAATTTAAGTTATTATTTTATTAAATTTTCTTTTTCTCGTGGTCATGTCTAAAATTGTTTGGTTTAGTTCCTTCATTCGAAAAAACATTCTAGACCTGAAGAAAATTGTTTTAATTTTCTCGTCGCAGTCAACATCTATTGAAAGGTCTATTAAATTTTTTATGTAATCTTTTCTTACTAAGAGTGAATTGTTATTAACGTCATTAAATATTGACTCGAGCTGTTCTATGTTTTTCATCATCTGCGGGGAAGGTTTTTTAAGGCCTCCTTCTGTGAGATGGTTAGTCCAAGTATAATATTGATCATTAGAATGATCAACTATTAAACTTGGATCTTTTAATCTAAAACATATGTAGCCTGCTAAATGTTCCAGACCATCGTAGTGCAATGGTTCCAACTCTTCAGGTGCAGGTCTCATATCTTCGAATTCATTTCCATTTTTTGGTATGATTGTTCTCAAACAAATGCTGCTTAAACTTGAGACCTTGTCCAGGTCAGGGGTATCGTCTATTGGGGTATTGCCCTCAAACGATATTGACCCTTCGTTTCGGCCAAGAATGTATGACCTTAATCTATATTTAAATTCTAGAGCATCTGGGTGGTCATGAAGTCCTCCTTTAGCTCTTATCACACCAAAAAAATTTTCCAGCACATCCTGATTTAATCGATAAGTTAAAAGATATTTTATATCAAATTTTTTCTTCAGGTCCTCGAAGAGTAGTTTCGCTGATTTATTAGAAAATAGTACACCTAAAATAAACAATTAACATTTAGAACCTGCTATATTTTATGTAATGTACAAATAAAATAAAATTGTTAGGCATACCTTTTTGAAATGGTAGCAATGACTTTTTTCCGATTACTTTCATATTAAGCATTACATCGTTCATTTGATCTAATATATTAAAATGATCTTCCCATAATCCAAATCCTTGCACTCTCTCTCGACTATCAGTATAAGGTGCGCGAACATTTAAACAATCAAACCAGTCATTAACCTTAAGAGAAAATACATAATTATTATCTTAAAACATATTTCTAAGTAAAATAGAAAGACCCTTACCAATTTGAAGAATTCGGCACATTTAATCCAAGAATCCGATTCGAGAAGCCCTAATGTGCCACATCTGCTAATGGCTTGGGAAATGGTATGAGAAAATAATTTTGTGGCTAATTTAACTTTTTGACGTCCTGAATTGCTCACTGTAAGATTTTCGGTCGAAATTTTACTTGCGATGCTCAAATCTGAAACCGATGTATGGTGTAGCAATTCTTCAATGGTTTTTTTGGTAACAAATTCACCATCTATCTCAAAACCATGATCTACAAAATTATTTCTGATCAGTTTTATTAAATGTGGCACATCAGCAAATACATATATTTTTTCAATTTCATTTGCAGGATTTTGAAACCAGGAATGATTTACAGATACCTCTAGCTCCGATAACAAACGGGTATTGCACCCAGCCAAATCACTAACCATAGCAACTATATGAAAACCAGTTTGTTCCACTGCTTTTATAATATTAAATAAAAGGTCTTTGGTCATTTTACAATCATAATTATAAAATATAGGCTGCTTCCAATTACCAAAAAGACCTCTTATCATAACTACATGGACGTAGTTGGCGGGTGCTACGACTTCATCTGAGGACTTATTGTATAAAAATTTGCGTTTTATCTTCATTTCGTCCAAAGAAAGTACGCAAATCTTATCCAATGGAGTCATTAAAACATTCTCCATTATTGACAAAATTTCTTTAAGCAGCCCCGGCTCAACTTCAATTTTACCACACCAACTACGTAGAGTAGACATAGCTGGCAGTGGATACATTTTTTTTAATAGAAGACGATAAGCTCTGGAACTAGCTGAATGTATTGCTATAGCATTCGAAATATCTTCTTGCGACCATTTTACTCGTTTATTAGGAGTTTCAAGCTTTTTAATTTGGCCTGGCGTAAAAATGTTTCTAATACTATCTTCCAAATTTTTAGTTTTAGAATTGTTTTTTATCAACAGTTTAAGAGATTGGTTCTCTTCCGTCAAAATTTGGTTCTCGATTTTTAATTTACTGAAATATAGTTACAAATATGTAATAATAATTAAAAAGAGAATGAAATATTTTACGTTAACTCAGATGTTAAATTTTCAATAATCTTATTTAACGCCCGGCATTCAAATACTTGAGATGGACCAGGTTCACATAAAACTGGATTGTTATTTTCTTCTAAATTTATATTTATATCTTCAATAGCTGGTAATTCACTGTAAATTATTTAATACTTATAATGAAGAAAATATAGTAATACCATAATACTATATTTTCATAAATTTTTGAATAAAACTATACTTACAATTGTTTCTTATTTATTTTAAATATTAATAAATTTCGGGCGCAAAATTTATATTTGGATTAAATAATTGATTTAAAAAAATTTACATACCGGTTTTGATTTAATATTTCGGATACTAATTGTTTTTGAATTCGTTTTGTAAGCCTCTCATCTCTATCTTTGACTGGCTTGCCGGCTTTTCTTATTGTGTTATTGGGTAGATTTTCTGTAGGAATTGCATCCTCTTTCACAAACCGTGCGCTTTTAGGCATATACCCTAATAACATATGCTGCAAATTGTTTGAAAGATTACTTTCATCAAAATGCTTTGAACATATACGAGCATATTTAATATTAATAGTATCTGATCGTCCACATAAGTGGACCCATTTTTGGGCAAGCTCAATATTGTTCGGAAAAGAAATAAATTTAATGTTTTTATCAAAATTATTCGATTGGTTGTCAGTATTACAACCAAACACTGCACACCTCATTTTTATTGTTTTTATAAATAATAATTTCACTCACTATAATAATTATTTTAGTCACAAGAAAATGTTTATTGGAATAACGAAAAAAAACCACTTTAAATTTTTAAAAAATATGTATAAAACACCTTCACTATTAAAAAAAACTCAATGGACTCACTCACAATTATCAATTAATACAATCATCCACAATTATAAATTGCACAATGATCTTTAAACTAATTTATATTTTCACAAAATAAAAATTTTTGTTTTAAAATAGAAGATACCGTTAGTAAGATTCGCGCATATTACAATTTAGTTCAAATTAGTACTCACCATGTGACGTCACGTTTTTTAGACTTTGCGCGATGAAATGCGCAATAGCATACCTTGTAGTTTATTTTCTTTGGTCCCTTATATAGCCAAAATTTCAATTTCGAAAGATTCGAATAAGGGTTCCAGATGTAAGGAAATTAATTTACATAATATAAATAAATGTTAGGACCTTGTTTTTGTTATTAAAACAAAACTGTTGGTTACTTTGTAATACTTAATATTGCAAAAAAAGAATTTTGCGAAACAAATTATTTCCGACACACTAATAATAATTATCAATGAAATAGAATGAATTAAACGTAAGTTTAATCGATTTTACGATGTTTATGTAGTACAAAATATCACTTACAACAGTATTACAGTGAAATTTAGATCCATAACGGAAAGACAATTTGATAAAAATACCCATACAGGAAATCGAATGCATAACAAATTGTAGGATATCAATTCTTTTTATTTTGACGGTTGGACAAATACACACAGCTGTTTATAGGTTTGAAAACTTCGCTGATTAAAAACGGTAGTGTTTATACAATCCAAATTCAGGTAGTATGATAAAATAAAGCGGATGGAAACGTATTGTGAATCAATATTAGAGGGTTGTAAAATTAAACATTAATGTTTATATATAAAAAAACTATGGGTTACGGAGACTATAAGAAATCATGACTATCGATGGTGGATAGATGAGAAACTATTACAAGCTACATGTGTTAATCAGAATGATAACTAATGAATCAGAGACTATAACACACTACGTTCAGACGTTATCCCAGGCTATTCATTACAAATCCTTATGAGAAATGACAAGTTTTTTAAAGTTGAAATCTTATTAATTTGAAACGAAGATCAATGGTGTGAAGTTTTTTAAAATTGTCAGAATCTAATTCGATTTTATTGATTCTAATATTTTACTGATGGTTTTGGTAGATGGTTTTTTCTAGCGTGGTGATCATATATCACAACCACTAATTCTCTTTTGAAATAATTGTAAAAAGTGATTTACTTATAGTAAAAAACAATTCTGTTTCCTCTAACTGGCAAATTAATTCTGCATGAACTTAGGGGGCCCAAAATTCGTCTAGGAGGAGCTGGGCCCTCTGGGCCCCTACCTAGCTACGCCAATGCCCTTCCCAGTCTCACCCTCTCAAAATACAGAAAAATATTTATGTGACACTTCTATATAGTTTTCGTTCAGAGTTTATCAAATTTCCTATATCTATGTGTTGTTTCAAATTTTTCTCTCAATCAACGTCAAAACGCAGAGGGGACCCAACTGTTTGTTGCACTCTTTTGACAATAATTCAAAAAATGTGCACGATAAAATTCTAAAAAAATACAATGTTTATTAAATTAAGTGCTTTTTCATTTGATATCCCACATGACTAGGTTTTAAATGGTGCTTTGACCCCTTTTCATGCTCACCCCTTTAATAAATACAATTATGAGCATTTTATACTTCCTTATATTTTTCGTTTTAAAGTTACCAACTTTTCTATATTTTCAAAGACTTTTGAAGTTCTGTAACGACGGACTATTTTCAATTTTTGCTCTAAAAATAATAGTTTTCAAATTCAATAATAATTTTACTAATTTTCTTCAATTGTAATAAACGTAGACATTTATGTTTACCACTGTACAATTAAACGTTTTTTTTCTTATGATTTAAACAAACTCAATTTCAATTAAAAATACAAGTTTTGTATAAATGATTGGTTGTATTAGTGGAAATTGCTGTTACATGATGGAAAATGAAACAGAAGATCTGGAAGATTTTGTATAAAAGCGATCAAATCTGTGTGATCGAGGGATCAGTATTTAATTAAAATCTAAATCAGACAATGAGAAAAATTTAAATCGAATTAGTATTTAATAAAAATTAAAAGCAAAAATATCATTGTGTAAGCCTGTAAGTGAAAAAAAAATGTAAAATTTTTATTATGAAAAGATTAAATTGTTTATTTTGATTATGATATCGAAGTGTTTCTATTTATTTGTTTGCTTTTGATGTAATGAGTTTAGTGAGAAAAAAAGTTCTGCATTAATGTTTTCTTCTTAATTCGGACATTGATTAATTACTTTAGAGAAATAATAAATATAAACAATAAATCAAACCATGGTGGACGACAATATTTTTTACCTTAAATGGAGTAACTTTCAACCAAACATAAATAAGCAATTTGAAAGATTACGAGAAAATGAAGATCTAGTGGATATAACATTTGTTTGTGAAGGTAAAAAAATCGGAGCTCATAAATATAATTTTATTTGCTTGTAGTTCTTTTTTCAAAGAACTGTTAATGGCAAATGGTTCACATTCAGTATTTTTTATGTATGGTCTTCGATATAAAATATTAAAGGCCATAATTCAATATATTTATTTAGGAGAAGTGCACATAAGTAACAGAAATTTGAAAGAGTTTTAATAACGGAATCATTACATATAAGAGATATTAAACATCAAGAAGACAACATTGAAATAATAAAATAATGTAAGATTTTTGAATTTTAACTTGTATAATTTTTGTTGATTCATTTATTTTTTTGTATTAAATTATTACTTTCTGATAGTTAAATTGTTGTTTCGTGAATTAGTAAAAAATAAATGTAAATAAGATATTTCCAAAGGGTAATTTGTTTGTTATAAATTCAGTTTACCGGTGTAATATTACAGTGTTCATATATTTTTGTGAGCTTTCCGGTGTAAATTAATATTGTGATTTCGTATAAAAGCCCAAATCATTATGCATGGCGCCGAAACAGGGACCCTTTAGTTTTTTATAAAAATTATTACAGTTTTATATTAAACAGGTTTGGAACTAAGGAGAAAAAGAAAACATGAGAAAAATATATTACTTAATTAAAATATATTTTAAAGGGATACTGAATTTAAGCCCTTTCATATGATACACTACTTGACTCGGTAAAAAAAGTATTTTCTTAAAGGCCTTATATAACAACCCCTTAAAAAAACGGAAACAACTTTATTTATTTTTGTGTCCGTCATCTTCAGACGAAAGGTTAGTTTTATATGCATCTTAAATTTCAGGTTCGTAGGATTTATGCTTTCTAAAATAACCGATTTAAAAACAAAAACGCATCGTACTGTCTCACCAACGAGCTACTCAGTGTATTTTTCATTTTAGTTATTTGTTTGTTTTATATTCTCTTTGTTAAGATAACATATATCCATAATGCACCGTAAAAAATTTAATATTTCATTCTGGCACAACATTTTGGTGGAGAGGAGTGGAAAGTGAAGGACCAAAAAACGCAAGGTGTAGTAGAAGAAATGGAAAGAAATGTGTAAAAGGGGTGATAAGACTTTTAATGTGAGAAAACTAGTTTCTTTATGTTAAGCTTAAATTTTTGAAGGTTGTAATTAGTTGGGAAAACCATAAATTTTCGAGAATTTCATAAAGGAGGCGTTCTTGAGAAAAAAGGCGAGATATATTGCTTAGTTCGGCCAAAGAATAGTTCAATCGAGTGGTCATGGGAGTTTATTGCTAGACGAGCAGTGTGCGAGAACTGGCACCGTGGAGGCATTACTGCTCTTATCTCAGCTGAACACTTACAATAATAGTATACATAAAATACACAGAGGGTTCCAATATTGCATCTATGATCGAGATAATCCAAAGAGATTGTTAAATTAGCATCATCAATTAACTTGTATGCCCAGCGTTTAATTCTATCTAATGCGACTAAATGAGTTTTTACTGACCCTGCCCAAAACTGAGAATTATATTCCATAAGGGGTCTTATAAAACTTTATGTATATTCAGAAATTCAGAAGGAGTACAATATCGAATAGAAACTTCTTCTCAGATAAAAAAAAAACATCTAGCTGCGTCTTTGGCTGTTGAGTAAATATTGTCTTCCCAAGAAACTTTGGAATCTACTTTTATTTAGTTCTTTATTTAAATATTCCCTAGCATGTTAACAGGTAGAAAAAAATAATGATTTGCCGGTAATTAACCGTTTTACCAGTAAAGAGGACAACGTTAATTGGTAATCGATCAAATTAATCTTACTTTTATAATTATATTTGATAAGCGAAATGTTGTAATCAAATCACTTTAAAATATGTAAATGTGTACTTTAAACATAAGACTATAATAAAACCATTTTTCCCCTAATTTCATTGGTTGTAGTCGAACGGAATAATGTGAATCCATTTCCGTTAAAATTCTTTTAATTTAATGTCTTCATCTACAAAAAATTACAGAGAGAAAAATTAGCCCCATAACGAATACAAAAAATCTTATATTTTCCTTGAATTTTCATGGGGATTTTATTTTACTGTAAGTCATAACATTTGTCTTTATGATTTCTTGTGATATCTTACAGTTGCCGGATTTCTTTAAACGCGTAGATATAGAAATAATATTGAAGTGAAACGTATATAAAGCAAAACATTTTTAGCCATTTCGATAAGATGAGAAACATATCTTTATTAATTTTTTGCATATTAATTTTTTAAAATTGGTTTTGCTAGCAATTTATGATGCCATTATTATTAAATTATGAACATTTTTATAGATAAAACTCATGAATAAAATTAGTCAAAAAAATGACAACCACTAGTTAGTCTTTATCAAAAACTTAACCAAAAATTAGGTCAGTCAAAGTTATCAAAAGCGGTTTTGTCGAGTTTTACAATAATTGCCCAAAGATTGAATTGCATTAGTAGAATTTTCAAATGTGATAATGATAAAATTCTTGGAACTTCCTTGTTAGAATAATGCTCTTACGCTAGAGGAGAAGTACAGTAAACTACTTTGTTACGAAGCGGTTATCTCTTAACATATACATTTTTTTGACATATATTCGGTGACGGTATATAAATTTAGTTAGCTGGTTCGTTAAATTTTTTTTGAATAAAAAAAATAAATTAAAAGATTGGAAGAGAGATAAATTATAAAAGACTACGTGCGTCAAGACACTTAACCCAGTAAATCAAAATTTTCTTTTGAAATATATTAATGGTTGATAAGAGAATTTTGTTATGAAAATTTAAATTGATCTTAATGTAGTGAAGTTAATGGCCTATTAAATTCAGTGACACAAGCATAACTATTTTAACTACAAACTCATATAGAACTAAAGTGTTTTATAAAAACTATTTCAAAAAGTTGGATAAAAAACTAAATGAATATCATTCTTTTGACAAACTTTACAGCATTGTTTTGACAAACTTATAACGCAATAATCTGCGTTTGGGTCTCACATACCAATTCCGACCATCAAGATTTCTCCAAATTTAATGTTCCTACTCATAATCACTCAAAATGTTCTTTTAGCAAAACATATGCAAATTTTCTTGCTTTGACGATTTTTTGACACATTTTTGGTACAGCTATCGAACACATCGTCCTTTTGGCTCTCACCATTGAATATATGTACCTATTTTGAGAAACAAAATATTTCACCGGTTTTCTGGATTTCGTTGGTAGTGACGGCCATCCGGTAGACATACATACATTTTTTTTGCTTTTTAGGATCGCTATGATCTAAAACGTCGAGAACAAACAAAGAGAAACAAAGTGTGGTTAGAATTTCAGCTTTGGCTCTAGAATGTAATAGTTAGGTCACTCAGACCGAAGTTCACTTGAAGATGGTTGTGAAAAAAATGGTTCAACTTTTTTTGGAATAAAATACAAGTGTTATGAAATTGTTTTTTGAAGAAAGTAGTATTAATTTATAAATTCATTAAGTTAAAAGAACTAGAAAATTGAATATTTAGTTAAATAATAGATCAAAACACTAAAACAAACAAAATATTATCTCAATTATTTTATGCAAAAAAAAAGTTGTGAACGATTGCCGATTTTGAAATGAACAAGAATATTCAGATAAAAGAAAATTCTTTAATAATTTGCTAATTTATTTCAGTTCCGGCCGTTAAATCAAAACAAACATAAAAGCATTTAGGTGTGCTACTAGTCAGTCAATAATATTTTAACATTTTCTCAGTTAATTGCTTTGTTACGTCACACAATATCAATTAATAATAATAGTGCATGTTTCTGTCTACACAAATAATGAACACTTTTGTTTATAAAGCTTTGTCATAGTATTATATGGAGGTATAATATGGTTGTTCAAATTTATGTAATTTGGAATTATTGTCTACAGTTGTAGAGAAATTGTTTCTTGAGATGATATATGGAAATGGTTTGACTTGCATTTATTGAAATGATATGGGGAATTTTTAGTTTGTGAACGATGGAATGCTTAATAAAAAAAGAAACAAAAGATGGAGAATTTTATTATTAATGCTCGATCATTTGTTTGATCAGAGAGTATTACATAAATTGAAATCAGATATAAAAAATAGAAAAATAGATTAATAAGTAGATAGATCTTATCGTTTTTTTTATTTCAAACCAGTTTTAATATTTTAAATTAAATTAATTGTGATATATTTGTAATAGTTTGATTTTTTTTAACCTTTTTGATGAAAATTTTAATTTTTATTTTGTTTAATAAATCTTATGATGAATAAAATAGAAATGAAAAAAAAATGAAACAAATCTAAGTACAAAAAAACGTGAAAATATGTTATTGAAGTGAAGTAATGACGAAATCATTCAACACATTTTTTCTTATACAATAATTACAATGATCAATTCATTCCCCGTCGTTATACGTTTCAAGCAAATATTTACAAATTTAACGTTTATCATCAAGCAACCATCAATGATATTGATGAGCTCCCAAATACGAAAAATTATGGTGAAATCCACAAATTTAAATGATGAAGTTGTTTGCGTATCGTTTGGACCTGATTTGGTCATTGTGAGAAGTATAAGTGCAATGCAGTTTGATAATTTTGGTGGAACTATAGTTATGCGAGTTTACAACAATGTGTATCAAACAAGTGGATTATAATACAACATACATTACTGTATGCTTTACATTTTTTACTTTTAATTTTAATTAATATAATTTTTGTCGATTTTTTCTTGCTAAATTATTTAATTTTTTTTGTATTCCAATTTAATTTGTTTGATAATTTTTTTTCTAAGATAAGGGATCCTGTAACGTACACCTTTGAGCGCAACTTAAATTAAAGTTTAGGGACGGGTCTTAGAAAATAAGTTTGATTTGATTTGAATTTTAAAGGAAAGTTTTGTTAAAAAGACATGAACGGAAAAATTTGATTTGATAGTTTAAACAATCACATTACATTTAGTTGGAAAAAGACTTAGCATTTGCTGTTTGTCATAGTTTTTTATATACGTTACAATCCCCCAATCCGTAAGAATCAGTTAATTTCTACATAAAAAGTTTTATTTTTTAGTTTTAACTACAAAAAAAAGTTTTCATGTATACAATTGGTTTCAGATAATATTATAGTGTGACCCCTGATGGGGTGAATGAAGCCGTCCCTCCGTCCTTGTCCTTTGCTTATTTGAATCCGTCATCTTGTGAAACTTTTGAGTACAATTCAGCATTTGTAATGGGCTGAGGAGAGGAAGAATCGAACTCACATACTGCAGTTAGTCGGAAATTTAATTTCAAGGCACGCAACTTCTCAAATGTTCGTGATGGTGGTTTAACAACAACTTTTAAACTTATAAACAAAAGAAAGTTTTTAAATTCATAGACTCTGTTGACTGATGACTGACTCTGTCTCTTTAAAGTTGGCAATATTCATCTGATTTTTACTATCCGCCCTTCTGTATATATATTTGGATACGTTTATGATTACCTGGAAAATATATTTAAAAAAATTCTGGCTGTCCAATTGCATTAAACATTTGAAATTTTCTGACACTTAAATAATCCGAAGAAAACATCGAAGACAAAAAATTCTGAACTTTACAAAACTCCGGCCAACCAAAAAAGGCGTCGTAAAGTTAATAAATACTGGCTTTTTAAACCATAAGAGATTAAAGAATTACGAGTGCCAAATTGAGGACGATTAATAAAATCTTTTGAGTTAAAATAAAAATTCTACCTAATATTGGGTTAAACTGGTATGGAGTTCGCATCAGGTTTTGTTAAACGCACGTATTAAATCTCCTAGAAATATATCTCCTAGTAATAATACAACATGCTAACTTTTTCAGTAAATCTTGCTTTTCAACTGATAAACAGTACACAACAATTTAACAACCATTTCAAATACTTTACAGCACTTCTGAGCGTAAATCTACCTCTGAATATGAATATGATTGAGCTTTCGAATAATTTCTAATATAATTTGAATATGTGATAAGTACTGAAACCAACATAATCTAAGAAGCTAGAAACCTTTATCAAGCTTAAGCAATCAATTATTAATCTACATCACCAATTTATGACACGATCCTTTTCCTCTTGTTCTTATAAGCTATAAATATTTATAAACCAAAAATTTCTATAAACAAAAAAAAACGTTTACCATAATTCTTCGTAAAAGTTAGAATTTCCATTAATATTTCTTAAAAATGTCAGAGAAAATTAAATTTTCATTATCTAATAAGAAGAAATTTCTAAATCAAAAGACGAAAAAAAAAACAAATATGTAAAGTAGTTGGAAAATATTACAAGAAGTTAAGGAAATTGGTTAAGAAAAGAACAGATGTTCCTCATTGGTTTTGATAGAATAAAATAATTGAAGGTTTGTTTTTGTTTAAAAAATAAGATTTCTTGTGAGTTTTCTAAGCAATTTCATGTACAAATTTGTTAAAATTTTAGTGTAATCTAATTATTCATAATTACTGTATCCTATAGCCCCATGAGCATGACACATGCCTCTTTTCCTATATATTGTTTATTTTGTGTGTTTTTAGACCTGCAGCTAAATTCTGTAGGTGTAAAGCGGTAAAGTATTAAACATTTCTTTATTTTTTAAATAAAAAACTTAATGCTTGTTGTTAGATAAACTGGACTATTCTTTAAAGTAAACAAATAATTATATGTGTTTGTGTATATATTTACTGAACACAAATCGTTCTATTTTAGTATTGGTTCGTTTTTCGACCAGATTAAATAATTATTTAATTAATCGTTTAGCGCTGTAATTTGACTTTTATCGATCAATGTTTGGATGGTTGGTGATGGTGTCATAAGTAAATGATCGTTTCTAGAGATTAATTATTTATATTTAAATACATTAACGGAACCTGTACATATGAATGCTTTTAACAATACGAATACAATTATATCGATTAACAATTGGTGCAACTTGTTTTGTTTTATATTCTTGTTGGCATTGATTTTGTGAGAGAAGTAATAACACATTTGTAGTATCTAGTAAAACTAGTGATTGATTGTAATTGCGGTGTTAATCTGTTAATAAATCAAAGTCTACTAAATAATTTTCAATTTGAAATCTTATGCTTTTATTGTAAATTATAGTCAATAATAATTAAAGCTGCATTAAATTTTGTAATATAGTTACTTTATTTCTTACCCAATGACGAGCAAACTAATGCTAATTTGTATTAATAATTTAAATGCCAATCTAAACCTTATTTAGGTTTTCGTGGTTTCCGTTTATTTCTATTTGTATTTTGTTTAAGTTATATATATATATATATATATATATATATATATATATATATATATATATATATATATATATATATATATATATATATATATATATATATATATATATATATATATATATATATATATATATATATATATATATATATATATATATATATAAAAGTTTGGAATACTTCCAATTAAAATCATTTTTTCTTTTCATATACATTAATTTAAATTAAAGTTCTTAGCAATTATAAAAAAACATTTTTTTTTCTACTTTTCTTTTTCAAATGAAAATGAAAATCTAATTAAAATTAAATTCGAAGAATAACCACTAACCATGAATTTTTTTTTATCTAATATCATAAGTCGCCGATCATTAGTAACAAAAATTTGTTTGAAGTTTGTCTTCTGGCTGGATATGTTTGGATTTCTGTTTTCAATAGATGTAAATATTATTTTAAGTTTTGTAAAAATAACTTAACTTTAATTCCAACAGTTTTTAGATATTAATTTACAAATAAAGAATATAGGTGGGATGTTAGTATTATTTTTTACTTTAATGAATATCAACAGATTACTTTAATTAATTAAGAAAACACTGTTACAAATCAGTTACAAAATAGAATAAAACAGCATAGAAAATTCAAATTTAACTAAACTTCTTTTCAAACATTTATAAACTTACAGTTTTCGATAATTATCAAGTTTGCGTTAGTTTATTTGGAGAAATATACATTTTTCAAAAAGTTTTCTCCAATTTTAATGTTATCGTTACCGGTGACATCAACGTCCACAACAAATCATGGTTGGAATTCTCCAAATCGAACGACGATGTTGACAATAGTGGAAAACTAGCAGAAATTTTTGCCGCGTCTCAGGGCCTATTCCAAATTGTTAAAAGCCCAACTTTCACTTCCCGTAATGGACTGTGATAATGGTTTTCTTTTAGATCTCTATCTTACCACAATGCCAGATATTACGAGTGTCAATGTCGCGAAAGGTAGTATTGGAAATTCGGATCATTATTTAATCTCACCAGTTAACAAAACTGATTTACTTAAAACTACAGCTCCCAAGCCCCGTAAAATATTTCACTACTCAAAAATGGATAAGAGTGGTCTTCAAAATTTTTTCCATAATTTCCCTTTCGACCGTCATTGTTTTTACACTGACAATGTAAATTTTTCTGCTCAAACCATTACAGAAACCATCCAACTTGCTATCAATAAATTCGTACCTTTTTCCATTGTAAAGCGGCACTTAGAAACAAACGTAGATCATTTAACATATGGATTCATAACAAAACTCTCGCTAATCGATCCCAATATCTAAAGACCAACAAAATATCTAACCAGATTATCTCAAACAAAAAGTCTGAAATTGACAGAGCGAAAGCTTCAAAACTTACGTCTATGTCTATTTCTGACAAGAGTTTCTACAGTGCCATCAATTCTTTAAATTCTGGTACAAAATCTTCTATTCCCCCTATTATTGATGGTGATTTAATCGTCAATGATCCCGCAAGAAAAGCTAACTTGTTCGCTGAACGCTTTGCTCTGAACTCCACTGTTTTGGGAACTCTTAAAGAAATACCCCAAATCCAGTCTTCAAGAGTTAATATGAATAAACTTCACTACAAACCCAAAATAGTCGCCAAACTTTTAAAGGGGTTAAACATCCACAAAGCCTCAGGAATGGACAATATTCCACCCATTATTTTAAAAACCTTTTCTAAAGAACTTGCACCAATTTTGACTAAAATATTCTACCAATCTTACAAATCTGGTATATTTCTCTCGTGCTAGAAATTGGCCAATGTCCAGCCCGTCCCCGAAAAGGGACCAAAATCCGATATCTCAAATTATAGGCCAATAGTCCGATATCTCAAATTATAGGCCAATAGTTTTACTCTCGGTCCTATCCAAAGTCTACGAGCATTATAACAATACACACATTTCAAAATTTCTGGAAGTATTCAATAGCCGACAGCCAATACGGTTTTTGAAACAAAAGATCAACCACCGATCTATTAAACTATGTAGCGCATTGTTGGAACAGCATACTTGAGAAAGGTGGTGAAACATACGTTATCGCTTTAGACATCTCCAAGGCATTTGATCAAGTCTGGCATGCCAACTTGATCCACAAGTTCGTTGCGTATGGTTTTCATCCCAATGTTGTGAAGCTGATTCAAAATTTTCTATCCAACCGATACATTTCGGTCTCCTTAGACGGATTTTCTTCTGAGTCTAAACTAATCAACGCTGGTGTACTTCAAGGCTCAGTATTGTCCCCAACCCTATTTTTGATTTATATCAACGAATTGTTGAAAATCACCAGCAACCCAATAAATAGTTTTGATGATGACAGTACTCTGCACAATTCGTTCGAGCCCCTTCCTTCAAGAGGTAAAATGCACGAACGAATTATTCCCGCCCGGAGAGACGGTGCTATAAACGAGAATAAAGACCTAAAAAATGTCGCCGATTGGGGTGACCAAAACCTGGTCAATTTCAACTCTACCAAAACACAGCTGTTGATTGTTTCCAGATCAAAGACCGAGTTCCCCAAAGATATTTTATTCAGTATGTGTGATGAACCAATAGGTAAATGTAAAAGCATTCGTTTATTGGGTGTCACAGTTTCAAATGACCTACTGGCGATGGCAAAAAGCGCGTCTAAAAAACTCGACCTCCTAAATAGATGCAAACAATTTTTCACTCCATACCAATTGCTCCATGTTTATAAGTCCTATATTCGTCCCTGTATTTAGTATTCTGGTGTCAAGTTTGGGGTGCTGCTTCGTTTCCATCTTGGCCCTCTTGGACTCTGTTCAAAAGCGGGCTAAACAAATTGTAGGTGATCGAACTTTGACATCAAAACTTGATTCTCTACAACATCGTCGCACTGCTGCTGACCTCGTTGTTTTTTACAAATATCGTCATCAACAGTGCTCAGATGAAATTAGCAGAATTATGCCTCAAATTTATTCTAAACCCCGTTCCACTCGACAATCGGCTACCGCAACCAGTCAAACGGTCTAGATCCCACGCTGTCATACTAGCAGATCGCAGAAAGACTTCTTTGTCCGAACTGTATACAAATGGAATAGTTTGCCGGAGTTCTTAGTCTCAGGTAACTTCAACCCGCAGAGGTTTAAAAAAAGCGTTCATCATGACCTTAGAACGCCAGTTGTTGTTGTTGTTGTTGTTGACCTAGGTCTTAAAAGGTATTTATGTGTTGTTGTGACACATATTGTAAACCCTATAACACAACACATTTTATTCAAAAAAAAAAATTTGGATGAGATTACATGAATGCGCTTAATGCTTTACAAACTGCTTGATTGTCCGACAAGACGGAATTCCTCTTATTATTGATAATTTTTCTTCAACCCTAAAGAAGGGCAGCAAATAATCATCATTCGAAAAAACCAAAAAATATCATTCCTTTAATAAAAAGTAATTATTCATATTGTACAATATCAAGCTTATTTTATTTAATTACATTTGAGTAAGACAAAGAGTACTACTAAAAAATATTTGATCTTGATTAATTCAATGAATTTATATTAAAAAAATAATAATTTATTAAAAGCAGCCGATTTGAGGAAAACCGCAGAACAAAAGTTTTCGGACTCGTCAAGGACAGGTGCCTCACGAAGTATAAAATATGTAGTACATGTAACAAATTTTATATTGGAAAAACAGGAAGAACTTTCATTGAGAGATTTAAAGCACAATGAACAAAAATAAACAAAATTTAAAGTCCATTTTCGCAAATGATCTAAATGATAATAACCATAACTACACCAGTTTTGAACAAAATTTAGATCCATTGCATCTATGTAGTAAAGGATTTTTAATGGATTCTCTTGAAGAGTTTGAAATTTATAAGGCATTCAAAAAATCTCCAAATTTAATTTGAAACGACCAATTATTATTTAATTCAAATATTTTGGATAATTCAATTTTGTAAATTTTCATTCTAAAACTTCAATTCATTTATATTTTATTCATAGTATTTTGATCAGTATGTCATATTTCTTAAAAAACAAGTAAATTTTATAGGTATGAAAATTATTTTAAACTATTTAATTAATAAAATGCTAGTATGCTATTTTTTCAATCAAAATTTAAAGAATGAATAATTGTTTTTATTTAGATTTAGTCATATTTTTTGTACCGAAGATGAATATTTAATATTCGAAACGCGTCAATAAATAAATATACTTACTAAAAAGATTGTTTTGTGGATTCAATTTAACAATAGTTTATTAATTTAAATTATTGATTTCATTTAATATACAACAACTTGGCGATCAAATAAAAAATATGGAGGGGCTGAAATCTCACAGCTCTGAGATATCAAGACTTCGGTCTGGGTTAAGGATTTTGATATAGTTTTCGGCAAAAAACTTTTATGAGCACATGATTTTAGTTTTGGGCAGCGATGTATATCAAACATAACTCTTTGTTAAATTACAGGTATTTTTTATCTCTGCTTAGAAATTTATTACAAAACTAACACGAAACATCAATACGATGCCGGAAAATTATAACAGATCATATATTAACATAATTTAGTGAAAAGATGATACACTCAGCAAACTACTCATTCATATTTCTTTCAAAATTCCAAAAATATTGTAAAAATTAATTAAAATCAAAGATTTTTCAAAATTCCAAAAATATTCCAAAAATTGGAATAAAATGTAATATTTAAACTTTTCTAAATTCCAATAATATTCCAAAAAAAACTTAAAAATTCAAACTTTTCCAAAATTCTAAAAATATTGCAAAAATTATTACAAAATCAATAATACAAACTTTTTTCAAAATTCCAAAAATATTTCAAAAACTATAACAAATTCAAAAATTTCCATGTCCAATTTCATTTTCAATTACATTTACGTCATAAAAACAACTACATTTTTTTTTCCAAAAAATTGGCTAAAAAAATAAATGAAATCATTTTTTGACACACTTGACATTATTTGTTTGACAAACTTATAATGCCATAATTCTCAATAATAATAAAAAAATTCATTTCAGACAAATAGTTAATTTTATTTTTTTTCAAAAAATTGGGTAAAAAAATAAATACAAATCTTTCTTTTGACACACTTGACAACATTTTTTTGACAAACTGATAATGCCATAATTCTCAATAATAATAATAATAAAATTTCATTTCAAACAAATAATTAATCTAATTTTTTTCCAAAAGATTGGGTAAAAAAATAAATAAAATTTTTTTTGACACACTTGACAACAGTTTTTGACAAACTTATAATGCCATAATTCTCAATAATAATAATAAAAATTCATTTCAAACAATTTAAAAAGGTTTTAAGTTAAATAAACTAAGTATAAATATAAGGATATCTTTTAAGCCTTAGTAAAAAAATTGCCCCTTTAGAATTGCAGTCTAATATCATTTTTGACTATAAAGCTTTTTTAATTGATTAAAGAAATATTAATTTCATAAATAAATAATTTTATTTTTTTTCAAAAAAATAAATCAAAATCTTTCTTTTGAAACACTTGACAACATTTTGACAAACCTATAATGCAATAATCTAGTTTTTGATCTCACATACCAATCCCTACCATCAAGATTTCTCCAAATTCAACGTTCCTACTCGTAATCACTTAAAATGAACGTTTTTAAGCCAAAAATAGGAAAATTTGCTGTTTTGACACACTTAATGATTTTTTGACACACTTCCGGTATGGTTATCGAACACAGCGTCCTTTCGGACCTGTCCCTTGAGTATACCTCTCTCTTTCTCTCTGGCGTTTACATCCCATGGAGGGATTTTGCCGTCTGTGCAATCAGCTTCCAATCGTCTCGTTCCATGACCAGTTGACCCCAGTTTCGACATCCTATATCACTAAGGTCTTGGATGATGTCATCACGCCAGCGTTGTCTAGGTCTTCCTCTTCGACGAACACCAGCTGGTTGTTGTTGGGACGCTTTTTTAATCATTCTATCTAATGGTGCCCTTTCTACATGACCAAACCATCTAATCCGGTTAGATTTAATGAATCCGATTACATCGCAGCCTCCAAGAAGCTGTCTGATTTCATGATTCATTCGGATTCTATACTGATTTTCAGCAACCTTACATGGACCATAAATTGTTCGTATGACTTTCCTCTCGAATGTTGATAAAATTCCACAATCGGAGGAAGTCAGTGTCCAGCTTTCGCTTCCAAAGGTAAGCACAGGTCGAATTAATGCTTTGTAAAGTGTGAGTTTGCACGACTGCGAAAGATGTTTAGATCGCAAAAGTTTTGAGTATGCGTAGAAAACTCTGTATGCGGCTGAGACACGAGCTTTAATATCTGCCTGCATGTCATTTGACGATGTTATTACAGACCCGAGGTATTTGAAGTTTTCTACACGTTCCACTTCATAGTCGCCAGTATTCAGATTGCCGGGAGGTATATTCCTGGATGTTGTTAAAAGTTTAGTCTTGCCGGTGTTAATGCATAATCCAAGTCGTTTAGCATTTCTTTCAAGCTGAGAGAGGCTACCCTTGATATCGCTTGTTCTACGTCCGAGAAGCACAATATCATCTGCATAGCCAAGAGTTTGACTAGATTTGTGCAAAAGAGTCAGAAACTGACCCTTCGATTACTATTCTACAGTTTGATCCTACACATTGATCCTACACTTTGATCCTACTATTCTACAGTTTGATGTTGTGAGTTTGCACAGAGAAACAAGTTTCTCTGGAATACAAAGGCATATGAGTGCAGACCAGAGGTTGTCGCGGATGATGCTATCATATGCTAGCTTGAAATCAACGTAGAGCTGGTGAATGCTGATGTTGTACTCCCAACATTTTTCCAGAATCATCCTTAAGGTAAAACATTGATCTGTGGTTGAACGGTTGGGACGAAAACCACACTGATAGTCGCCGATGATAGATTCGGCAAACGGGATGAGCCGAGCGAGTACGACATTAGCTAGTATTTTATATGCAGTGTTCAACAGTGCGATTCCACGATAATTTGCACACTTTAGGCGGTCACCTTTTTTATGTAGCGGAACAATAAGAGCTGTTTTCCATTCAGCAGGTAGTTCTTCTTGGTCCCAGATTGCAAGAATCAGATCATATATACGTGAGACCAGAGCTGCTCCTCCATTCTTAAGTAGTTCTGCAGGGATTCCATCGATACCTGGTGATTTGCCATTTTTTAATTTTTTGATGGCAGCTTCCACTTCTTCTATTGTTGGGTAAGGGACAAAAATCTCCTCACTTGACGGAGCAATTGCTCGAATAGGATGAACTTCGTTCGTCCTATTCAGTAGGTCTTGAAAGTGGGATCGCCATACTTCCAGCACATCACGTTCACTTGTTGTAAGCTCGTTGTTTCCATTTTTGATGGCTGTAGATCTTGGGTGGAAATCTTTGGTCAGATTCCGCGCATTGGCAAAACACTCTTTCGAATTTCCATTAGCCGCATGTTGGTTGATGTTTTCGATACAGCTCTTCATGTGTTCGCGTTTCTTTTTCCGTAGAAGTTTGCTGAGGCTTTTCTGGCGCATAGATAATCAGTTTGGGAGCTTCGGGTGTTTCTTGTTAACCATTTTTCTCGCAGTTTTTGTTTGTGCTCAATGCTTTCGCGGCACTCGTCATCAAACCATTCGTTACGTGATTTCGGTGGTCGTTTTCCGATTGTAGTTTGTGCTGCGGATATGATGGTTGATTGAAGCGTTTGCCATTCTTCTTGTATGTTTAATGGCATCTCAGATGGGATGTCATGCTCTTCTATGTTTTGCGTTACAATTTCCTGATATCTATTCAGTGTTTCCAGGTGTTTAAATGCTTCGACATTCCAGCGCACGGTCTTTTTTGCTTGCCTATTAAATGTAGATGATAATTTGCACTTATACTTAAAGATGACAAGCATATGATCGGTGTCCATATCAGCACCTCTGTATGATCGAACGTCAGTTACACTTGTAGAGTGTCTCTTAGAAATCATGACGTGATCGATTTGATTTTCAGTTCTTCCATCATTTGATTTCCACGTTGCTTTGTGGATTCTCTTATGAGGAAAGAAAGTGCTAGAAATTACTAAATCATACATCATAGCCAGTTCAGCTGTGCGAAAGCCGTTTTTGTTACTAGCATGATGCAAGCTGTTAGGGCCGACATGTGTTTTAAGTTCTGCACTTCTACCAATTTGCGCATTGAAGTCACCTACCACGATTTTTATATCGTGCCGCGGGATGTTATTGATGACTTCTTCGAGTTCTAGAAAGAACAGGTCTTTAATGTCATCTGCTTTGTCTTCAGTAGGTGCATGAACATTGATGATCGTTACATTAAATTTTTGCGTGCGGATTCTCATTGTGCATATCCGCATATTAATTGGGCGAAAGTCGATAACATGTTGATTCACGCGACGATGTGTGAGAAAGCCAACTCCAAATTCTCCTCCGTTTTCATGACCGCAATAGTAGAGAGTGTATCCCTTGGCTGTTTCGTGGATTCCACTCCCTGGCCATCTTAGTTCTTGTAACGCCACTATATCCAGTGTATAGCTATTGATTTGGTTTGTAAGTTTCAGTAGATCTCCTGGTCTTCTAAGGCTTAGCACGTTCCAGGTTCCCATTTTTAAATCGTAGTCCGGGTACAGTTTCCGAGGTCGTTCTAATAATGAATCCGAGATAATCCGAGGCCTGTGGACAGAATTCATGACAAGTAGTTTTTTACGGAAATGGGGTGTTAGCCCTTCGCCCAACCCAAATTTTCGTGAATGGGTTCGTTCTGCATCTTAAGGTCACCAAAAACAACCTTTTTACATGTTTATATAGCGAGCCGCTTGATCCAAGACAGACGCCCACTACAAACCGCCCCTAACATGGAGAACAGACGCTTGCTACACGTTTATATAGCGAGCCGCTTGATCCAAGACAGACACCCGCTCCAAGCCGCCCCTAACATGGAGAACAGACGCTTGAGTTGCATTGGTTTTGTGGCGCCAATGACTCGCCATGGTGCAGAATCATTGAGTATAAGCAGTATTTACTCTGCCCCTCTCAACTACACCAACCTAATTCTGTTAGCATTACCCAGGTAGCACGGCGTGGACGTAGAATTTCGGATTTCACTACCTTTCCACTACCTTGAGTATACCTATTTTTAGAAAAAAAATTTTGAAATCCCTCCAGTGGTTTTCCCTGCAGCGTAGGCAATGACGGCCGGACAGACGGACGGCTGGCAGACAGATATACATTTTTTTTTTGAAATGCCAAAAAAGTAGGGGTAAGAATTTCACTTTTGGCTCATGAATGTAATACTTAGGAGTTAGGTCTTTCAGACCGAATTAAAATTTAAAATTTGCAATGGTGAAGATTCAAATTTGAAATCAGGATTTTCAGAATCTTTAGCATTTCATTCCTATATATATTTGTAACTACATGACAATTTCGGATTTCAAATTCGGACTAAATGATGTGGAGTGTGACATTATGAACCAATGTAAGCGCATTTTAGAATGTTGTTATTTGGAATTAAAAATTGAGAATTTCTAAATTTCAAAATTTCAGAATTTTGAAGAGACTTGAAGGAACATTGAATCGACAGCATGAGATCACGAGTATAAAATTGCAAAAAATTTTGAAATATTGATAAAGAGTTGGGAATTGGGATGACCTGAAATATAAAAATTTATTTTTGAAAATTCTATTTTTTGCCCGAATTTGGGGTTTTAATCTTAGAACTTAGTCTTTAAATTTTGATATAAAATAGTGAAATTAAAAATCTATAAATAATTTTTTAACTAACCATTTGAGAAATGGAGTTGCAACTTTGAAATTTATATATACGTCATGAGTTTGGCAATTTTAAAATATGAGTTTTAAATTTTGTAACTTAAAAATGGGAAATAGAAATTTGAATTTGCTTTTGTTAAAAGTTAATAGAGAATGATGAATTTGGTATTCTTAAATTTTGAGAATTTTTATTTAGAAACTTAGAGCCAATATGTGAGCATATAATGTACATGTTTGCGGCTATTTTTAATCAATATTCAAAACTTTTAGCGTATAGATTTTTATTATATTAAATAAATTAGTTTTATTTCTTTTTTATCTATATGTAATGTTTACTTCCTCATAAACGTACTTATGATAGTTTTATTGTTTTTCTTAAATCTACCAATCAATTTCTTACGATTAAGCAACAATTCATATTAAAAAAAATTTTATGATCTCTCTAGAGCAATAATAATATTTCCTCAATTCAGATTTAACTGCAAAACTCTACTTCTATTCAGTAATTATTTCTTGCATCAAGAAAATAATAAAATATGGAGGGGCTGAAATCTTACAGCTCTGAGATATCAAGACTTCGGTCAGGGTTAAGGATTTTTATATAGTTTTCGGCAAAAAACTTTTATGAGGACATGGTTTTTAGTTTTGGGCAGCGATGTATATCAAACATAACTTTTTGTTAAAGTACAAGTATTTTTTAGCTCTGTTTAAAAATTTATTACAAAACTAACACGAAACATAAATACGTTGCCGGAAAATTATAATCAAAATTCCAAAAATATTGTTAAATTAAATAAAACCAAACTTTTTCAAAATTCCAAAAATATTCCAAAAATTAGAATAATATCAAATATTTAAATTTTTTCTAAATTCCAATAATATTTCAAAAATTCTTAAAAATTCAAACTTTTTCCAACTTTCTAAATATATTGCAAAAATTATTACAAAATCAGAAATTGAAAATTTTTTCAAAATTCCAAAAATTATAATAATATCAAAAATTAAAAATTTTCCAAAATTCTTAAAATATTCCAAAAATTCTTACAAAATCAAAAATTAAAACTTTTGCCGAAATTCTAAAAATATTGCAAAAATTATTGCAAATTCAACAATACAAACTATTTCAAAATTTCAAAAATATTTCCAAAACTATTTGTTCAATAATTTCCATGTCCAATTTCATTTTAAATTACATTTAAAATAAATAATAATAAAATATCATGTCACAAACCATTAATTTTATTTTTTTGTAAAAAAATTGGGTAAAAAATAAATAAAAACCTTTCTTTTGACACACTTGACAACTTCTTTTGACAAACTTATAATGCCAAAATTCTCAATAATAATAATGAAATTTCATTTCAAAGAAACAATTTTATTTTTTTCCAAAAAATTGGGTAAAAAACTATTTAAAAATCTTTTGACACACTTCACAACATTTTTTTGACAAACTTATAATGCCATAATTCTCAATAATAATAATAAAATTTCATTTCAAACAAACAATTTTATTTTTTTTCCGATAAATTGGGTAAAAAAATAAAAAAAAATCTTTCTTTTGACACACTTGACAACATTTTTTTGATAAACTTATAATGCCATAATTCTTAATAATAATAATAATATTTCATTTCAAACAAACAATTAATTTTATTTTTTTTTCCAAAAAATTAGGTAAAAAATAAATAAAAATCTTTCTTTTGACACCTTGACAACATTTTTTTTGACAAACTTATAATGCAATAATCTAGATTTAGGTCTCACATACCAATCCCGACCATCAAGATTTCTCCAAATTCAATGTTCCTACTCGTAATCACTTAAAATAAACGTTTTTTAAGCAAAAAATATGCAAATATCCTTGTTTTGACACGTTTTCGATTTTTTTTGACACACTTCCGGTACAGTTATCGAACACATCGTCCTTTCGGCTCTTCCTATTAGGTAAACGTATTTTTAGAAAAAAAAGTGAAATTCTTACCCCCACTTTTTTTGACATTTCTCGACGTTTTAGGACCTCCTGATTCTAAAAAAGCAAAAAAAAATGTATGTCTGTCTGCCGGCCGTCCGCCGTCATTACCTACGCTGCAGGGAAAACCGCTGGACGGATTTCAAAATTTTTCTAAAAATTGGTATTCACAAGGGACAGGTCCGAAAGGACGCTGTGTTCGATAACTGTACCGGAAGTGTATCGAAAAAATCATTATGTGTGTCAAAAATAGCAAATTTTCATATTTTTGGCTTAAAAAACGTTCATTTTAAGTGATTACGAGTAGGAACATTAAATTTGGAGAAATCTTGATGGTAGGGATTGGTATGTGAGATCAAAAACTAGATTATTGCATTATAAGTTTGTCAAAAAAATGTTGTCAAGTGTGTCAAAAGAAAGATTTTTATTTATTTTTTTACCTAATTTTTTGGAAAAAACATAAAATTAATTGTTTGTTTGAAATGAGATTTTATTATTATTATTGAGAATTATGGCATTATAAGTTTGTCAAAAAAATGTTGTCAAGTGTGTCCAAAGAGAGATTTTTTTTTATTTTTACCCAATTATTTGGAAAAAAATAAAATTGTTTCTTTCAAATGAAATTTTATTATTATTATTGAGAATTATGGCATTATAAGTTTGTCAAAAAAACGTTGTCAAGTGTGCAAAAAATTATTTCATTTATTTTTTAGCCAATTTTTTGGAAAAAAAATGTAGCTGTTTTTATGACGTAAATGTAATTGAAAACTATGGAGTGGCTGAAATCTCACAGCTCTGAGATATCAAGACTTCGGTCTGGGTTAAGGATTTTAATATAGTTTTCGGCAAAAAGCTTTTATGAGGACATGGTTTTTAGTTTTGGGCAGCGATGTATATCAAACAAAACTCTTTGTTAAAGTTCAAATATTTTCTTATCTCTGTTTAGATATGTTTTACCAAACTAACACGAAACATCAATACGTTGCCGGAAAATTACAACAGATCATAAATTAACATAACTTAGTGAAAACATAATACACTCAGCAAACTACTCAAAAACCTCTCCATTTAGCGTTTCGATAAAATATTAATCACAAATTCATATTTCTTTCACAACTCCAAAAATATTGTAAAAATTAAATAAAATCAAACTTTTTTCAAAATTCTAAAAATATTCCAAAAATTATTACAAAATCAAAAATTGAAACATTTTTCAAAATTCCAAAATAATAAAATCAAAAATTATAAATTTTTCAAATTTCTAAAAATATTCCAAAAATTCTTACAAAATCAAAAATTAAAACTTTTTCCAAAATTCTAAAAATATTGCAAAAATTATTACAAAATCAAAAATACAATCTTTTTTCAAAATTCCAAAAATATTTCAAAAACTATAACAAATTCAAAAATTTCAATGTCCAATTTCATTTCCAATTACATTACGTCATAAAAACAGCTACATTTTTTTTGACACACTTGACAACTTTTGACACACTTGACAACTTTTTTTGACAAACTTACAATGCCATAATTCTCAATAATAATAATAAAATTTCATTTGAAACAAATAATTAATTTTATTTTTTTCCAAAAAATTGGGTAAAAAAATAAATAAAAATCTTTCTTTTGACACACTTGACAACATTTTTTTGACAAACTTATAATGAAATAATCTAAATTTTGGTCTCACATACCAATCCCGACCATCAAAATTTCTCCAAATTCAATGTTCCTACTCGTAATCACTTAAAATGAAGGTTTTTTAAGCAAAAAATATGCAAATTTCCTGGTTTTGACACACATAATGATTTTTTGACCCACTTCCGGTACAGTTATCGAACACATCGTCCTTTCGGCTCTTTTTATTGAGTATACCTATTTTTAGAAAAAAAAATTTTTCAAATCCGTAAAGCCCTTTTCTAGATTTCGTCGGTTGTGACGGCCGGCCGGCAGACAGACATACATTTTTTTTTGCTTTTTTAGAATCAGGAGGTCCTAAAACGTCGAGAAATGTCAAAAAAAGTGGGGGTAAGAATTTCACTTTGAGCTCATGAATGTAATACTTAGGTCTTTCAGACCGAAGTAATATAAAATACTAAACAGAAATTTATTAAATTTCGTTTATGTTTGGTTTTTTTTTTTTTCTTTCCCTACCGTATACTCTTCAGTCGTCTTTTCTATGGTATGGGTACGCTTTTTCGTTCCTTGTGTATTTTATATTTAGATTAAGTTACAATCATTACTATCGTAAAGATAAAATCTTGAATGGAAAAATGTTCGGTTGCAATAACACGAGTCAATTAAAATTTTTCGCAAGTTTTTTAAAATTAAATAGTAAACCGCACAATTAAATTTTAATAAAATTTTATTTTTTAACGGTTTTGCTAAGGGCCGATTGTATGAATACGGATAGAAGATAAATCCTCGGCTAAATCGTCGTTTGTATTGTATGAATCAGGATAGATTAAATTCTATTCTCAGATTTATTCTTTCTTTTTCTTTTATAAAACAAAGGATAAAACAATTTTTTTTTTTTTTGAAATGCGCATAGCAGGACAATTTTGTTTTGAATTTGTGGTTATTTTAATTTAAATTTCTGCGTTTCTAAAATTTGTTTTTTGATATAAATTAAAAGTAAAAATATGGAGGGGCTGAAATCTCACAGCTCTGAGATATCAAGACTTCGGTCTGGGTAAAGGATTTTGATATAGTTTTTGGCAAAAAACTTTCACGAGGACATGGTTTTTAGTTTTGGGCAGCGATGTATATCAAACATAACTCTTTGTTAAAGTAGAAGTATTTTTTATATCTGTTTAAAAATTTATTACAAAACTAACACGAAACATCAATACGTTGCTGGAAAATTATAATCAAAATTCCAAAAATATTGTTAAATTAAATAAAATCAAACTTTTTCAAAATTCCAAAAATATTCTAAAAATTAGAATGAAATCAAATATTTAAACTTTTTCTAAATTCCGATAATATGCCAAAAATTCTTAAAAATTCGACATTTTCCACAATTCTAAAAATATTGCAAAAATTATTACAAAATCAAAAATTAAAACTTTTTTCAAAATTCCAAAAATTATAATAAAATCAAAAATTTAAAATTTTTCAAAATTCTAAAAATATTCCAAAAATTCTTACAAAATCAAAAATTAAAACTTTTTCCGAAATTCTAAAAAAATTGCAAAAATTATTGAAAAATCAAAAATGCAAACTTTTTCAAAATTCCAAAAATATTTCAAAAACTATAACAAATTCAAAAATTTCAATGTTCAATTTCATTTTCAATTACATTTACGTCATAAAAACAGCTACATATTTTTTCCAAAAAATTGGCAAAAAATAAATGATATGACATTTTTTGACACACTTGACAACATTTTTTTGACAAACTTATAATGCCATAATTCTCAATAATAATAATAAAATTTCATTTCCAACAAACAATTAATTTTATTTTTTTTCCAAAAAATTAGGTAAAAAAAAAATAAAAATTTTTCTTTTGACACACTTGACAACATTTTTTTGACAAACTTATAATGCAATAATCTAGTTTTTGATCTCACATACCAATCCCGACCATCAAGATTCCCGCAAATTTAATGTTCCTACTCGTAATCACTTAAAATGAACGTTTTTTAAGCCAAAAATATGAAAATTTGCTATTTTTGACACACATAATGATTTTATTGACACACTTCCGGTAAAGTTATCGAACACAGCCTCCTTTCGGACCTGCATCTTGTGAATACCTGTTTTTAGAAAAAGAAATTTTTGAAATCCCTCCAGCCGTTTTCCCTGCAGTGTAGGTAATGACGGCGGCCGGCGGCCGACAGACAGACATACATTTTTTTTTTTTTGCTTTTTTAGAATCAGGAGGTCCTAAAACGTCGAGAAATGTCAAAAAAAGTAGGGGTAAAATTTCTCTTTGAGCACAATGGTTTACCACAGGGTTCCGTCCTGGCGCCATTACTTTTTAATCTGTACATTCATGACATTCCTGACACAACATCAAAGAAATTTGGTTACGCTGATGATTGGACCCTGGCCACTCAAAACAAAGACATGGGTGTTTTGGAGGATTTGCTCTCAACTGACCTAGCGATAATGAATGACTATTTTCGAACGTGGAGTTTATTTCCCAATCTAAGCAAAACCGAGAGCTCCTGTTTCCACTTAAACAACAAACTGGCAAAACACGAACTATCAGTGTTATTTAACGGCACTGTCATTAAATATAATCAACAGCCAAAGTACCTGGGCATTACTCTCGATAGAACTCTTTCTTTTAAACTCCACCTAGAAAATACGTCACAAAAACTTAAAACGAGAAACAATATATTGCACAAACTGGCAGGCTCTACATGGGGTGCTACTCCAGCTACCCTCCGAACAACTGCTCTAAGTCTGGTTTACTCAGTGGCTGAGTATGGCGCACCAGTCTGGTTGAATAGCACACATACTCAAAAAGTTGACTGCCAGCTGCATGCTACGATGCGTACTATAAGTGGTACTATCAGATCCACCCCTTTACCTTGGCTCCCTGTGTTAAGCAACATCGCTCCACCTGCACTCAGACGCTCGCATGCTCTCATGCATGAACATGAAAAGGTAACTAACAACACCACGTTACCCTTGCACGAATATTACGGTGACCACACTCATTGTCGATTGAAGTCAAGAAAGCCTCCACATAAAACTGCCAGCAACCTGCTGGCAACTGATTTTAATATCTTGGATGCCTGGGACACCTCCTGGCAACATTACAACACAACTGGCCTTTCTATTACTAACCCGACTTCTACCCAACCTGGTTTCGATTTGCCACGTCATACCTGGACTACATTAAACCGAATAAGAACGAATCATGGACGTTGTGCTGATTCTTTCTACAAGTGGGGCATTTCAGAGTCCCCTGAGTGTGACTGCGGCGCTCCACAACAAACTATAAAACACATTGCAACTGTGTGTCCAATTCGACGTTACAATGGCAACATCTCAGACATCCATTTGGCAACTCCCGATGTAGTAGCATGGATAGACTCGCTCGATGTAAACATCTAATGTTCAAATGTACTGCTCAATGTTCAAATATTTTACTTTTTAATTTTTACTTAAAAGACGCGCAATCAAATCGATTGTAAGTTCATTTAATGTGTATCCATGTATTGTTTTAGGTAGATTTCATAGAAGAGTCTACCTATTTTTAAGTTTAATTTTTTAATGTGTCACAAAAAAAACCATACGCTAAATAAAATAAAAATTTGAGCTCATGAATGTAATACTTAGGTCTTTCAGACCGAAGTAATGAAATTGAACATGGACATTTTTGAATTTGTTATAGTTTTTGAAATATTTTTGGAACTTTGAAAAAGTTTGTATTTTTGATTTTGTAATAATTTTTGCATTATTTTTAGAATTTCGGAAAAAGTTTTAAGTTTTGATTTCGTAAGAATTTTTGGAATATTTTTAGAATTTTGAAAAATTTTTAATTTTTGATTTTATTATAATTTTTGGAATTTTGAAAAAATCTTCAATTTTTGATTTTGTAATAATTTTTGCAATTTTGGAAAAAGTTTGAATTCTTAAGAATTTTTGGACTATTATTGGAATTTAGAAAAAGTTTCAATATTTGATTTCATTCTAATTTTTGGAATATTTTTGGAATTTTGAAAAAGGTTTCAATTTTTGATTTTGTTATAATTTTTGCAATATTTCTAGAATTTTGAAAAAAATTGAATTTCTGAATTTTATTTACATGTATATATATATTTAGAATTTTGAAAAAAGTTTCATTTTTTTATTTTGTAGGAATTTTTGGAATATTTTTAGAATTCTGAAAAATTTTAAATTTTTGATTTTATTATAATTTTGAAAAAAGTTTTAATTTTTGATATTTTAATAATTTTTGCAATAGTTTTAGAATTTTGGAAAAGTTTGAATTTTTAAGAAATTTTGGAATATTATCGGAATTTAGAAAAAGTTTAAATATTTGATTTCATTCTAGTTTTTGGAATTTTGAAAAAGTTTGATTTTATTTAATTTAACAATATTTTTGGAATTTTGATTATAATTTTCCGGCAACGTATCGATATTTCGTGTTAGTTTTGTAATAATTTTTTAAACAGATTTAAAAAAATACTTGTACGTTAACAAAGAGTTATGTTTGATATACATCGCTGCCCAAAACTAAAAACCATGTCCTCGTGAAAGTTTTTTGCCGAAAACTATACCAAAATCCTTTTCCCAGACCGAAGTCTTGATATCTCAGAGCTGTGAGATTTCAGCCCCTCCATATTTTTTATAGTCTAATTAAATAAATAATCAAATAAACAAAAAATTGTAGTATCATAGTAAATTAGTTTTTCTCAATTTGCTTTAATCAATTAACAGCCTTGACGACCTCACTGGCTCGTTAGAAAATGTTTGTAGAACAAAAAAGATAATATTTGGTGTTCTGTGTTTTTATCTTTTGATCCAGACGCTGCTTTATTTTCTTTAATTTTTGTTTTAAATTAACGATTGAAAACAATAAAATTCTCCATCATATTTCTAAAAATTTTACAGAATCACGTTTTAATGAACCAGCAACCTAATTTTAAAAATATGGAGGGGCTGAAATCTCACAGCTCTGAGATATCAAGACTTCGGTCTGGGTTAAGGATTTTGATATAGTTTTCGGCAAAAAGCTTTTATGAGGACATGGTTTTTAGTTTTGGGCAGCGATGTATATCAAACATAACTCTTTGTTAAAGTACAAGTATTTTTTATCTCTGTTTAAAAATTTATTACAAAACTAACACAAAACATTAATACGTTGCCGGAAAATTATAATCAAAATTCCAAAAATATTGTTAAACTAAATAAATCAAACTTTTTTCATAATTCCAAAAATATTCCAAAAATTAGAATAATATCAAATATTTCAACTTTTTCTAAACTCCGATAATATTCCAAAAATTCTTAAAAATTTAAACTTTTCCAAAATTGGCTAAAAAAATAAATAAAATCATTTTTTGACACACTTTGCATTATTTTTTTGACAAACTTATAATGCCATAATTCTCAATAATAATAATAAAATTTTTTCAAACAAACAATTTTATTTTTTCCCAAAAAATTGGGCAAAAAATAAATAAAAATCTTTCTTTTGACACACTTGACAACATTTTTTTTCACAAACTTATAATGCAATAATCTAGTTTTTGATCTCAAATACCAATCCCTACCATCAAAATTTCTCCAAATTTAATGTTCCTACTCGTAATCACTTAAAATGAACGTTTTTTGAGCCAAAAATATGAAAATTTGCTATTTTTGACCGCCTCTAGCGGTTTTCACTGCAGTGTAGGTAAAGACGGCCGGACGGCCGGCCGGCCTACAGACAGACATACATTTACTTCGGTCTGAAAAACCAAAGTATTTCATTCATGAGCCAAAAATGAAATTCTTACCCCTCCCCCTTTTTTTGGCATTTCTCGACGTTTTAGGACCTACTGACTCTAAAATAGCGAAAAAAAAATGTGTGTCTGTCTGTAGGCCGGCCGTCCGTCCGTCATTACCTACGCTGCAGGGAAAACCACTGAAGGTATTTTTTTTCTAAAAACTTTTTTTCTAAAAATAGGTATTCACAAGGGACAGGTTCGAAAGGACGCTGTGTTCGATAACTGTACCGGAAGTGTGTCAAAAAAATCATTATGTGTGTCAAAAATAGCAAATTTTCATATTTTTGGCTTAAAAAACGTTCATTTTAAGTGATTACGAGTAGGAACATTAAATTTGGAGACATCTTGATGGTCGAGATTGGTATGTGAGATCAAAAACTAGATTATCGCATTAATAGTTTGTCAAACAAAATGTTGTCGAGTGTGTCAAAAGAAAGCGTTTTATTTATTTTTTACCTAATTTTTTGGAAAAAAAAATTAAATTAATTGTTTGTTTGAAATGAAAGTTTATTATTATTATTGAGAATTATGGCATTATAAGTTTGTCAGAAAAATGTTGTCAAATGTGTCAAAAGATTTTTATTGAGTTTTTAACCAGTTTTTTACCCAGTCAAGTGTGTCAAAAAATGATTTCATTTATTTTTATAGCCAATTTTTTGGAGAAAAATGTAGCTGTTTTTATGACGTATATGTAATTGAAAATGAAATTGGACATGGAAATTTTTGAATTTGTTATAGTTTTTGAAATATTTTTGGAATTTTGAAAAAAGTTTGTATGTTTGATTTTGTAATAATTTTTTTGCAATATTTTTAGAATTTTGGAAAAAGTTTTAATTTTTGATTTTGTAAGAATTTTTGGAATATTTTTAGAATTTTGAAAAATTTTAAATTTTTGATTTTAGTATAATTTTTGGAATTTTGAAAAAAAATTTCTAGTTTTGATTTTGTAATAATTTTTGCAATATTTTTAAAATTTTGGAAAAAGTTTGAATTTTTAAGAATTTTTGGAATATTATTGAAATTTAGAAAAAGTTTATATATTTGATTTTGTCCTTATTTTTGAAATATTTTTGGAATTTTGAAAAAAGTTTCGATTTTTGATTTTGTTATAATTTTTGCAATATTTTTAGAATTTTTAAAAAAGGTTTTAATCTTAGATTGTGTAATATGTAATTACTTCGGTCTGAAAGACCTAAGTATTACATTCATGAACTAAAAGTGAAATTCTTACCCCCACTTTTTTGGCATTTCTCGACGTTTTAGGACCTACTGATTCTAAAAAAGCAGAACAAAAAATGTGTGTCTGTCTGTAGGCCGGCCGTCCGTCCGTCATTACCTACGCTGCAGGGAAAACCGCTGAAGGTATTTTTTTTTTCTAAAAATAGGTATTCACAAGGGACAGGTCCAAAATTACGCTGTGTTCGATAACTGCACCGGAAGTGTGTCAAAAAAATCATTATGTGTGTCAAAAATAGCAAATTTTCACATTTTTGGCTTAAAAAACGTTCATTTTAAGTGATTACGAGTAGGAACATTAAATTTGGAGAAATCTTGATGGCCGATATTGGTATGTGAGATCAAAAACTAGAATATTGCATTATAAGTTTGTCAAAAAAATGTTGTTGAGTGTGTCAAAAGAAAGATTTTTATTTATTTATTACCTAATTTTTTGGAAAAAAATAAAATTGTTTGTTTGAAAAACTTTTATTATTATTATTGAGAATTATGGCATTATAAGTTTGTCAAAAAAATGTTGTCAAGTGTGTCAAAATATTTTTATTTATTTTTTACCCAATTTTTTGGAAAAAAATAAAATTGTTTGTTTGAAATGAAATTTTATTATTATTATTGAGAATTATGGCTTTATAAGTTTGTCAAAAAATGTTGTGAAGTGTGTCAAAAATGATTTCATTTATTTTTTTAGCCAAATTTTTGGAAAAAATAATGTAGCTGTTTTTATGACGTAAATGTAATTTAAAATGAAATTGGACATGGAAATTATTGAATTTGTTATAGTTTTGGAAATATTTTTGGAATTTTGAAAAAGTTTGTATTGTTGAATTTGCAATAATTTTTGCAATATTTTTAGAATTTCGGCAAAAGTTTTAATTTTTGATTTTGTAAGAATTTTTGGAATATTTTTAGAATTTTGAAAAATTTTTAATTTTTGATATTATTATAATTTTTGGAATTTTGAAAAAATTTTCTATTTTTGATTTTGTAATAATTTTTGCAATATTTTTAGAATGTTGAAAAAAGTTTGAATTTTTAAGAATTTTTGAAATATTATTGGAATTCAGAAAAAATTTAAATATTTGATTTTATTCTAATTTTTGGAATATTTTTGGAATTTTGAAAAAGTTTGATTTTATTTTATGATTATAATTTTCCAGCAACGTATTGATGTTTCGTGTTAGTTTTGTAATAAATTTTTAAAAAGAGCTAAAAAATACTTGTACTTGAACAAAGAGTTATGTTTGATATACATCGCTGCCCAAAACTAAAAAACATGTCCTCATAAAAGTTTTTTGCCGAAAACTATAAACAAATCCTAAGCCCAGAACGAAGTCTTGATATCTCAAAGCTGTGAGATTTCAGCCCCTCCATTTTTTTTTGCTTTTTTAGAATCAGTAGGTCCTAAAACGTCGAGAAATGCCAAAAAAAGTGCGGGTAAGAATTTCACTTTGAGCACATGAATGTAATACTTAGGATTTTCAGACCGAAGTAAATGTTACAATAATATAGCTTCTAGAAAAACAAAATTTAAATTTTATTGATACTAAACTGAAAATATGGAGGGGCTGAAGTCTCACAGCTCTGAGATATCAAGACTTCGGTCTGGGTTTAGGATTTGTATATAGTTTTCGGCAAAATACTTCTATGAGGACATGGTTTTTAGTTTTGGGCAGCGATGTATATCAAACATAACTCTTTGTTCAAGTACAAGTATTTTTATCTCTGTTTCAAAATGTATATACAATGTACAAAAATGTACAAAATCAAAAATTGAAAATTTTTTCAAAATTCCAAAAATTATAATAAAATCAAAAATTTTTCAAAATTCCAAAAATATTCCAGAAATTCTTACAAACTCAAAATTTAAAACGTTTTCCGAAATTCTAAAAATATTGCAAAAATTATTCCAAAATCAAAAATACAAACTTTTTCCAAATTTCAAAAATATTTCAAAAACTATTGAAACTTATATATGTATCACATACATCATGTCAACTGCTATTTTGAACAAATGCACTAAATCGTTTTTTGAAATCTGGTTTTCAAAAAAATTATCAAAATGCCATTCCGTGTGGAAGTATTTGGTATAATATACAATAGAACCAATTTCCGTGCAATGGGCAAAAATGAAATGGAACATTTTTATGACCGTATGTATATAAATGTATGTATATATGTGTTGAATGGTCTAGTGGTTAGCACTACATCCATTTAGGTCAAAGTGTTGTTATACAAAGTCATTAACAACCATCAACACACTGGCTATACAATAACACTGGACACTGGAGTGGTTATACAATTAACCGGTAATCAACCAATATGGCTGATAAATTGGACACAACAACATATGGGTGATCCTGATCACCCATACATAAATAATCGATTAAATTAAGTCTTTAAGTGAAACTCGACCATAAAAAGATTGAATTGAGGTTAATGCAGGTGAGGGACACTTATGCTTGTTGACAGCTTACATTCCTATATGAAACACATATCGCTAAAAAACACTATATAATAACCTTTCTGTATTTGAATGAAACATTGTGTCCAAATTTCAAGAGAATCGATCCAGTATATTCCTAGATTACCTATTTTGAACCAACGAACATTTACATTTTTATTTAGCATATATAGATATGTAGATAGAAGATAGATAGATAGATTAATAGATTGATCAGTTATCGACTACTGAGAATTGAAGAGTATTCCAGTGCTAATATCGCAATTAAAAAATAGAGGTTGGTGTTAGAAGGGGAAAATTAAGGATTATATGTATTTTGTAATGTCAAATCATAAAAAAATAAAAATAAAAAATTTTGTCTGAAAAATACAAAACATTTTGGAGGGGAGGGTCCCCCTTATCACTTATGTGTATAAAAAATAGTTTACGACCGATTCTCAGACCTACCATATATACACATAAAATTTCATGGAAATCAGTCGGGCCGTTTCGGAGGAGTATTTGAAGAGTATTCCAGTACTAATATCGCAATTAAAAAATGGAGGTTGGAGATAGAAGGCGGAAAATTAAGGATTATATGTATTTTTTAATGTCAAATCATAAAAAAATAAAAATAAAAATTTTGTCTGAAAAATATAAAAAATTTTTGGGGGGAGGGCCCCCCTTATCACTTAAGGGTATAAAAAATAGTTTACGACCGATTCTCAGACTTACCGTATATACACATAAAATTTCATGGAAATCAGTCAAGCCGTTTCGGAGGAGTTTTGTTACAAACACTGTGACACGAGAATTTTATATATATATAGATATAATATAAATATGTAATGGATAACATTTTTCAATTTTTCAGTTGGATGTTTCGATTGTGAATCTGAGTTGTAGATTTTTAGGGGTCAGTTTTTTATAGGGAACACTATTTGTGAAAGTACGACGTGTTTAGCCCATTAAATCGATTACCTCGGCAACTATAAATGCTATGGACCTGAACTTTGAGATGCGTATAAAACTTACCTGTTCTCTCAAAATGACGGATACAAAAAAACAGTTGTTTCCGTCTCTTCTACAGGGCTGTGATGTAATGCCTTTAAGAAAATACGCTTTTCACCGAGTCAAGTAGGGTATCATATAAAAGCTTGACTTCAATATACCTTAAAAATGCATTGAGGTTTTTTGAGTAATTATCCATAATAGCGTTCTTCTATGTTTTTGGTAGAAACCAAATTTGGTCAACCCTACCTATTTGGTGCAAAAGCTTCAAAAGTCTTTGGAAATATTAAAAAAGTGGTAGCCTTTTAATGAAAAATATAATGAAGTGTAAAATGCTCATTTTAGAATTTCGCAGCGCAGAGTTTTTGAATTGTTATCAAAAAAGTGCAACAAAAAGTCGGCACCCCTTGGGTTTCGAGAAGAAAAATTAGGCAAATAAAAAGTTGAACAATAATTGACAGAAACATTTGAAAAAATTGACAGAGAAAGGAAATTTGATTGACTTTAAAAAAAACTATATCGCGAAATGTCACATAATTATTTTTCTGTATTTTGAGCAGAAAATTATTTTTGACCCAAACATATAAAAGAGCAAATAATTTAAAAAACATTGTAATGTAGAATTTTGCAGTCCACAGTTGTTGAATTATTGTCAAAAAAGTACTGATGAAAGTCCTGCCCCCTTAAGTTTTGCGTTGATTGAGAGAAAAAATTCACCGATATAGGAAGTTTGATAAATTTTTAACGAAAAATTTAGCGAAGTGTCAAATAATAAAATTTCGTTCACGGAGCCCTCTCCTAGCGAATTTTAACCGCAATTGAACCAATTTTTTTAATAATACTACAAACACTTTCTTATTCACCGATAATACAGTTGATCAATTTATTTACATTTGATATAATTATTTCAACAAAAACATCAAGTTAAAAAACAAAATCTAAATGTTTACGTTTTTTCATTATTAAAAAAAATAACCGCTACATAAATTCGTTGTCATTTTTTGAATAATAAAATGACATAAAATAATGTACTGTCATAAAAATAAAATGAAATATAAGAACATGTAAAAATATTTATATTTCTCAAGAGAAAATAATCTTACAGACAAAACCTTAAAAAATAATGGAAAATCTACTTAAAACAGTTAAGCAACAACAACAACAACACCACCAGTGAAAGTACAACGAATTTAGTTAATATTTTTAAACTTTTCTGTTTTTGCTTTTCTGAGCTTTTTTCTACAACTAAAATGAAATTTATTTACATTTTTTTTTCAGCTATTATATTTTGTGAAATGTAATTTTCTTTTCTTTTTTTTTTTTTTGAATTTCATAAATTTTTAAGAAAAGAACAAAGAACAAATAAACACTTAAATTGTTTAAAATAATATCTCTTGTCGATTCTATGAATATATTCTGTAGGTTAGTTTAATGATTTTTGTTTGTTCAATTTTTTATTGAAATTACTTAAGAGAATAGACTCATGTGCTTTTCAAGTTTTTAAAGTGATTGACATGTTAATATTTTTTGAAGTAATAAGCATTGAAAAGGTATAACCTGAGGGTGTTTTGCCAACAATTTTTTAGATTTAATGTTTTTGGTTAAACTTCAAAGAATCTGATGGGGTGGGTCGGTCAATTGATCAAATCTTCTTGTAAGCATATAGGTAGTTGTTGTTGATTTGAATTTTGTTTATTTTTAATCTACAAATTTTAATCGAAGGATCAAAAAGTGACGTTGTTGTAACTTTTCTGACACCTCTTACTCAAAACTCTTGATGCCAAATGGATCGATAGGCCAGGCGTTAGCAGTGTACTGAACATCTATGTGTACTGAACATCGGGATCGAACCAACATATTTCAAGCCAGCCAGATCAAACCAACTTACTTTCCTTATGCTCAATGTGTGGTTTCTGTCTGCACTGAGCGGACCTTGGGACACGTTCGTTATTATTTGAAAGATGTACCGCCCCAGTCAAACTCCCGTCCTGAAAGTGTTCTTGAATTGAAAAGTATCTGAAGTTTATGTTAATACAAGTACTAATACCTTATTATGATAGTTTAGATCTATAATCGTAGTGAGAACACATCTTACACTTCAATGAATAGATATTGTGTGCACTTGTATCATTTGACCAAGTAAGTAAGGAAACAATAAGAGTAGTGGTTTTTCATTTTTGATTAAGCTAATAAAATTAATAAAATCTCCCACATGTGCCACACCTCTTATATGTCATTAGAGTGCCAAACTAAAGCCTAAAGTTCAACAGGGTCTTCTTTTCCCGCTAATTATTCCAAGCTCTTTCCCTTGGCTGTGGTTTCACTAGATAGTAAATAGGAACACCATTTTTAACTTAATTGGCTCGTCTTTCTGTTCCTAGTTAAAAAAGTTTTGCAGAGGTTACCATGTGCTCAACCAGTTGTTATTCAACGCAACTGTGTCTGGTTAATGCTGTGTATCTATTAGAAATAATATTATATTATCTTAGTCAAAAATTTACAAGTGGCTCGTTTAAGAAATTCTCTAAATTTGCCGTGTCAAGTGATGAACCGAGCTGGACTGGTTATAGCTACCTTTGAATTTTGGAGAAAAAAAGTTTCATCTCTGATGAAATTATACGTATGCATTCTCGTATCTGAGACTTCCCAGCGTGGTTTCTAGCTACTGAGCGTCTCTAGCCACGCTCCCTCTTTTAATAATTTTCTTCCATTTACATAACATGAACTGAGAAATTGGTTATATATGCTAACCTTTACTTTAAGGAGAAGGTCGATAGGGATTGAACCCGCAATGACCTGAGACAAACCTGTAGATATGGTTATGTGGCCTCGAATCATGCGGAGCAACATATTCCTTTGAACGCCCAATAACTATTGAATATGCTTTACATTGGTCCGCCAGTACAACCAGCCGAGCAGTACGTTAGAATTGATTCTACTCCAGTTCTATATATTAGTTGTAGTGTGTGTTTGTCTAGACCCCAGCATTCATGTGATAACCTTGTGAACCTGTTTAGCAAAAGCATAACAGCTCACATGTGCTTCAAACTTTGTGCGCTCAAAGGTTTAGTTTGTTTAAATTGCACCATGAAGTCATATTGTATAGTGGTCATTGACATCTTTCTTGTAATCGCTTTCTTTATTTTCCGATTTTATTTCAATTACTTTATCATCAGCGTACGCAGCCTCCAAAACACCGTCCATCATGCTAGTGTCAAAAACCATGTTCCAAAAAGTTGCACCAATAATAGACCATTCCCTCTCGAACAGACCTCTCTTGGAAGCTTTCGTTATGGTTTTCGCCACCAAGCTGTGGTCATCCTTTATTATTGTCTTCTGTTTGTATAGATAATTGCCTAGCAGATTGTACAGATTACCAAGACAGCTTATCGATCTAAGGTAGCTTATAACAATAATCCACCAAAGATTATCAAGAGCGCCCTATATTTAAATTAATTAAAATGTCCAGAGAGTACTTTTAAACGGTTGCTTGGACGATGTCAGCAGGTTTACAAACTGTTATCTTAGGAGAGCGATCCCCCAGAAACCATACTGCTTATCGGACAGCCCACAATTCAAATCGATGCATTTTTGTAGATAGTTTTAAGTAAGTTTTTATTTAAAATTAATAAATTATTGTTAAATTGAATCCACAAAACAATCTTTTAGTAAGTATGTATATATTTATTTATTTGACGCGTTTCGAAAATCAAATTTTCAGTATGGACGGTACGATTTGAGATCTGAAAGATCTTTATTCCAACTTTTGGAATTATAATAACTCGACCCATTTCCCACTTCTTTGGAAATACATCAAATCTGAGGCCGCCGTTGAAGAGTTTTAAGCAAGTGGGGTCAAAACATTCCAGGAATGCTGTACAACTTACTTCTATTTCATCAAAACCAGGGGCCTTGCCACGTTTTAAGCTCATCACAGCCTCCTATAATTCATTGGCTGTGAAGATCGAGTAATCACGAGAGTCATAATGTAGCAAAGCTATCCTTCTGATTGCCGCGTGCTCGTAAGAGTAATCCGTTTCATCTGGTAGCAATGTGTCAAGTAACCCTTTGTTTAAGGTACTTCACTCAGATTCTTTTTGGTATTTCATTTTTACCTCACTTTTGAGCTGACTTAGATCCTTTCGTGGTATAGGTTATTCACAAGCTTTTTGTATGACATTCGTAAAGGACGACATAACCAATTCACAGTCCAGGACAGTCAAACTCCAAACTCTTCGCTTCGTATTTCCACGCGCTAAATTTTTAGTTGTAGATTATAGATTATAGATTTATATTAAAATGATTTTTATTAAAATCATCACGAGAGACTCCAGCATTTTTGTTCGCCCAATATCTCGAAAGAGATAGCACAGTGGTCACTAGCGGTCCACCTCTCATGGACTTTCCAGTTTTTTAAACGCTTTACCATATTCTTGACACAAAGGTGAGGTCCACAGAGGATTCAAAATTGTGTGCAAACGTGTTTAGGTTCACAGGTGTGTTAGCCACGAAAAGACGAAGTTTTCTAACTTGTTACATTTACTATCAGTAAGACGATCGAACCACATAACTAAACGAACGTTGAACTAGCCTAGAATGATTACTGAACCTTTTAACTTGTTTAAAATTGCATCTCTAATCAAGTGATCTTAGGTTCACGAAACTAGCAATAGACATCCTGGATATCTGACCTCTATGGATATCTGGATATCTGATCTCTATACACAAACACAGTGTATATCTGTGAAATGCAGAAGGGTCATTGTTTGGATGTTTGATTTGTGGATACTGATAAAAGCAGGTAAGCTGTGTTCGTCAATGTTTCCTCTGGAGGCAGAATGCATGTTTACTCCTAAACCACATGCTACACCGTTTACGCCATAGACTTCTTGTGCACACAGAATGGTCACGGGGTGGTTCGAAATGTATTCACACATTTTATGCTCTGCAAGCATTGAGTGTTGTAAATTTGCTAGTGCAAACTTCAGTTTCCCTACAGCGTGAGCGTGGGGTTTGTTCTTTGACTTACATATAACGCATTCAAGAGGTAGAGATTTGTTTGGACAATCAACAAGTCTGTGTGCTGTTTGAGTGCAGTGATCACACGTTGAGACGGTTTGAGCACATTTATTTTCCATACGACCAAAACATTGACACTTGTAACATCGAAGTAGCGTGACGTACTCCTGAACTCTGCACGAAACCCACTCAACTTAAACTCGGTTTTTGCTCTCTAATTTTGCTTTCATTTCAGAGTTAACCTTGACAACCCAGCAAACATCCGTACCAGTTTTTGCCCCGATTTTAAAAATGGGTTTGATTATGCTCGTTTTCAAATCAAGGCCATTTTGCCAGCTCTGATCCTCTTTATTATGTGTCGCGGCAATGGTTTTTTGGGCTCATTTATTATGAAACCTGCGCTTTTTAAGGACTCGCTGTTCGTAATAGCATTAAGATCAGAGCTGTGTTCCGTAATCAGCGTTTCTTAAAGCTTTTATTCTCAAACCTCCGTCATGGGTTGACGTGGGTTGAGAGACCAGCCCTTTTTTCACCACACTCCTTGCAAGGTAGGTGGATTACCAATGCTTTTGTTTTTTGCTTAATGGCTTTGGACTTTTTCCGCGTTCTTCTTTCCTTATTCCCAACTTGAGTCCAACCTTCCTCTTTCTCATCCGCGTCATCGACTTTTACAAGTAGGGCGTCAGTAGCTACTGTCGTACGCGGATCTCTTGATTGAACAAATTCAGCGTACGAGATTTGAATGCCCTGTTCCTTGTTCCTCTGAGTTATGTTTCCGATCACGTTTGTTGTTTTTTGGTTATTGTCAGATTTAGTTCAAAATTAATTAAGATATACGCCAACAGGTTTTAGATTTTGAACGATTTTTATACGACCAATTCTCTGCATTTTCGCAGAGTTTGTTGTTCAACCGAAAAATTAATCGGACATGTTTTCCGACAATAACCAATTTTTAAAGAGTTGATAGTTTAACAATAAATAGACGCGATATTTTGTTATCACATAACAAAATATCGCAAAGACCCTTGTGGGGAAAAATATGATAGGATGAAGGAAATAAAAATAAAATAAAATGGCGAAATGTAAATTTTTTAGAAAAATTTGCACGATCAAAATAAAAATTAGGTTGCCAATAGAGCAATTCCACGTCACCGTAACATCGATGTTCCCGACCCCCTCTGATTTCGATAAAATTTCATATACAGATAGCAAATGACAAAATAAAAATACCGTTTCTTTCAAAAAATTAAATTTCGCTCTAGGGATGACACAGGGTGGCGGCAAAGTTTTAGGGGTCTGCGAAACATGAGTATCTTTGAATATCGATTGACTAAACCGATTTAAGTTTAATTGATAAGGTAATTGATTTTTTTTTTTTTTTTTTTTTTTTAAGGCGTTCATGCTCCATGTAGGAGCGTTGCCAGGCTAATCAGCTTTGAATATTCACCACGGTCATTCGCAACAGTGACATAATTACCATGGCAGCCGATTTTTTTAAGGTTGTTTATTACGTCAGTCTCCCATTGTTGTCGTGGTCTTCCTCGCGGTCGACCACTCCCTGGGGTACTAACGTACATTTTTCTAATCATTCCAGACTGTGAATCGGCTCGTAGAACATGCCCAAACCAAGCAATCCTATTAGAACGGATACAACCTATTATATCAGGACCCTCAAGAAGGTCTCTGATCTCAAAGTTATACCGGGTTCTTCCTTCTTATCCTTTGTCTTAAGTGGACAAAAAATGTAGCGTAGGATCTTACGCTCAAATACAGATAAATGCGATTTGTCATTTTGTGTAAGGGTCCACGTTTGTGACCCATACATCACAACCGGTCTAATCAATGTCTTGTATATCTTGAGCTTGGTGTTAGTTAATACATACAGTGATCCAAGGAGAGGTTTAATTGAGTAGAAATTTCGATTACCTGCAGCGATTCGAGTTTTAATATCTGTAAGTATGCTGTTGTTTGAGTCAAGCATTGATCCCAAATATTTAAAAGATTCAACTCCCTCAATTCGTTCATCGCCGCACATCAAATCTTTCTTCTCAGCCTCTCTTGAAACATTCATAGTTTGGTTTTATTGTAGTTAATTTGCAGACCAATTTTCCTAGCACCACTCTCAAGCGACTTAAAGGTCTCACTCATAACAGCTTCACTTTGGCCGAGGATGACAACATCATCAGCGTAAGCAATCATCTGTTCTGAGTTTATTGACAAGATATTGTTATTAGTCGGTAGTTTCTTTTGACGGCACACATATTCCGAGGCTAGATTAAAAAGTATAGGAGAGATAGCATCACCTTGTCTTAAACCGGAGTCGACTTTAAAAAACTTTGATATTTCGTTCTCTACTCGTACACAGCATTGAGAGTTCTGTACTGTCATTTTGCATAGTGATACCAGTTTACTAGGAATTCCCATTGACACCAGAGCAGACCATAGAGTCTCGCGTTCGAGAGAGTCGTAGGCCTGCCTGAAATCAATGAAAAGCTGGTGCATAGGTATGTTGAACTCTCGACACTTTTCCAAAATCATGCTTATCGAGAAAAGTGCATCATTGGTACCTCGGCCCCGCCGGAAACCACACTGATATTCTCCAAACAGTTGTTCAGCAAAAGGATTGATTTTGGATAGCAAAAGGTAAGAAAAGATCTTATATGCTGTGCAGAGGAGAGCGATTCCTCTGTAGTTTGCACATTGTAGGCGATTACCTTTTTTATGGATTGGTGTCAGCATAGCTGTGTTCCAGTCCTGTGGCATGGTTTCAGTCCTCCAGATCATTTGAACCAGTTCAAACAATCTTAAGGATAGAGTTTCACCACCATGTACAATCATTTCGGATGTTATATCGTCGATACCAGGTGCTTTATTGCATTTTAATTTTGACAGCGCCGTATCGAATTCCTCTTTGGTTGGTTCGTCTACATGTACCTTTGACGCACGAATAAGCTTTGCTCGTCGCCCGACTGGTTGCTGGTCACTTAAGTTGAGAAGATTCTCAAAATAAGCGGCCCAAGTATCTAAAATATTTTTAAGGTCTACTTGTAGCTCCCCATCTTCGTTTTGAATAGCAGTCGATCTAGTTTGAAGGCCTTTCTTTAAGGTTTTAACCTGTTGAAAGAAGTTACCCGATTGATGTTCCTTATTGAAGCTTTCAATCTCCTCACACTGTCTCTTCCACCATTCTCTCTTTGTTCGTCTACATAGCTTTGTAACGGCTTGTCTTGCCAGTTTATAGTTCTCCTTCGTGGACCTGGTGTTGCGTCCTTGTAGACACTTCAGATAGCAATCTCTTTTGTATTGAATAGCGTCAAGGCATGTTTGATCCATCCATGGCTTCTGGGAGTGGTTCTGTGGTCGTCCAAGTATTCCCTCAGCAGCGCTTAAAACAGCATCTTTGAGCAAATACCATGACTTATCGACGTCTCCATTAATGGTTTCTGATTTCTCCAATGTTTCGGCAATATGGATTTGATATCTCTCTTCTGTTTCAGCATTCTTTAATGATGAGATGTTAAAACGTTTCCGTTGATTGAATTTTGGAATGCCTGGATTTGGGAAGTGGAACCTTATCGTTGCACATACAAGGAAGTGATCACTTCCAATGTATGCACCTCTAAAGGATCGCACATCCCGAACGCTCGAAAAGAAACGTGCTGTTACTAGAACGTGATAAAATTGATTTCGAGTGTTTCCATTCGGTGAGACCTGGATAAAGTCTGTTTATGAATCGATCGATGCGGAAAGAACGTACTGGCAATTTTCAAATTATTTGATAATGCAAACTCAGTCATTCTCTCACCATTATCATTCGAATTCAAATGCAGGCTGTTGGGACCCACCACATTTCCATAAGAGATATCTCTTCCAACCTGCCCATTAAAGTCACCAAGAACCATAATGAAGTCGCGTGTGGGTGTTTGCTTCATAACCTCTTCCAGTACTATGTAGAAATTATCCTTCTCGTCGACGGTCTTAGCTTCAGTAGGTGAATGCACGGCAATAAGAGAAATATTGTTATATGCACCACGTACACCTCTCATTAACCGGGATGAATTTCATCACGGCTTCTTGTATGCGTGCACCAACAAGAAAGCCAGTACCAAATTCTCTTCGAGAAGGATGACCACTACAGTATAGAGAGTGACTATCCAAATCTTGTTTTCCGATTATCGGCTGTCTAATTTCTTGTAGACCAATAATATCCATCTTATACCTCTCAGCCTCTGTTTCCAGACTTATAAGAGCATCAGGAGCGCTCAGGCTACGCACGTTCCACGTTCCGATTCGGTAGTCTGGTCCTTTTTCACGTCCAGGTAAAATTCTGTTTTGTTGTCCGGGTCTGTTTTTCTTTTTCTGATAACCAAATTTAACATATTAGTTTTTTTCCGGGGTTAGGGTGTTAACCTTAGGCCCAACCCAAATTGTCGTAAATGGGTCCGTTCTGCATATTAAGGTCACCAGAAACAACCTTTTTACACGTTTATATAGCGAGCCGCTTGATTCAAGACAGACGCCCGCTCCAAGCCGCCCCTGACATGGAGAACAGACGCTTGAGTCGCATTGGTTGTAAGGCGCCAATTCGCCGTGATGTAGCGTCATTGACTAAGCAGTTTTTACTCTGCTTGTCTCCAATACACCAACCTAATTCTGTCAGCATTACCCAGGCAGCACGGCGTGGACGTCGAATTTCGGATTTCGCTACCAAGAAATCAGCATTCATATAACTCTGTATATGAGCTTTAACGAATGCGTCACATGTTCAAAACTTATGCAACTAGCTGGATTATTGAGCAATTCCACGTCATCGCAACAGCATTTGTTCTAGCATGTGACCTGACCCCCTCTGATTTCGATAAAATTTCATATACAGATAGCCAATGACAAAATAAAAATACCGTTTCTTTCAAAAAATTAAATTTCGCTCTAGGGATGACACAGGGTGGCACCAAAGTTTTAGAGGTTTGCGAAACATGAGTATCTTTGAATATCGATTGCTAACGATTGACTAAACCGATTTAAGTCATTTATAGCTCATTTGCAAGGTAATTGATAGGACTTATAAAAAAAATTACTTAAAATTTTTTAATAATTTTTTAAAAGTGTGTTAAACTTAAAAAAAAAAATTCAAAGATGGCGCTGTTGAGGGTACCCTCACTTTTACCACTTTTTTTCCAGAAAAGAAATGTTTAATTAGTTCGTAATCTAAAACGAAAGTTTCCTAGGTACATAATTTCTCGTTTTAAAAATAAAATGTTTACAAAATTTTCATTTCCGTTTTTTTTTTCAATTTTTTTTTTAAACAATGCAGTGAATCGTCTTGTTAACTCAACCCACCGGAATTCTTGTTTTATGATAATTTATTGACCATTTAACTATTTTAAGGATACAAATTAAGTATTTGAGGTTGTGAATGCTTTTTACATAATTTATCTTTTCATCCATTTATACCTGTCCGAAATTAATTTTAAAGGCATGGAAAAATCAAGTAACGTACTTTGTAACCTGTTAATGATAATACCTGTCATAAAATGAGAGCAAAGTAATGAAAATAATAGTCTATGGAGATATTTTGAGTGTATAGCATCATTACTAAATTCATTTGTTGAAAAAATATTTGTGTTGTGTTAGCAAAGAAGCTTCAAAGTGTTTTAATAGTTAAAATAAATTTTTTTAAAACATGAGTAAATATCATTATTCAAAACCATTTGGTATTGGCAACTAATTTTACGCCCGAATTTTACGCATTCATCAGGCCGAAGACTTGCACATTTTGAGAGTCCTACTTTTAATTCTGGAAACTAGTTCCTAAATTTAACGTATGCTTCATTTAACGCGCATAGCAGTAACCGGTTTTGGAGAAATATTCGTTCACTACCACGTTTTACAGATATCGTATCACGTTTACCTGGCATTAATCTGCTAATGGAATCATTCGTATAAAAAATTTTCATTTCATGAATAGTTTCTTCTGGTAGTTTTTTATCGGCATTTGGAAATGATGACAGTTCTGTGGGTTGGTTTATTTGATCCTTCTTGCTTTTTTCAATTGAGTGACGTGTTACTTCTGTTCCAAATAAGGTTTGTATTTTTTGCACTTTCATATCCATTGGTAGTAGAGTTTATATTTTTCGTTTCTCCATATAATCGCCATTTTTAAAGGACAACTTTAGGTTCTCCATAATATCTCGATAATATTTTAATTGCACTTTTATTTCATCAGAAGAATCAAGATTTTCCCCAATTAAAACGTTTTGTATGTTTCTACGCAGTTGCTCTGATTTATTAAAACTGCGACATAACCCCTTTCGATTAATAGGTGAAATTTGATTAGATACAAATGGCACAATATGTTCATTTATCCGGTTAATTAGCTCATCACGTTCCATATTGACTATCGTTGGTGATGAAATAATATCTCGTATAACGCTTGGTCCGCTGATAGGCTGTGGCTGTTCCTCCAATATTTCATCACTTGCAATTGATTCTGTATCACCTGTATTTTCAGTTTCAATACCTCCAGTGGAACTGATCATTAAGAGACGAATTCTACAAGACGAACAAATTCGCTTTTGCGTACGTAAATTAAACACAAGGTTTATCGAACGTAATTTATTCTGATCTTCAGATGTAACATGTTTTAAAGCTTTTGAACACTTGCCGATACCAAATGGTTTTGAACAATGATGTTTACTTATAAAAAAACTTATTTTAACTATTAAAACACTTTGAAGCTACTTTGCTAACCCAACACAAATATTTTATCAACAAAATTGACAACTGAATTTAGTAATGATGCTATACGCTCAAAATATCTCTAAAGACTATTATTTTCATTACTGCGCTCGCATTTTATGACAGGTATTATCATCAACAGGTAACAAAGTACGTTACTTGATTTTTCCATGCCTTTAAAATTAATTTCGGACAGGTATAAATGGATGAAAAGATAAAGTATGTAATAAGCATTCACAACCTCAAATACTTAGTTTATATCCTTAAAATAGTTAAATGGTCATTAAATTATTATAAAACGAGAATTCCGGTGGGTTGAGTTAAATAGACGATTCACTGCATTGTTTAAAAAAAAATTGAAAAAAAAAACGGAAATGAAAATTTTGTAAAAATTTTATTTTTAAAACGAGAAATTATGTACCTAGGAAACTTTCGTTTTAGATTACGAACTAATTAAACATTTTTTTTCTGGAAAAAAAGTGGTAAAAGTGAGGGTACCCCCAACAGCGCCATCTTTGAAATTTTTTTTTAAGTTTAACACACTTTTAAAAAATTATTAAAAAGTTTTAAGTAATTTTTTTTATAAGTCCCATCAATTACCTTATCAATTACCTTTCAAATGAGCTATAAATGACTTAAATCGGTTTAGTCAATCGTTAGCAATCGATATTCAAAGATACTCATGTTTCGCAAACCCCTAAAACTTTGCCGCCACCCTGTGTCATCCCTAGAGCGAAATTTAATTTTTTGAAAGAAACGGTATTTTTATTTTCTCATTGGCTATCTGTATATGAAATTTTATCGAAATCAGAGGGGGTCAGGTCACATGCTAGAACAAATGCTGTTGCGATGACGTGGAATTGCTCAATAATCCAGATAGTTGCATAAGTTTTGAACATGTGACGCATTCGTTACAGCTCATATACAGAGTTATATGAAAGCTGATTTCTTCAGTAAGCATTAGCGTGAATATTCTCTCACTATAATATTGAAAGAGTTACCGTTGACTAAATGCAGTTAATCTGTCAGCATCCGTAAGATATTACCTTGGCTAGGGATATCTTACTGCTTTTTTCAGGGTATAAGAGTTGAATATTTACGCGTATATCCCAAGCAAACTAGAGTACAAGAAACTTTCACACACGATAACAAACAAATTTAATACCAACAAGGCATATTAAGCATATTAACCAATAAAGTGTCACAGTCTGGAATGATTAGAAAAATGTACGTTAGTACCCCAGGGAGTAGTAGACCGCAAGATAGACCACGACTACAATGGGAGACTGACGTAATAAACGACCTTAAAAAAATCGGCTGCCATGGTAATTATGTCGCTGTTGCGAATGACCGTGGTGAATATTCAAAGCTGATTAGCCTGGCAACGCTCCTACATGGAGCATGAACGCCTTATAATAATAATAACCAATAAAGTGTAGTAGTTTAACCAAAATGGGAAAATATTGTTGAATTACACATATCTATTGAGGTCTATTGGGCCTACAAGAGTTTGTGGAATTTTCATTTTATTGTGGTAGAGAAAAAATAGCCAATGAGGTGAAAAAAATGGAGACTTGTTGTTGATTTCCTATCTTCAATAGTTTGAATCATGTTGTGAAACTAAAATATTTTACGACTTTAGATCTCACGATCGGATATTATCAAAAACATAGCTAAAGATTCTGACAACGAACATAAGGCTTTTACTAAATCTTTAGATTCAAAATTTTTTTTCCATATGGCTGCGACGGCGATAATTTGCATAAGAATTTCATTAACCTTATTTTACAGATATTTGTGACACAATTCACAGAATTTTTTACCTAATATAATAATTAGAACACCACCATAATTATACCTTATATAATAATTAGAACCAGAACACATGTTATTGGAGTTGAGAAACCATTTGAGTCTTTGAGACACGCCAAAGTGACTTCCGATAAGATTTGAATGAAATACAAATTTTGAATTAGAGGAATGTGGTGTCATTTATGTTCCATATAGGAACAGAGGCTCTACAAGTGTTTCTTACCTGAATTAGTTTCATCAATTCAATCAATATTATGGTCGAGTTTCTCTTGAAGGCTTAATTTAATTGATTATTTTTATGTGAGTGACATTATTTTCCAATTTATGTGAGTGACATAATTTTCCAACTACATTAATTGACTATCGGTTAATTGAAATACGAATTCTAGCGTACTACCATTACAGCACTCAACACACTCAGAAATGTGGTATAATGGTCCAGAATTAAACTCATTTGTTAAATCATTGTCTTTTTGTTGATTTGTTTAAGATCTCTTAATCTCATATAAATCCTTTCTCAATGTAGCTGCAGCTGCAGCTGAACTTTAAAATTTTTTTTCAAAACTTTTTATTCATGATGATTGAGATTAGATGATTTAAATTTGAAATCCAATTTAATGGATTGTAGTCCATAAGTGGACGATCATATACATACTGACGAAAGCACTGATACTGTTACCAAAAGCTTTTTTTCGATCAGATAATTTATATCAGCCTTATGTAGTACGTGACTTATTTTATTGACAAATCTAAATCGTTTTTTATTGTGATAAAATTGTCCCAACAGCTCGATCGCTTGCGAACTTGCTTTACTAGACGAGTTATAGTCTTAACAATTTCTGACTATTTATTTATAAATATGCGGTAATACTCTGATAAACCTAAAATGCTTTGATTTTGGATAATTTTGTACTAATTTTTTTTTGGTATCATTTCTTCTATTTCTTTTGAGACAAACTAAGATATTTTTCATTATAACTTTTAAGTTTTTGATCCTAAAACAAAGATTATGACCCATTATATTTCGTCGTCAATATAAACTTGACACTTTGTACCGTTTAATTTACTAAGAAGACAGTTTAATTAACGTTGACAATACGCTTTTCAAACGAACCCGCATTCGTTTAAAACGATAATGACCTAAGACTGTACTAAAACCCTTTTTATCGCTGTCAGAATTCCTAAGCATATTTGATAATATCCATTTGCGAGATCAAAAATTGTGTTCTGAGATATTTGGTAGAGGAAAAACATCATTTTGCTTGCGTAAATCAACAACAAGCCTCAATTTTTCCACTGAGTTTAATTTGGTACTACAATAAGATGATAACTTTTTGGGCTCATGCTAGGGTCAATAATTCTCTCTTCTTGTATTTATGATTTCAGTCAATATGCTTCCGTATTGGTTCATATACGTAATCGGTGTGGTTTAATTTAAATCAGATGTGAATCAGCATCCATTTAATTTTGTGATAAGTAACATTTGTTGTAGATATTTCACTACCAGGGAAATGATATGTATCATTTTATTTTCTACACAAAGATTGAATTTCTTTCTTCCGGATTAAGATATTACTTCATAAAATTTTAAATTTTGAATTTTTGGAACATGGTATTGTTTGACTTACAGTGGTTACTTACTGTGTGTAATTTTTTCCATATCCGTATTCCATTGTTATCGAGATGACGTAGACGAAACTATGTTTCATTAGCAAAAGTCGTGTAAATAAAAGAAGCATGCCGTTTAATTTTAAATAAATAAATATTTTTGTATAATATTTTTGAAAAATGTGTTTAAATTGGAAATTTCTACAATCAACCGTTGGAATTTCTAAAGCTACTGAAGGAACATTCTAGTAATGTTGTTTGCTGCATTGTTTTTCTGTTGTTGTGAAACAGGTGCTCTGGCTAACTAATCAGTTAGCGAATCCGGAAGAAGATTTGAGTATTACGTTTATCAAATTAAGAGTTAGACCACCTCGAAATAAATAAGAAAACTTTACCATATGTTACAAAATACAGAACTAAAAATTTCGCAAGTCAACTAAATTAAAAAAAAATAATTCCTTATGAGTTCTAGATGCGGGACAACAATACGATGTTTCTATGCTAAAATTCAATTTGACTTTTTATACTTTTAGCAACATTTATTTATAATCGAATATTAGAATACGACTTTTTTTTAAATTTTCTAAACAACATCATATACTTATGTAAAGATAATTTGGTTGGTTTTCGTTAAAAATTTAGTTAAATAGGGTTTTATTTTTATATTTCAGTGAAACCCATGCAGTAATTAACACAATTTTCCACATCAAATAACCATAATTCCCTCCTAATTTACATTTTTTTTTCAGAAGAAAATTCATCAACATATTATGTGTATAACCAAAAATCACTTAACCCTGATAACTTTTGACTAAAAACTCATTTCCACATGTGTATGTGTGTGTGTTTAAATACATCTTCAAACAAAAACATAACATATTTGGCTTTCCCATGTCGAACATTAGTACAAGTACAATTTAAATACAAAACATGAAAATATAAAAATAATTTTATGTTACATGTATGTTTTCCTATAACAAAAACAATAACAACACCAAAAGAAAAATGTTTTTTTGAAAATATTCAGAAAAAAACTTTGCCCAAAAAGTATAAATTATAAACATAAACGAAAAAAAACAAATTGTTGGAAAAGTTAAAATATAAAATTTTCTCAATTTTTTGTTGGTGAATTCATAAACGTATAACAAGAACAATTTTATGTTTTCATTTAAATTTTTTCGTCTTTGTTGTTCGATGTTAATTTCAGTTAATGTTATGAATTTTCCTCTCGTCGTGGAAGAATTTCTTTTGGAAACTTTTATTCTTTTGTGTTTAATTTTTAGAACAAATGGTGGTCAATCATTTAGGAAAAGAAAGAATTTAAGGATATCAGTGGAAAAAGGGGCAATACTGATGCGTTGGTGCATCTCACCACAAATATATCTTGGTTAATTGTCGTTACAACTTTTTCTTAAATTTTATTTGGAAAAAGTTTTTAGTTGTAAATCGCAGTTTTTTGCCGGATGGGAGATGGGGGAGATAGGAAGTTTGATTTTTATCAAGAACTTATATACAGGTAATTTAGTCGAAGTTGGAAAAAAGCAAAAGGTTCAGATAACAGCCAGGTCTTTTTGTGATGCTGAATTGAAACTTCTTGCAGTTGTGCGAGAAGGTAACATATGAAATTAACAGCAAATACCTATCTTCAATCTCCAACATTGTTTAGAAAGTCGATCACTCTCCTTAAAGAGGTTCAATCTGATACCATAAACAAGAAATAATTAATGTGGAAGATATACTAAGTCAGCTGAAAGCTCATGCTTTGTTTCATATAAAACTCACAAACTCTGTGGATATTCTAGATAGCTTGAAATTCAGCAAACCAGAAAATCAAGTTTTCCACTGAATAATATCTGAGCTTAATGATACCAAGAATGATGTTAAGTCATAATTGTTAAGAAGAAAAATTCAGACTTGAGAATTACAGTTTGATAAACTTTGACTTTCGAGCAGTCACTATTTGAATGAATAGTTGAATAAAGTGGTTTAGGCTAAGAAAGAAGCGTAAGACATTATGGGAGTGAACTTTGGCTGAATTGAAACGCCAAACGCTCTTTACAAAATGCAATATGTGGTTCCTGGATTCACTAATATAATGAGTCCCATCATCTCAAGTTATCTCCAATGACCAGATGGTCAGCGAGCCGTTTGATCGGCGTGCTTCAAACTCCTCTTCGTAAAGGCCAATAAACTCACTCGACAAGGCACTTCTTTCTTTATGTCACCAGACATGTCAAGTTTGGAAATACTGACTGCATCATGAACCAACATGCACATCAACCAACATGCGACCAACGAAAATTCAAAAGAGTGCCTTGCTAACGCACGGAATCTGACAAAAGATTTCCACCCAAGACTACAGCCATCAAAAATGAAAATAATGAACTTACAACAAGCGAACGTGATGTGCTTGCAGTGTGGTGATCCCACTTTCAACACCTACTGAATAGGACGAATGAAGTTCATCCTATTCGAGCAATTGCTACATCAACTGAGGAGATTTTTGTCCCTTACCCAGCAATAGAAGAAGTGGAAGCTGCCATTAAAAAACTGAAAAATGGCAAATCACCAGGTTTCGATGGAATTCCCGCAGAAGTACTGAAAAATGGAGGAGCAGCTCTGTTCTCACGTATATACGATCTGATTCTTGCAATCTGGGACCAAGAAGAACTACCTGCTGAATGGAAAACAGCTCTTATTGTTCCGCTACATAAGAAAGGTGACCGTCTAAAGTGTGCAAATTATCGTGGAATCGCACTGTTGAATACTGCATATACAAAATACTAGCTAATGTCGTACTTGCTCGACTCATTCCGTTCGCCGAATCTACCATCGGTGACTATCAGTGTGGTTTGAGTCCCAACCGCTCAACCACAGATCAATGTTTTACATTAAGGATGATTCTGGAAAAATGTTGGGAGTAGGGGAGAACGGGGTCAATTGTAACAGAGGGTCGAATGTAACTTAGAGTTTACGAGAAGTGTGATTGCAAAAGAGCAAATGTAAACTCAACATTAGTTGCAGTTATAGTGTAAACAGCTTTCTACCAAACATTGACAGCGCTGCGTAGTCAGCTATGTGTGTAGTAATAAAATAATGTTCTGGTGGTCCGTCACGTTTGTTCTGTCTTTCGAAACAAAAATTGGAAGAATAATTGTTTAAAAGGAGTAGCAAATAATTATTAGCATTAATCTAGAGGTGAGTATATTGGCTTTTGATTGTGCATTTTGTTTTTGTTATATAGTGGACGTTATTAAAATAATTATGTGTCAAATAAAAAATCTTGTAGCTGGTACGATAGTAACAAAATATGTGGGGACGATTGTAACATGTTACAAACGTCCACACCAAATTTTTTAAGAGCGAAAACATAATTGTGCGTATAAATGTATATATGTATAATTTTTCCTTATAGAAATGCCAAGAACACGCGTACGCAAAACAACCAGAGGCTTACACTCTCTTGAAATCATGGAATTAGCATCGAAAACATTAAAATATTCAAAGCGATCGCTAAGAGATATTGCTAAGGAATTTTCGATTTGCCTTGTTTCTTTAATGCGGTTTATAAAAAAGCAGGAAAGCTGTACTAAAGTAGAAATTGGTTATAAGCCACATAACAGAGTTTTTACTCAGCAGCAAGAAATTGAATTCACAAAGTATATACATCGGTGCGCTGACTTATATTACGGTTTGTCTCCATTAGATATCAAGAAAATGGTATATTCTTGTGCCATCAAATTTGATTTAAAAATACCAGCCAGCTGGAAGTCGAATAAAATGGCTGACAAAGATTGGTTTTCGTCTTTCATTAAAAGAAATAAAACATTGTCAATAAGAAAACCAGAAGCTACTAGTTTGAGTCGTGCAACGAATTTCAACAAAGAGAACGTTCAAAAATTTTTTACTAATTATTCGTCAGTGTTGGAAAAATATAAATTTCCACCACATAAAATATATAATGTTGATGAAACAGGTTGCACGACCGTTCAGGAGCCTCAAAAAATAGTTGGAAAAAAAAGGAAAAAAACAAATAGGCACAGTAACTTCAGCAGAAAGAGGAACATTAGTAACTGTTTGCGTTGCTGTAAATGCTATAGGGAACGCACTTCCTCCAATGTTTATATTTCCAAGATTGAAATATGCTAACCATTTTATAACAGGTGCTCCAGCTGGCAGCATTGGAGCTGGCAATAGTTCGGGTTGGATGCAGAGCGACCAGTTTCTGCAATTTATAAAACACTTTCATTTGCATGTACGATCCACAAAAGATGATCCTGTGTTACTACTGCTAGACAATCATGAATCACATTTGTTTATTGACGTGATTAATTTTTGTCGCGAAAATGGAATAGTGCTATTATCGTTCCCACCACACTGCTCCCACAAATTACAGCCATTGGATCGTTCAGTGGTCCTTTCAAACGATACTACAATCAAAGCATGGAGAATTGGATTAAAAATAACCCGGGACAGCGAGCATCAATATATAATATTCCCAACATAGTTCAGCATTCGTTGCAATTAGCTACAACACCCAAAAATATAGTTGCTAGATTTCAAGTATCTGGTATCTGGCCTTTTAATCCACAAATATTTGATGAGTCGGAATTCGCACCTTGCGAAGTTACAGATCGCCCCTTATCTTCAAACAGAACTGAAAATACCATAGATGCAGCAGCATCAATATCAACTGTCGCATCCATAACCATAGCCGAACGTTCATCTGGAACCATCAATTCCTTAGTTGAAATCGACAAAGAATTGCCGTCAACTTCAACAGGTATCACCAAAGCAGTATTTTCACCTGAATCTGTTGGTCCATATCCACGATCTAAACTAACTGATAATCCACGAGCTACAAGAAAAAGGGGCAAGTCAGCTATTTTGACAGACACACCAGAAAAAAATGCCATTGAAGAAGCACATAATTCCAGACAATTAAAAAAAAAGTTGCCCACAAAATCAACTGTAAAAATATCAAAAAAACAAAATTTTAAGATCAAGAAGTGCCAAGATAAGTTAGAATCAGAGTCATCAAATGATGCAGATGATCGTTGCATAATTTGCTTACGATTTTATTCTGATTCTGCGCTTTTATCGTATGATTGGATACAATGCTGCACGTGTAAAAGGTGGGCGCACACAAAATGTGCTGAAAGTAAAAAAATCTACTCTTTTTACGAATGAGTTAATTTTCAGTCAGATAATGATATATAATATAATTAAATACTAAATATTTGGTTAACGAACATTTTGCTGTGAATATATACCATATAATTTTTATGTTTTATAATTTTTTTGTTATTTTTTTATTATTTTTTTATTATTCTAGTCACGAGTGAATTAAAAAATATGTGGTTTTTATTGTATTATTTAAAATAAATTTATAAAAATTAAAAATTTGTTTATGCTAATTACTATTTAGAATAATATTCTATTGTTACTTTTGACCCTTATTTATGTTACATTTGACCCAGCCATTAGGACGATTGTAACAAATGAGGTAATTTACATATTTGCAAAATCTTTTTTTAACTATACCAGAGAAAGGTTTGTGCATGTTATATTTGAGTCAATAAAACTGTAAACATTTTTCTGTACAATTTTGATATCGATCAGACTGATAGTTTTTGTTCTAAAAATGCATTTACCAAAACTGTTACTATTGACCCCGTTCTCCCCTACAACATCAGCATTCACCAGCTCTACGTTGATTTCAGGCAAGCATATGATAGCATCGTCCGCGACAACCTCTGGTCCGCACTCATATGCCTTGGTATCCCAGAGAAACTTGTTTCTCTGTGCAAACACACAACATCGGGATCAAATTGTAGAATAGTAATCGAAGGGTCAGTTTCTGATCCGTTTCGATATAACATCAGGTGCTCGACTAGGTGATGCACACGCGCCCGTACTATTTAATTTGGCGCATGAGTACGCGATAAAAAAAGCGGAATTGAGACACAAAACTGCATATATAACAAATCTAGTCAAGTTCTTGGCTACGCAGATGATATTGTGCTTCTCGGACGTAGAACAAGCGATATTAAGGATAGTCTCTCTCAGCTTGAAAGAAATGCTAAACGGCTTGGATTATGCATCAACACCGGCAAAACTAAAGTGTTAACAACATCTAAGAACATACCTCCTGTGAATCTGGATACCGGCGACTATGAAGTGGAGCGCGTGGAAAACTTCAAATACCTCGGGTCTGTAATAACATCGTCAAATGACATGCAGGCAGATATCAAAGCCCGTGTCTCTGCCACATACAGAGTTTTCTACGCATACTCAAAACTTTTGCGATAAAAAGATCTTTCGCGGTCGTGTAAACTCACACTTTACAAAGCATTAATCCGACCTGTGCTTACATTTGGAAGTGAAAGCTGGACACTGACTTCCTCCGATTGTAGAATTTTATCAACATTCGAGAGGAAGGTCATACGAACAATTTATGGTCCATGTAAGGTTGCTGAAAATCAGTATAGAATCCGAATGAATCATAAAATCAGACAGCTTCTTTGAGGCTGCGATGTAATCGGATTCATTAAATCCAACCGGATTAGATGGTTTGGTCATGTAGAAAGGGCACCATTCGATAGAATGATTAAAAAAGCGTCCCAACAACAACCAGCTGGTGTTCGTCGAAGAGGAAGACCTAGACAACGCTGGCGTGATGACATCATCCAAGACCTTAGTGATATAGGATGTCGAAACTGGGGTCAACTGGTCATGGAACGAGATGATTGGAACCTGGTGGCACAGACGGCAAAATCCCTCCATGGGATATAAACGACAGAGAGAGAGAGAGAGAGAGAGAGAGAGAGAGAGAGAGAGAGAGAGAGAGAGAGAGAGAGAGAGAGAGAGAGAGAGAGAGAGAGAGAGAGAGAGAGAGAGAGAGAGA
>OY856187.1:199838993-199902171 GCA_963693315.1 Diogma glabrata
TCAACAGTATCATTTCTTTCATAAATTTTCCAGATGCACTAATATTAACAAATGTTGTTTTTCCTGTATATTGCAGACCAACTTATGTAAATTCCATTTTTCTTTCCAAAACAAATGTTACAAAGCATATATGTCCCAAAAATGAATTTATTCTCATTGAAAAGGGTTTTACCAATTCACTGTTGTTGATATAATATTTTATCGTTTTGCCTCTTTATGTTGAAGAATCAGCTCATTGGTATTTTTTTTACAGAGGGTAGTACCTCTGTAAAGGAGAGGAAACAATTAAGGTAATAGGCAAAATCACACCATTTTTTTATGCAGGAAGAAAAGGAAATGATTTTATATAACAGGTTTTATGCTATTTTCTATTTTTAAATGGTACCGGTTTTTTATAACGAACCCTATTCGTGAGAGCACAATGTGTTTTCCCATTATATCAATTATCTCGTTAACCAAAAATCCTATGAACCTAACATTTGAGATGCGTATAAAACTAACCTACCCACAAGATGACGGATTAAAAAATAAATAAAGTTGGTTTCGATTATTTTACAAGGGTACGATGTGAAGCTTTTGAGGGGATACATTTTTTATCGAAACAGAAAAGGGTATTATATAAAAGGGCTGAAGTTTTCAGTATTCCTTAAAAATGTATTTTGGAATTTTACCATTTACCATTTTTTGTATAATTTCGAATAATTACGTTCTTATGTGTTTTCTTACCTCGATTAGCTTCAAACCATATTGATCGAAAATATTAAAATGTATTTGGAATGTTAGTTAAATTAGAAAGTTTTTAAAGAAAAATATAGAAAAGTGTCAAGTACTCGTGATTGCATATTAAGGGGATGGGTATGAGAAGAGATAAAAATACCATTTAAAACCCGGTCAAGTGGGATATCATTTGAAAGAGCAGTTGATTTTAGGAACATTGCATTTTTGTTTTAGCATTTGCAATGCATAGTTTTTGAACTATTGTCAAAAAAGGGCAACAAAAAGTTAGTACCCTTGGGATTTTAAATTTATTTGACCAAAAATTTTAAAAAATCACCAAGCAAGGAAATTTGATAAACATAATGCGTATTGATTACAACTCGGTTTTATTATATTTTGCATAATATCCCGATCGAACATTTGATATACTATTTAAAGTTAAATTGTCTATCTTGCTTTTCTTTTTAATTATCCTAGAAATAGCACCTAACTTAAAGGGGGGGGGTTGGGTTTTAGAGACGAAAAAAGAGCATATTTTTGTGATTTTTTTGCGGCGACATGAGTAATTTAATTTTATTAAATTTAATTACATATTATTGTACAACTTTTGAAGTATGTCAGAAAAAATTTTCAATGGAAAATATTGATAAATAAGCCGGTGACGTTGAATCTCCAAAGGCGCCTTGAAAAAAAGTGGTGGTTTTACGGTGAACATTATAACTCGTTACCGGATCATCTGAATCAACAAAATTGATATACATTTTAAAGGTGATGTATTTTTCGAGATAATCAGGAAGAGTTTTTTGTTTTTTTTTTTCTATTTTTTGCAGCACTTGGAAGTGAAAAACGCGATTTCAGCTCAAAAAAATCGCGGTTAATTTGTTATTAATAAATAGAAAAGAATGAAAAAAAAACTCTTCCTGATTACCTGTTGATTTATGTGAAGAAGTAATGTTCAAATTTTCAAAAGGAACGGCTCTGTAGATTTTGAGTTCCAATGTTCACGAACTTCAAAAATGACGTTTTCGGAGAAATCAGGTATCATGGCCGGTGGTATCATGGCCATTTGAAACGCTGTAATTTCGTTAGTTTTACTCGGAATGACTTAAAATTTGTACACAATATTCTCGACATATTGCTCATTCAGAAAAAAAATAAAAAAAAAATGCAAAAAAATTATTTTAAAACCATACCATATCGTTTGAAACGCTGTAACTTCGTTAGTTTTACTCGGATTGACTTAAAATTTGTGCACAATATTCTCGAAATATTGATCATTCAGGAAAAAAATGCAAAAAATAATTTTAAAACCATACCCCCCCCTTATAAAACATTGCATATTTCTTAGAATTTTTCGGTAGACAGTTTTTGAGATATTGAAAAAAGAGTGCCACGCTTAGACCATTTCCCCTACCCCTTACGTTTTGACGTTGATTGACACAAAAATTCACAGAGATAGGAAGTTTGGTAAATTTTCAACGAGAATTATAGCGCCGTCTCATATAACTATATTTCTGTGTTTTTAGAAAATGGGAGTAGGGAGGAGTGGAAAAAAGCTTTTTTGACCTGGAACGAGTTGAGTGTCATTTGAAAAAACACTTCTTTTAAGAAATATTACATTTTTTGTTAGAATTTTGCACAGTTTTTGAGTTATTGTAAAAAAAGTGCTATTTTATTTCAAAAACGTATTATTTGTTTAAAAAAGTGCTAAAAGTGCAATCCACCTCCACCCACAGTTCACACCCTCCCTAAATTTCAATCTGCTATAATTGAATGTTTGTTTAGTTACCAAAAACAGCCATGGATAAGGCTTAACTTCAAAAAACATATTTGGTGTCATTTTGGTCAATTTAGATGAGATTGAAGACTGACACTTACTATTGACATTTACAATAAAACATTTATTTTTTATATGTCTATGGTCTCGTAATATAAAAACTTTACAACACCACTTTATCAACTATATTTTTGATATTATGTTCTTTTACATTCACGGAACCCTTGGTGAGCGAATTTTATTCGAACTTTTCTGACTTTTTTTTTGTTTAGGCTATGACGGTTAGTAGTGTATTTAGAAAGTGAAATTAGAATAAATTACATTTTTTTTTGTTGCTTAACAATTAATAAAAGTTTTTAGCTGAGGTTGATCCTAGACAGATTAAATAAAATTTGTTGATAGTTGAATTTTAAATGAAAGAAATAGAATTAAAATTGGCATTCTTGTTAATGATTTACCTATTTCGTGCTTTGACAACGGAATAACGAAATAATTGATTATTGTATTGAATTACTATTCATTTTCAACAATCGCCAGGAGTTTTGGCGCATCTTTTATAAATTATTAATCATTGTATCGTATTGTTACTCATCGGGATAGTTGGCGCAGCTTTTGATTCCACAATCGCCTGGATCAACAGCACAACATTTTAATAAATTTATTTGTAGTTGATTCACTATGTTCAGACAAACTTACCCGGAGAAGGAAGAGTTGGATCCTGTCCAATCCTAGGGTGAGTGAAACATTTTGATTTTTAAATGTAGTAATTGTACTTTAGGTGGTGTGTGTGATAGTCTTGTTTCTTCCAACTTTGGGGTTGTTAACAGAAATTAGTTGAAATCATCACAAGGCACGCCGTTCCTCTAACGTTCCGGATAATGATTCCACTATTTTTTTCACAAATTTTTTTCTCACACACGCAGCTCGATTTGATTAAAATTTTTTATAATCTCCTGATTGAACATTTTATCGATTATTTATAGCAAGATTGTCTATCTCATGTTTCTTTTTAAATATTATTTCATCACACACGAATAATTGAATTTACAATTTCCCCATATCATCTCAATATAAAATGCTTGTCACATCATTACTATGGTATATGGATAATAAACATTTCTATTCAACCGAAAAAGTATTCCCCTCTTCAACTGCAGACAACGAATCTACTCTTTATAAATTTCACAAACCGCATTATATCTATATATAATATGACGAAAGCTTTATATAACCAAACTTTAATAATTTATGTTGATAAAAACATATTTACCACTTGTGTGACGCACAAAACAATTAACTGAGAAAATATTAAAAACAGGCTGATTGCACACATAAATTTTTTATGTTTGTTGACACGGATTATTTTAAGACAATGAATTCAAATAATGCCGGAACTGAAATTAAATAGTAAAAGATTTAGAGAAAGTCTTTTGTTATGAATATTCTTGCTTTAGAGTGAAACTCAAAAGGCCTGTCGTTACAGATGGAGTATATTTTATATTTATGTACGAGTCAACGTGAGGTACCACAAACCTCTGTTAATAGCAACAATTTTTCACTAGCCAAGATGAAATCTTAGAGGTGCTGGCAGGTGAACTCTATTCAGTCCATGGTAGCGCTCTCAATCTTAGTTATGGAATATTGCTTAATAATGGCTATTAGTATCCTATTACTTACTTGAAGAAATAGGCCTTCGTCGACGCTTTATATAGATTTTAATCATTGAGAAAGATTGTGCGTCAAATAATCAAGGAAATGTCATTTTTTTGTTTAGTTCATACAATTTTTTTTTAAATTTGCCTCTTACCGTTTTATTTTATTGTTATGTGATAATTTTATGTGATTGGATTTATTGTTTAGTTATTCATTCTTTAAAACAAACAAACAAATTTGCTTAGAGCACATGTTGCTGTGTGACCTTGGGTTTCAAAGATTATAAGATTTTTATGTTTTATCGTGACACATATTGTGGTTCCTACACAGTGCGTTTCATTACAATAATATTCATATTACAAATTGCTTTAGAAATTTTTTAATATTCGCTGTGATCCGTCTTGAAGGACCATGAAAATTATTCGTATTTCATTTCTTAATAAACTCATAAACTTACATAAATATCTTTTTTTATATATTAATACGCTAGATTAAAACTTTGTGGAGCATAAGGCTTTTTTATTCGCAGATGGATTCAATTCAAATTTTCACAGCTAACTGATATTAGTGTAACCTATATTGGGATCCGGATTCAAACAAATCGGATCATAAATAAAAAAGTTATTATATACGGAAAACGTTTTCTATACATATGCATTATAAGTTTACATACATATAAAAATATATTTGCTATCGAACAACGAACTTTATTTTGTTATTCTTTTTTATATTTAATTTTTTCTCAGCTGCACTCTAAAAAAAAACGTGTAAATTTACATTTATTATAAATGGCATTCAGTTACCATTTATAATAAGGGTAATTTTCAACCACCGCCTTTAAATCAGTAAAAATACGCAATTAGTTGTATGTTAAAATACACAAAAGTGTGTATTATTAAACTTAATTTTGTGTAATATTGAATGTAAAAATACAACTTTAGACTTATTTTTTTACATTATTTTACACTGATTTATCTGAATTTTACGTCACAATGTGTAAATTAATCAATAAAGGCGTTCTTGCAATAAATACAAAAATATTTTTGCTGCATAAAAAATGAATCTTTATTTCATAAAAATAAAATCATTTAAAAATTCATTAAAAAATTATAACATCAAATAAAAAAAAATTCAATTTTCGTTTTATAAATCACTCATTAATGGCCATTAACCTTCAAATTATATTATTGATTTTTGAAAAATTCTTGATATGATTTTTAGAATCCACTCGCATTTTCTGAGTTATTTTTGAAAAAATATCTAGCAAAGAATTTTATCGTTTAAGATATCTTTTAATAACATATTAAAATTATAAAAAAAAGCTTAACTTAAGTATATTATTATAATTATTAATCCTTTGTGTTCTGATGTAAAAACGCGTTCAATAAAAATATATGCTCGTTCCTCATCAAAACGATGTTTCTGTAAAATAAATAAATATGATTAATAAAATTGTAAATATATTTAAAAAGAGCTTTCAAACGTACATAGTATCCATGATCTGTTAATGTTGAATGGTGTTTTTTGATCCCCCATAAAGTAGTCTTACATATTGTTTGAAAAACACAGCATTATAAAAAGAAACCGAACTTAAACAAATGTATAAGAATAAACAACTTCTGATTCCAACGTATTTTTATTCGCACATAGTAATTCGTAAATTTACAACGATGGAAGAGTAAAAAAACCAAACATCCAAATTTTAAATCTTTGGATGCATTTTTACACTTTTTGTCGTAAAAACACAACAAAAAAATTAAAATTTACGTAAAATAATTACAATACACCTTCTTGGTGGAATTTTTAACTGCGAGAGGAATATTACTTAAAAAAAGACGTAAATTAAGGTTTATTATAATGGTAAATTTACGTCTTCATATTTCGATTTTTTAGAGTGTGTTAGTATATTTATTTCTTTGAATGTGAATAAACGTACATATTGTTTTTCTATGTTTTAAATTTCATTTCGAATTTTTTCTTATGCGTAAGATAGGTTTTGAGTTAGATCGTGTGAATCCTTTTGTTCGTTCTTTTAAATCAATGCATGAATTTTGTGAAAGACCTGAGAATGTTACTGCTGATGTGTCAATGGTTATAAAAGTTAACAGAGAATGTGATATTCGTCGTTTTAATGATGCTGTTCAAACTGATGTGGTTGCTATTTTTAAAAATGATGAATTTTGTTAAATTTGTCAGATGAAGATAGAATTGATGGAAATGAAATGATTAATAAATTTGTATGTACTGAAATCCCTGATCCCATTCTTTTTCCTAAATTACATGAATATGTGAAACGTCTATGATGCATGAACCATGTGGTGCTCTAAATCCCAATTCTGTTTGTATGAGAGTGGTAAATGTAGTAATAATTTTCCAAAACCTTTTTCTGAAAATATTAAAGAATATGTGAATGGTTATCCTTTGTACCGTCGACGTGATAATGGTATGAGTGTTGATGTACGTGGTGCATCTCTTGATAATAGATATGTTGTTCCGTATAATATTTATCTTCTTGCAAAATTCAATTGTCATATTAACGTGGAAATATGTACGACTGTTAAAAGTGTGAAATATGTTTACAAGTATGTATATAAAGAGTATGATTCTGCCAATGTTGAATTGAGAGTGAATGGAGAGAATGCAGTGAATAATGATGATGCGATTGTGGGAAATGAAATTCAAGATTTTTTGAATGGACGGTATGTTGGTTCGACTGAAGCTGCTTGGCGCATATTTGAATTTCCAATGCATTTTCAATCTCATACAATTATTCGACTTGATTGTTATTTGCCTAATAGACAAAATGTTTATATCAGGAATGGTAATGTGGCTGGCACAGTCGCAAATGTATCAAGAACAAAATTGTTAGCATTTTTCCATTTGAATTCCATTGATAATTTAGCTAATGAGTTTTTGTATACAGAATTAATTATGTTTGGTATGACCAAAGTAAATCGTGGAAAAGAAGACAACGTGGGGCTGATAAAGTTGTTGCTCGATTATATATGGTTACTCCAAAAGATATAGAATTGTTTCATATGCGTTTACTTCTGTTGCATGTTCGTGGTCCAAAATCTTTTTTTGATCTACGTATGTATGAAGGTGTACCCTACCCTACTTTTGTTGCAGCATGTGAAGCTCGAGGTATTGCAACAAATGATAATGAATAGCGTGAATGTTTACTTGAAGCTTCAGAAATTCAATCACCAAAACAGTTTCGTCAATTATTTGCATTTATCTGTGGTTTGAATATTCCTCCGAATGCTTTAGCTTTTTTTCTTGACAGCTCATGCAGGTTGTGGCAAAACATTTGTTCAAACGGCAATCATTCATAAATTTAATTCACTAAATCTTTCGTGTATTGTAACTGCCTTCAGTGGTATTGCATCAACTCTTTTGATTGGGGGGCGAACTTTGCATAATGTTTTCAAATTACCAATTCCATTATTAGAGAATTCAATGCCAAATATAACTCCAAACAGTGTACATGGCACATATATTAATAATGCATCAATCATTATTATAGATGAAATTTCAATGTGTTCTATTCATGCTTTAAAATTAACTAGGAAGGCCCGGCGTGCTTCGCTACGCTTATAAATAAAGTTTTTGCGTAGACATTTTGTTGACGTAGAAGCAATGATTTCAAAAAGTGGTAACGAGAAATGCTAGCATATAATTTTTAATTTTTCTTTTTAAATATATGAATGAAAAATAATCAGAACTCTAGCTGATCAGTTCGGATATATGAAAAATTAGCGATCAAATAAGTTAGAGATAAAATAAGCTTACTTGAAAACTTATTTGATCGCTAATTTTTCATATATCCGAACTGATCAGCTAGAGTTCTGATTATTTTTCATTCATATATTTAAAAAGAAAAATTAAAAATTATATGCTAGCATTTCTCATTACCACTTTTTGAAATCATTGCTTCTACGTCAACAAAATGTCTACGCAAAAACTTTATTTATAAGCGTAGCGAAGCACGCCGGGCCTTCCTAGTAGTCATAAATTGTTATCGTTTTGTATATTCAGAAATATAAGCTGCTTCGCTTAATTTTCTATATCATTACCATCTTTCTTCTTTAAAATATTTTGGCTTCTAGATCCAAAGAAACAACATATATCAATGTATGAGGAGTACATTCACTCTTTGGCATCAAACAATTTTTACGCAAGCCTTCTGGAGGATAAAAGATATAATTAGAAGATGACTATTTGTGGCAATTGAGAGTTGTTTTAACTGGATTTTATATGCGTTTATGGTTGCCGTGGATGTTTTTGATCTCTAGGCAGGTGGACGTTCTTGCGACTTGTTGAAAGTACACCCAAAAAAAAATTCAATATTTTAAATCGACAGAGGTACATCGATTTAACAAAGTAAAAAATTGCATACAAAATTGAAGAAATTGCCCTTAAATTAACAAAAATTAGAAAATGCTGCATTCGAAAGCTACTTTTGATTTTGAATTTTAAATCAATATATAAAATACTTGAATTGAATACATTTTTGTTGACTTTAATAATCATATCAAAAGTACTGCAGTTAATTCTACAAAAGAGTAGTATGCTTGATATTCTAGACGTTTATAACAACAGTATTGAATGTCGAAATAACATTAAGCTTAATCATTTGACAGTTAAAGTTTTGTGCATTTGTGTTAAAAGTAGCGATGCAATCGATTTAACTAAATAAAACGTCGGAGCCAAAACAATGTCATTTTATTCGAATTTACCTGCAATTTTGTCGGATCTACCATGATTATTTTTTTGGGTGTACATCTAGACCACACTTTCAATTTTTTTTTATATGAGGAATTATGCGATGAGTACCGGTGAGTTATCCATCACCATTAAATTCAATGACTTTCCAGTCATTTGCTATGACATATGTAAGGTGTTTTAATTAACCCTTAGCTAAGAATGGGTACCACCACCATTGTGTTACAAGTGCTTTTCCCACATCTTGATTAAGAATCTATCATTTAATGGGTATTTTGATCTCAAACATTTTAGATAATAACTTTGACAGCTCTCTAATAGCATTGCTCATCTTGCAGCATACATTCAATTGAGCAACATTCTTGATCGTAGTTTCCTGTTTTTAGTTTGCTTGCCGCCTAGTTTTTAATTCTGTGGTCTATGAAATACGGTATCTTCCTTCCCCTCTAAAATTTGCTTTTCAACTACTTTGGGATTTAGCATCTAACTTGAACCGTGTACTCCTTAAGTACACTATGTAATGGAATATTTTAAATGGATATTTTTCTTGACCATATTCTCTACACTTGTTGAAGGAGCCGCTGAATATAGACCCAAAGCAGGTCCTGTTTGTGTTTTCATGGGTTGGAACAGAAGAAGTCGTTCACTCTATTTAGCTTGTTTAAGGGCAATTGTCATGTAGTCATACACATAAAGTTTATTTGACATTCTCTTGTTTCTCTAGCATTTCCTGTATTATCCTGATGAGAAAGAAACGTAGGCCTCACAACAATAAAAGTTTCTGTATAAAACATTCTAAAAGAAACTCTCCTTCATGGTTATTTCCATACTTTCAAACGTTTTTTTTAGAGCAGCACAACTGACTGTGAGGGACCACATTTTTTTTAATGTCTGTCAAAGTAGACTACAAAATATTTGCAAATCATTGCATGCATTGTTATTTGTTATACTAATGCTAAACGAAAGTACAAAGGTATTGTTCGCGGAATATCATACAACATACAAAGTGCTTTGTACTTCCTAAAAGAGGGCGTGAAGTAAAAAAAGATGACGTAACTTAACAACAAGAAGACGTAGATTAGTAAAAAGTGGGCGTTAAGTAATAGAAGGAATAAACTAATAGAGACCGAAAAAGTGTTTTATGCAAATTTAAAGAAGTGATAAATAGTTCATTATGTAACGGAATTAAAAAAAAATATTATTAAAGTGTATGAGAACTTTTATAATACAAAATTTACATTAGAGTAACACTTTAGTTCATAAACAATTTTTCTGGATATATTAAATGACTATTTTCATGTACACCAGCTAGTATGCTTTTCAGTACTAGTATTGAGAGTGACCAGATAAGATAAGATAAGTACCAAAAAGAGCATTCCGACACTCAAAATTCCAACTAAAAACACTACAAACAAACCACACTTCACTCAGCCTCACACAACTCTAGCATCCAAACATACAAAAAAAACTTGATAAATGAAAAAAGCTTGATATTTCTGATATACAAAGAAATTTAAAACAATCAACAAGAGATTTACTATAACATATTTCCCACAGATATTTTCGAATTAATTGTTCTACAAAATTTTCAATTATTCTCCCTACTCCCCTCATGAATAAACATAAATTCAAACAAAAAACATTTATTTCCCATCACACAAGATATAAACAGAAAATTATTTATTCAACCGATTTTTCCTTTTTATTTCATTTCATTTCCATCAAATTAAAAACGTTTCCATCTGTCATCTCGCAAAAAAACATAAAAGCAAAACAGTGAGACGTAAATTATAAACAAAAATAATATGACAGTTTTCCCACCTACACCTAAGAAAACAGTTCACACAAATCCTCATACTCATACTAGCTGTAAAGAAAATTAATAGATTTTCTTTGCTTTGCTTTTTGTTCAACCTCAACAGTGTTTCGTTGTCCTATTACGAATTGTTTAAAAATAGTTTCTACAAACTGTTGTTACTTTTATTATGTAAAATTTTATTTATATGATTTGCCATAATGACGACATTTATTAATTAATTTCATTTGAATTTCTTCGAAATTATGATAGCGAAAAAGTATTTAATTTTGTTATTAAAATTAATTAGAAGGAAAAAAGATCATTTGAGCATTAATGGACTGAAAAATGATTTTCTTTATTGAAGGTTAGTTAGATTTACCTCTTTACTTAATGGATGTCAATATTGCTACCTTGTTGGGTTTCAACGACTTATATTAAAATTAATTGCACGTACTTCAACTTCTTATCTTACGACAACATATTTTAATAATTTACGCAAAAATTTATAACACAGAGTTGAAATTTTAAGTTTATCTCAAGTAGGTTTTATGTTGATAAGTCTAAATTGAGATAATTATTTTGATTGCGATTATATAAATGCGATTACAGCTGCGATTAAAACATTGTTTGACTATCTTATCATGTCACGCTTTAAATGTCACACTTAGTTGTTCAATTAAACAGTATTTTTAGCATTTTATCGAAGTTGCTTTATTTAAAACATTAGAATTCCACTACTCTTAAACCCGATTTTCGCGCACAAAATAAACAAACAGAAATGACATAGGCGACAAAAAGTCTTCATCTTTTTATAAAACAACAACAAAGACTGAAAATTCGGTTTTCCAGTATGTGAATAGTAAAACTGGAAACCGATTTTTTCCTTCTATTTTTAGCTTGGCCTTTTGGAACGATAACAATAATTTAACTGTTGAACAATAACGAAATGGAAAATGTGTATTTGAGTTATATATTATGAATGAACGATTTGTTGTTGTAGAAAATATAAAAATATAAGCGTAACAGTGAAATTGATTTCCTTCTGTATAAGAATGGTAGTAGGAAACATAATAGTTTTTATAGTCAAATGACGGTGTATTGCGTGACGCTCGTTTTATTGTAGCGAAGATTATATATTTGAGGTGGAGGTTTTGTTTATTTTTGGGTATTAATTTGCTAGCAAGCTATTTTCACAAAATAAAATGGATTATTTAATTTAATAATCGGGAATGTGATATTTCAGAAGAATGATGATAGCCTCTGTATACAGATCGCAAAATCGTGTAAATCAAAAGAATGAAGTACTTAATAGTTAATTTGTATATGGTAATCAACCTTTTTCAAACGGCTTATTATTCGACTTGGCTTGATTTCTGACTTACATTTTATATTATTGTTTTTACACTATGAGAAAAAGAAACGAAAAAAGATACTGAACCGTTTGTCTGGGTTTTTACTGTGATGTTTTCAGTTTTGTCTTGTAGAATTGAGGTTTGGATTGGGTTATAATATATTAGCGACTCGACTAGATTTTTTACTGCAAAATGACATTTATAGAGATTTCCATAGCGAAAGCTTAAGCCTATGTAAGACGTAGAAATGACCATTTGTTTTGTTTTCATTTATTTATATTTTTTATAAATAATAAAACTATGTGTTACAGTGGAACGTCATAACCAGGCAGGTGCTATTTATAAAACGAATCTTAAACTGTTCGATAGTAGGATTTATAGTAACGAATGTAGGATTTATAGTATGAATATTATGAGGTGGTTTTGAGCTTAAAAGAAAATATCCATTTAATAGTTTTTTGTTGGTCGTTACAGTATACTTGTTTTTCTTATATTGTGATTAAAAGCAAAAACTATAGTAGTTTAATATATATAACCTGAAATTAAACCATCAAATGTTCAAAGTCATATGAAAACTTGAAAATCAATCAAAATAACTAGACTAGACTAGACTAGATATACATTTACGGATATACATTTTTATATAAGAAATAAGTTTTTGGTTCAACGTCGTAGTAGAAAAATACCGATTGGTTTACCCTATTTATATGAAAAGAAAATATGCATTATTGCCGCAATTACTTCATAAAGTGAAATTGATTATATAATTGTTTTTTTCTACACCCGTACTATAAAAATACACTTATATGACCAAAATTCGTTTTATAATAATATTCATTTCGATACAGATTTTATAACGATACAAATTTTTAATCAAAAGAAAAAAACCCATAGTTTTTCAATCAAACATGCTATGTATTTGACGTTTGTTGAAATTTTCGTATGGGAAAAAAAGTTGAGCTTTGAAATTTGAAATTTGAAAATTGAAATTTTCGGTTGTAATACCACGAGTCATTGAAATTTTTTCGAAAATTTTTTGATTTTACGAATTAAATTATTTAGCAACACTGCGTATCAAAGCGCACAATAAACCACGAGTCCGAAGGACGAGTGGTTTAAGTAGTTGTTTGATTGAGCAGTGATGCTTAAAAATAATTTAATGAGTAAAATTGAAAAATTTTAGACAAAAATTTCAATGAAGAGTGGTATTTAATGGGACATTTTTTTTTAATTATAATTTTGTTTAAAATATAATTATTAGTTTTTAAATGAAATTTTTTCTACAAATTATTCAATAATACAAAACTATGTAGAAATGCAATTCACAAATAATAAAAATGTCCGTTTTCATTCACAAATGGTTGCATGTTTATGTTTATTTGTCAAAAATAAATTACAAATTTATAACAGTTATTCGCCTACTAAGATAAAATTATTTTTCATTTTGTTGGAAGAAAAAATGACAACAAAGAATTTTCATAACGACAAAGCAAAATTATCGACGACAACAAGAATTGCTGACAGTTAAAGCAAAGCCTAATAAATTTTAAATTTTTAAATATCATAGTTTGTATGAATGAAAAATAAAATTTCTGACAGCAAAAAAAAAATTATCGTTGTAGTTTTCGATCTTCGCTATTTACCGGGTGTAGAAAAAATAGCGTATGCCACTCTCATATAATGGTTATTACATGATCGTAGCATAATATACTATTATAAAATGGAGTGCATCTTATATATTAATACGCTAGAAAAAAACTTGCTGGAGCCTAAGGCTTTTTATTCGAATTTTGATTAATTTAAAATTTTTACTGTTAAATGGTATTACTGTAACATAGGTTTTAAAGATTTTTGAGATTTTTCGGATCATAAATAAAAAAGTTATATACGAAAAACTTTTTATATACATATGCATTATATGTTTACATATATACAAAAACGAAATGAAATTTAAAAAAATTTATTTTATTTTTTTATGTTTTCTTTTTTATATATTCTTTGGTAGTGGGTAGTAATAAACGTATTATTTATATTCGTATGCGTAGTATTAGTAAAAATATTCTAATCCAATGTCAGTGTATTTACAAACGTAGATGGAATTTCATTTTAGTCTTCTTATGTCTTCGTACATAGTTATTTGATATTATTTGATTTGATATTATTTCGATATTATTTTGATATTATTTCGATTATTTTGTTATTTGATATTATTTCGATATTATTTCGATATTATTTCGATATTATTTTGATATTATTTCGATATTATTTATTTCGATGCCAAGACCACGTCGTAAACGTTTGGAAGTGAGTGGTAGATCGAGTCGTCGGAATAAAAGAGATTATGTGCGTAATAATGTTGATTTTATGAATAATGAAATGAATGGTAATAATGATGGAATGAATGCTGAAGCTGATGTAGGAATGAATGTTGTGAATGATGAAGTGAATGTTGATGATATGAATGGTGTCATGAACGGTGTCATGAATGGTGAAATGAATGGTGTTATGAATGGTGTTAATGGTGAAATGAATGTTGTGAATGAAGAAATGAATGATGATTTCGAATTGAATGTGGTGAATGATGAAATTCCCTTTGTAATTTTGAGAGATTCGTTCAAGTGTGCTTTGAATGTGATTCCAGGTAGGGTTTCTAAATATCCGACCTATTTGATTATCCGGATATCGAATACATAAAAAATAAATTATCCGGATAATCCGGATATCTGGATAATTAAAACAAATAATAAGACGTTTTTTATTTTGCGGTATTTAATTCATTTATGCATATTTTTCGTATATCTATATTAATTCATATTTATACATAGTCACAAAATAACAAAAATAGTAGCAAATCATAAAATAACAATAAAAAATAAAATTAATCATAAATTTAACGAAGTTATTGATTCATTTTTAAAAACGCATACTAGAAAAATTATTGCATTAAATGTTGTTCAAAATTGAGTCGAGTTCTAATTTTTGTCCTGGTGAGACCAGCAATTGAAAATACGCGCTCTGTTGCAGTCCAGATAGGTTAATATATGTTAATAATGCGCGATATAGAATATTTAAATTGTCTGTCATTTTTTATTATAATTATTTAAATAAACGAAATCTTTTTTCAGCAACGTTATCATTACAACCAATGCGACTCAAGCGTCTGTTCTCCATGTCAGGGGCGGCTTGGAGCGGGCGTCTGTCTTGAATCAAGCGGCTCGCTATATAAACGTGTAAAAAGGTTGTTTCTGGTGACCTTAATATGCAGAACGAACCCATTTGCGACAATTTGGGTTGGGCCTAAGGTTAACACCCTAACCCCGGAAAAAACTAATATGTTAAATTTGGTTATCAGAAAGAGAACAGACCCGGACACAAACACAGAATTTTACCTGGACGTGAAAAAGGACCAGACTACCGAATCGGAACGTGGAACTTGCGCAGCCTGAGCGCTCCTGATGCTCTTATAAGTCTAAAAACAGAGGCTGAGAGGTATAGGATGGATATTATTGCTCTACAAGAAATTAGACAGCCGATAATTGGAAAACAAGATTTGGATAGTGACTCTCTATACTGTAGTGGTCATCCTTCTCGAAGAGAATTTGGTACTGGTTTTCTTGTTGGTGCACGCATACAAGAAGCCGTGATGAAATTCATCCCGGTCAGTGAGAGGATCTCGCGACTTCATTATGGTTCTTGGTGACTTTAATGGACAGGTTGGAAGAGATATCTCTTATGAAAATGTGGTGGCTCCCAACAGCCTGCATTTGAATTCGAATGATAATGGTGAGAGAATGACTGAGTTTGCATTATCAAATAATTTGAGAATTGCCAGTACGTTCTTTCCGCTTCGATCGATTCATAAACAGACTTGGGTCTCACCGAATGGAAACACTCGAAATCAAATTGATCACGTTCTAGTAACAGCACGCTTCTTTTCGAGCGTTCGGGATGTGCGATCCTTTAGAGGTGCGTATATTGGAAGTGACCATTTGCTTGTATGTGCAACGATAAGGTTCCACTTCCCAAATCCTCTCTCTCTCTCTCTCTGGCGTTTACATCCCATGAAGGGATTTTGCCGTCTGTGCCACCAGCTTCCAATCATCTCGTTCCATGACCAGTTGACCCCAGTTGACCCCGGACATCCTATATCACGAAGGTCTTGGATGATGTCGTCACGCCAGCGTTGTCTAGGTCTTCCTCTTCGACGAACACCAGCTGGTTGTTGTTGGGACGCTTTTTTTATCATTCTTTCCAATGGAGCCCTTTCTACATGACCAAACCATCTAATCCGGTTGGATTTAATGAATCCGATTACATCGCAGCCTCCAAGAAGCTGTCTGATTTCATGATTCATTCGGATTCTATACTGATTTTCAGCAACTTTACATGAACCATAAATTGTTCGTATGACTTTCCTCTCGAATGTTGATAGAATTCTACAATCGGAGGAAGTCAGTGTCCAGCTTTCACGTCCAAATGTGAGCACAGGTCGGATTAATGCTTTGTAAAGTGTGAGTTTGCACGACTGCGAAAAATGTTTGGATCGCAAAAGTTTTGAGTATGCGTTGAAAACTCTGTATGCGGCTGAGACACGGGCTTTAATATCTGCCTGCATGTCATTTGACGATGTTATTGCAGACCCGAGGTATTTGAAGTTTTCTACACGTTCCACTTCATAGTCGCCAGTATTCAGATTGCCGGGAGGTATATTCCTGGATGTTGTTAAAAGTTTAGTCTTGCCGGTGTTAATGCATAATCCAAGTCGTTTAGCATTTCTTTCAAGCTGAGAGAGACTATCCTTGATATCGCTTGTTCTACGTCCGAGAAGCACAATATCATCTGCATAGCCAAGAACCTGACTAGATTTGTTATATATGCAGTTTTGTGTCTCAATTCGGCTTTTTCTTATTGCGTACTCCAGCGCCAAATTAAATAGTATGGGCGCGAGTGCATCACCTTGTCGAACACCTGATGTTATATCGAAAGGATCAGAAACAGACCCTTCGATTACTATTCTACAATTTGATCCCGATGTTGTGAGCTTGCATAGAGAAACAAGTTTCTCTGGAATACCAAGGCATATGAGTGCGGACCAGAGGTTGTCGCGGATGATACTGTCATATGCTTGCCTGAAATCAACGTAGAGCTGGTGAATGCTGATGTTGTACTCCCAACATTTTTCCAGAATCATCCTTAATGTAAAACATTGATCTGTGGTTGAGCGGTTGGGACGAAAACCACACTGATAGTCACCGATGATAGATTCGGCGAAAGGGATGAGTCGAGCAAGTACAACATTAGCTAGTATTTTATATGCAGTGTTCAACAGTGCGATGCCACGATAATTTTCACACTTTAGACGGTCACCTTTCTTATGTAGCGGAACAATGAGAGCTGTTTTCCATTCAGCAGGTAGTTCTTCTTGGTCCCAGATTGCAATCAGATCGTATATACGTGAAACCAGAGCTGCTCCTCCATTTTTCAATAGTTCTGCGGGACTTCCATCGATACCTGGTGATTTGCTATTTTTCAGTTTTTTAGTGGCAGCTTCCACTTCTTCTATTGCTGGGTAAGAGACAAAAATCTCCTCACTTGACGGAGCAATTGCTCGAATAGAATGAACTTCATTCGTCCTACTTAGTTGGTTTTGAAAGTGGGATCGCTACACTGTCAGCACATCACGTTCACTTGTTGTAAGTTCATTATTTCCATTTTTGATGGCTGTAGATCTTGGGTGGAAATCTTTTGTCAGATTCCGTGCATTGGCAAAGCACTCTTTTGAATTTTCGTTGGCCACACGTTGGTTGATGTTTTCGATACAGCTCTTCATGTGTTCGCGTTTCGTTTTACGTAGAAGTTTTGCTGAGGCTTTTCTGGTGCAGAGGTAATCAGCTTGGAAGCTTTGGGTGTTCCTTGTTAACCATTTTTCTTGCAGTTTTTGTTTATTTTCAACGGTTCAGCGGCACTCGTCGTCAAACCATTCGTTGTGTGATTTCGGTGGTCGTTTTCCGATTGTAGTTTGTGCTGCGGCTATAATGGTTGATTGAAGCGTTTGCCATTCTTCTTGTATGTTAAATGGCATCTCAGAAGAGATGTCATGCTCTTCTATGTTTTGTGTTATTATTTCCTGATATCTATTCAGCGTTTCCGGATGTTTAAATGCTTCGACATTCCAGCGCACGGTCTTTTTTGCTTGTCTGTTAAATGTAGATGACAACTTGCACTTGTACTTAAAGATGACAAGCATATGATCGGTGTCCATATCAGCACCTCTGTATGATCGAACGTCAGTTATACTTGTAGAGTGTCTCTTAGAGATCATGACGTGATCGATTTGATTTTCCGTTCTTCCGTCATTTGATTTCCACGTTGCCTTGTGAATTCTCTTGTGAGGGAAGAAAGTGCTGGAAATTACTAGATCATACATCATAGCCAGCTCGGTTGCGCGAAAACCGTTATTGTTGCTGGTATGATGCAAGCTGTTAGGGCCGATATGTGTTTTAAGTTCTGCAATCCTACCGATTTGAGCATTAAAGTCACCTACCACGATTTTTATATCGTGCCGCGGGATGTTATTGATGACTTCCTCGAGTTCTAGGAAGAACAGGTCTTTAATATCATCTGCTTTATCTTCAGTTGGTGCATGAACATTGACGATCGTTACATTGAATTTTTTCGTGTGGATTCTCAGTGTGCATAACCGCATGTTAATTGGGCAGAAGTCGATAACATGCTGATTCACGCGACGGTGTATAAGAAAGCCAACTCCAAATTCTCCTCCGTTTTGATGACCGCAATAATACAGAGTGTATCCTTTCGCTGTTTCATGGATGCCACTGCCTGGCCATCTTAGTTCTTGTAATGCCACTATATCCAGTGTGTAGCTCTCGACTTGTTGGGTTAGTTTTAGGAGATCTCCTGGTCTTCTAAGGCTTAGCACGTTCCAGGTTCCTATTTTTAAATCGTAGTCCGGGTACAGTTTCCGAGGTCGTTCCAATAATAAATCCGAGATATTCCGAGGCCTGTGTACAGAATTCATGACAGTAATTTTTTTACGGAAATGGGGTGTTAGCCCTTCGCCCAACCCAAATTTTCGTGAATGGGTTCGTTCTGCATCTTAAGGTCACCAGAAACAACCTTTTTACACGTTTATATAGCGAGCCGCTTGATCCAAGACAGACGCCCGCTGAAGGCCGCCCCTAACATGGAGAACAGATGCTTTCTACACATTTATATAGCGAGCCACTTGATCCAAGACAGACGCCCGCTCCAAGCCGCCCCTAACATGGAGAACAGACGCTTGAGTTGCATTGGTTTTATGGCGCCAATGACTGGCCATGGTGCAGAATCATTGAGTATAAGCAGTATTTACTCTGCCCCTCTCAACTACACCAACCTAATTCTGTTAGCGTTACCCAGATAGCACGGCGTGGACGTAGAATTTCGGATTTTCGCTACCCTCGAATTAACTTCCCAAATCCAGGCATTCCAAAATGCAATCAACAGAAACGTTTTAACATCTCATCATTATAAAGAATGCTGAAACAGAAGAGAGATATCAAATCCATATTGCGAAACATTGGATAAATCAGAAACCATTAATGGAAAAGTCGAAAAGTCATGGTATTTGCTCAAAGATGCTGTTTTAAGCGCTGCTGAGGGAATACTTGGACGACCACAGAACCACTCCCAGAAGCCATGGATGGATCAAGCATGCCTCGGCGCTATTCAATACAAAAGAGATTGCTATCTGAAGTGTCTACAAGGACGCAACACCAGGTCCACGAAGGAGAACTATAAACTGGCAAGACAAGCCGTTACAAAGCTATGTACACGAACGAAGAGAGAATGGTGGAAGAGACAATGTGAGGAGATTGACAGCTTCAATAAGGAACATCAATCGCGTAACTTTTTTCAACAGGTTAAAACCTTAAAGAATGGCCCCCAAACTAGATCGACTGCTATTCAAAATGAAGATGGGGAGCTACAAGTAGACCTTAAAAATACTTTAGAAACTTGGGCCGCCTATTTTGAGAATCTTCTCAACTTAAGTGAGCAGCAACAAGTCGGGCGACGAGCAAAGCTTATTCGTGCATCAAAGGTACATGTAGACGAACCAACCAACGAGGAATTCAATGCGGCACTGTCAAAATCAAAACGCAATAAAGTACCTGGTATCGACGATATAACATCCGAAATGATTGTACATGGTGGCGAAACCCTATCCTTAAGATTGTTTGAACTGGTTCAAATGATCTGGAGGACTGAAACCATGCCACAGGACTGGAACACAGCTATGCTGATACCAATCCATGGAAAAGGTAGTCGCCTACAATGTGCAAACTACAGAGGAATCGCTCTCCTCTTCACAGCATATAAAATCTTTTCTTACCTTTTGCTATCCAAAATCAATCCTTTTGCTGAACAACTGTTTGGAGAATATCAGTGTGGTTTCCGGCGGGGCCAAGGTACCACGGATGCACTTTTCTCGGTAAGGATGATTTTGGAAAAGTGTCGAGAGTTCAACATACCTGTGCACCAACTTTTCATTGATTTCAGGCAGGCCTACGACTCTCTCGAACGACAAACTCTATGGTCTGCTCTGGTGTCAATGGGAATTCCTAGTAAACTGGTATCACTATGCAAAATGACAGTACAGAACTCTCAATGCTGTGTACGAGTAGAGAACGAAATATCAAAGTTTTTTAAAGTCGACTCCGGTTTAAGACAAAGTGATGCTATCTCTCCTATACTTTTTAATCTAGCCTTGGAATATGTGAGCCGTCAAAAGAAACTACCGACTAATAACAATATCTTGTCAATAAACTCAGTACAGATGATTGCTTACGCTGATGATGTTGTCATCCTCGGCCGAAGTGATGCTGTTATGAGTGAGACTTTCAAGTCGCTTGAGAGTGGTGCTAGGAAAATTGGTCTGCAAATTAACTACAATAAAACCAAACATATGAATGTTTCAAGAGAGGCTGAGAAGAAAGATTTGATGTGCGGCGATGAACGAATTGAGAGAGTTGAATCTTTTAAATATTTGGGATCAATGCTTGACTCAAACAACAGCATACTTACAGATATTAAAGCTCGAATCGCTGCAGGTAATCGAAATTTCTACTCAATTAAGCCTCTTCTTGGATCACCGTATGTATCAACTAACACCAAGCTCAAGTTATACAAGACATTGATTAGACCGGTTGTGATGTATGGGTCACAAACGTGGACCCTTGCACAAAATAACGAATCCCATTGATCTGTATTTGAGCGTAAGATCCTACGCTACATTTTTTGTCCACTTAAGACAGACGATGGGGAGTATAGAACCCGGTATAACTTTGAGATCAGAGACCTTCTTGAGGGTCCTGATATAATAGGTTGTATCCGTTCTAATAGGATTGCTTGGTTTGGGCATGTTCTACGAGCCAATTCTCAGTCTGGAATGATTAGAAAAATGTACGTTAGTACCCCAGGGAGTGGTCGACCGCGAGGTAGACCACGACTACAATGGGAGACTGACGTAATAAACGACCTTAAAAAATCGGCTGCCATGGTAATTATGTCGCTGTTGCGAATGACCGTGGTGAATATTCAAAGCTGATTAGCCTGGCAACGCTCCTACATGGAGCATGAACGCCTTTAAAAAAAAAAAATAATTAACATTTTTGAAAAATTCGTTCCACATTCGTCTAACTTTTCGAAAACAACTTTCTAAACGCCTTCATCAGTCAAAAGCGTCGCTGAGTTTTCGCTTAATTCTTTTACAGCTTTTTCCAGTGGAAATAAGAGATCTAACAACTCTCTCTTTTTTATACCATAAAGTTTTAAAATACTTTTCGTGACAGTAGAGAGATTTTTAGGCATGACAAAGCCTTTACTTCGGACATATCTACGATTCCACTATAGCATTCATTGAAAACTCATCTTCTGTCACACATCGAGACAAAATTTCATACGGAGTTTCATTTTTAAGAATTTTGTAATTCCACCATCACCGGAATCACTTTTAAGTTTTCTTGATGTAGATGATTCATGAATTTTATCGGTTGAAGTTAAAGTTGAAGCTGAATTTATGATTATTTTATGAACTTTTAAATTATTTATCCTTTACATCCAATTTGTTTACTGCAATGCTAACAGAAAGCAACATCTCTTTTTTAAATTGTTTTTTAAATGATTCTAAACTTCAGAGCGTTGTATAGCCAGTGCTTTTAAAAAATTTAAATCTGTTTGTTGTTAAATAAATTTACTAATATATTTATAATTTACTGTATTTATTGAAGCAGATGCAAAATATATAAATTATTAAAAAGAATCCTGTTCTAATAACCTTTAAAAAACTAGCCCATTTCAGATTTTATTGACGGGCTGCATGTTTTTAAGACATTAATTTTTTTAAATCAACATAGCATCAAATAAATATTTGTAACAACCCTTTACACTGTAGATTGATGAAGTGTGTCATAAAATATTCAAAGATTACAGTTTTCATAACATTGAAGTTGTAAATAAATTTTTAACTTATAGTCACTTCACTGCACTAATAAACTTTGCAACGCAGTTTAAATATTTATTTTTAACTTTGAGACGCAATTTGATTATTTTTTTTTTTACAAAATAAAGGTTTTTTTAATATCCGGATTATTACAAAAAAATATCCGGATAATCGAATAGTGAAAATTGGTCGAATAATCCGGATAGTTCGATATCCGGATATCCGGATTAGGAACCCCAATTCCAGGTAACTTTGATTCGTATATTTGTGGTGCTTTGGATATGAGTTGTCGTTTTTGTCATGCCAAACATTTTGCAAATGAAGTTACTTCAAATAATAATGAAGCGTTTTTTTTGTGTTGCCGTAAAGGCAAAGTCAATTTACATCCTCTTTCTGAAAATGCATTGTTCTCTAATATTTTCGAAGGATTGAATTCAAATGATAATGCTATAAAAAACGTTCTAAAAGTTTTCTTTCAAATATTCGTTCCTATAATTCGGCATCAGTTCTGAATGTAATATAGCGGTTTCTACTTATCATTTTAAAATTCATAATATTTTTTATCATCGTACTGGTGCTTTAATTCCTGCTTATGGTCGACCTTCAATGTATGCACAATTATATTTTTATGATGTTGATACTGCTGCTAATATGAGAATAAATAGAAATGCCAATGTATGTGAAGTTTTTCTTATGCGTGAGATAGGTTTTGAGTTAGATCGCGTGAATCCTTTTGTTCGTTCTTTTAAATCAATGCATGAATTTTGTGAAAGACCTGAGAATGTTATTGCTGATGTGTCAATGGTTATAAAAGTTAACAGAGAATGTGATATTCGTCGTTTAAATGATGCTGTTCAAACTGATGTGGCTGCTATTTTTAAAAATGATGATGGTGAACCCCCTTTTGAAAGAAATATGATTGTTTTTTCAAAAAATGCAAATGAAATTCGTTCTGTTTCTGTCCTTGATTCTTCTTTGGATCCTTTAGCTTATCCTTTGTTGTTTCCAAATGGTGATACTGGTTGGCACGTTAATATTCCACATAATTTAGTTTCAACTTCACGTACTAAAGTGTCACGCACAAAAGTTACAATGTTGCAATATGCAACGGGGGGGAGGGGGTGTCCCATACACCTGGTTTTTTGAAAGCTCAATAACATATGTACCTGATAATCGAATTGGATGAAACTTGGTACATGAACATTTAGTACGGTTTGCAACTATTTCGGTTTGCATACCAATTTCCGGTTTTTCACTTCCGGCAAAAATATTTTTTTTGTACTTTTTTGAAGTTTTTTCAGTGTCTTTATGCACACCAGCCTACAATAATGAAGCTATTATGATGAAACTTATGGAAAAGTTTCCAGCTAGTGTGCGAAGATAGTCATCATCTTTTAGGACAGATTGATCAAAGTAGCGGAAGGTCTTGTTGTGCGGCAAATTGTCGTAAATGAATAACTTACATTCATTCATCATTTTAATTTGTTTTTCTATTACTTCGAGACAAGCCTCCAACCAGACTTGTTTTTACGTATTTTGTTTTGAATTCATCTAACGTTATCGATTGTGATCAAACCATAGTATGAAACAAAACAAAATATGCCATCATAATAGCGGTTAAGTGTATCCTATTTAAAAATCTGAATCAACAAATTTTGCTTAGCATGTGTGAAACCAACTAGATTAAATGCTTCGTTGTATTCGTTGTACTATTTATTTTTATCGAAAACCTTTAAATGCCTCGTTGCATTGTACAATTTATTTTATGGAAAATTTGTAAATGCATCAAGCTATGAATATCTCTATTTCGGTTCCTATTTTTTGTTATCAAACTCTCCTATTACAGAAAAACAAGAGCGCGTTAAATACTATGAGCATGATATGTAAAAGTGGTAATGACCTGCGCAATGAATCAAAAAGATCGCCTTTTTAGGATAAGATTTTTGTTTTGAAAACAAGAGAATTAATTAAGTTTTTGGCAATGAAGCCTACGGTTGAATAAATTGTTTTATTTTTTTTAATATTAAAACTTAAAACGATTTGTGAAAATCAACCATTAAAAATTGTAAAATAAAATATATAAGGGAAAACGATAAAAAATTGTTATTCTACCATCATTATACAACATATGTACAAATCACTATAGTTAACCAACTAAATAAATAGAACATAAATTGGTATTTTTTTGTTAATCAGTTAATGACAGAGGAGTAGTGTTATACATATGTATTGGTTTTTAGTGAAAATAAAGGTCTACGTGGCAACGAGAAGTACATAAAATATTAACATAGATAAAACATTTAAAACATCGAGTTGGTTCGATTGGATGCTCGATTTGGATGGTATCGTTGAGATACCTATATTGTCTGCAACTGTTCCAGAAGCGCATAATATATACAGCAACGGGTGAGGTGGTGACAGAGAAGTAGTGTTATATTGGTTTTCTAGTGAAAGTCAAGATCTACGTGGTAACGAAAAATATCAGTGGGGAGACATCGAGTTGGTCTGAAGTATATGAGATTGATTTTGCTGGTATCGTTAAGATACCTTTATTGTCTGTAACCGTTCCAGAAGTGGATAATATATACAACAACGAAATTATACAGATTATTTGAAGGACGAACAAGGACATACAACCTCAAGCCAATGTTAAACCTATATGTAAGTTATTTTTAAGTAATTAGTATTATATTTAAATTAAATTTCTTTATTACGCGAATTATATTTTTCTTTCATAATAATTGATTATATAGATTGAGTACAAATCTGAGTCTCAATAAATTTGTGTTCGAACCATTAGTAAGGTCATAATAATGATCGGTTAGATTTACAGTATTGTTAAGGGTTTCTCCCGATCTAAATTCGTGTGTCTTGATTACTAGCCTGGCAGACAGTAGGTATGAACAGCTATCGTGATGAAAGTCCAAGATTAACAGTCTTCCATACAAATGCTGACTTTTCACACTTTGTTTTTGAAGTTTATTGGGAGCATACAGACTTCATTCATTAATCAATTTTAATGACACTTTGAAAAAAAAGGAGAGTTTAATGACAAAAAAATGATTAGTTTTGGGACAGTTGGGGGGTCCCCCGAACACCTGTTTGCTGTGTCACAATTGTTTCAATGTTTGTTGTGAGCACACAGCATTCGTTCGTGAATACTGGTGGCACTTTGGAAAAAAATGCAAATATATAAGGCAAGGAATTAATTAGTTTTTTAGCGATAGTGAAAAAAGTGGTAGGAGCCGCAGAGCTCCTGCGTTTTTGGAAGCTTAATAACACCTGTATCTGATAATCGAATTGGATGAAACTTGGTAAATACACATTTAGTACGATTTACAATAGTTCTGCATCCCAACTTTCGGTTTGTCACTTCCGGTTAAATTATTTTTTTTACTTTTTCTCGTACAACAGAATTTATGTTTGTTGGGATACTACTGCTCTCTTTATTTTTTTTATAGTTAGAACTACGTGAGACCTACAACATTGGTTAGCTTTTAATTAAAGTATTTGATGGATATTAGCTCATTTTATATCCAGAACACTATGTTTCTAGATCTGTGATGAAGTCAACCTATGCATCAGCGTCGCAATATTTTGTGCCGCATCGATTATAACATTTCTAGCAAATTCAGCAATATTATTACTTCGATTGATATATTACCTGTAACGACCAAAGAATGAAAAGAAAAGAATGTTGAATATAAATTTTATTGTAAACTCTACACCACACAGATCTGACAATATTCGTAAAATAAATCCTTCATTCGATCAGTATTATCAAACAATTTAAGATTCATTAATTAAACAACATCAGTCTGATTATGATGTTCCATCTGTCTGATTATGTTGTCATTGTGAAACGAATAAAGTTTTTCTTGTTTTAAACAAAAACCAAAATAAAGTAAATTGATCATGCGAAGAAGCATTGATGCTGAATTATTGATAGAGTACATCATTTTATTAGTTTTGGCTGATATATGTTTGCAATATCCATAATTAATTAAATTTTGAAGGACCTTATGTTTCTTTTGTTTGGTAGTATTTGAATGATTTTGCTTTGTCATATCATATGTTTCTTTCAAACATATAGCAGATTTGCAATGCATGAGTAGAAATCGTTGGTGTTTGTTAAATGGAAGTCACAAGACATACACAAAATCATTTTCTAAATATTAAATAATCCGATATCTCAAATTATAGACCAATAGCTTTACTATCGGTCCTATCCAAAGTCTACGAGCATTTTATTAAAACACACATTTTAAAATTTCTGTAAGTAAATCATTTAGTAGCCGACAGCCAATACGGTTTTCGAAACAAAAGATCAACTACAAATCTATTAAACTATGTAGCCCATTGTTGAAACAGCATACTTGATAAAGGTGGTGAAATATACGTTATCGCTCTGGGCATCTCCAATGCATTGGATCGAGTCTGATATGTAAACTTAATCAACAAGCTCGTAGCGTATGGTTTTCATCCCTATGTTGTGAAGCTGATTCAAAATTTTCTATCCAGCCGATACGTTTCGGTCTCCTTAGATTTTCATCTGAGTCTAAACTAACTAACGCTAGGTTACCTCAAAGCTCACTATTGTCTCCAACCTAATTTTTGATTACATCAAATATTTGTTGAAAATCACCTGCAACTCAATAAAAAGTTTTGCAGATGATAGTACTCTGCACAAGTCGTTTGAGCCCCTACTTTCAAAAGGTAAACGCACAAACGAATTAATCCCGCCAGGAGAGACGCTGCCATAAACGTGAATATGGACCTAAAAAAAGTCGCCGATTAGAGTGACCAGAACCTGGACAATTTCAACTCTGCCAAAACACAGTTGTTGATTGTTTTCAGATATTTTGTTCAGTATGATATTTTGTTTCAACGATATTTTGCTCAGTGATAAACCAATAGGTAAATGTAAAAACATTCGTTAATTGGGTGTCACAGTTTCAAACAACCTACTTTGGAACGATTATATGATGGTGATGACAAAAAGCGCGTCTAGAAAACTCGGCCACCCAAGTAGATGAAAAATTTTTTCATTCCATACCAATTACTCCATGTTTATAAGTCCTATACTTGTCCCTGTATGGAGCACTGTTGTCAAGCTTGGGGTGCTGCTTCTGTTTCCATCTTGGCCCTCTTGGACTCTGTTCAAAACCGGGCTATACGAATGGTGGGTGATCGAGATTTTTATCAAAACTTGATTCCCTACGTCGCACTGTTGCTGACCGCGTTATTTTTTACAAATATCGTCATCAATAGTGCTCAAATAAAATCAGCAGCATCATGCCTCCAATTTATTCTTAACTTTCGTTCACTCGGCAATAGGCTAGCGCAAAAAGTCAAACAGTCGAGACCCCGCGCTGTCATACTGGCAGATTGCAGAAAGACTTCTTTGTCTGAACTGCATACAAATGGAATTGTTTGCCGGAATCCATAATCTCAGGTGGTTTCAATTCGCAGAGGTTTAAAAAAAGCGTTCATTAACACCTTAGAGCGCAATTTGTTGTGGGACCTAGGTCTTAAAAGGTATTTATGTGTTGTTGTGACACATATTGTAAACCGTATATATTGTAAACACAACACTTTTTATTTAACAAAAAAATACACAAAAAGATCAGTATCATTAGGGAATCACGATTTGATGTTAAATTTCAATCATCTAAAATTCGTATCTCGAGTAGAAAGTTGTCAGAGCTCAAGTATAGGGCCCGATCAGGTTTGTCTTAGTTTGATTGGGATTTGATCATGAGTGTAAAACTTTTTCTCACCGATAGGATAGTCGGGTCAGGCCGTGATCAAGTTTGCTATATAAAGTTACATAGGGTAAACCCTCGTAAGGTATTTTGTTTCAGGCCCTGATCAAATTGCCTAATTACGAGTCAAATACGAAAAACCAAACCGAAACCACATGTATTCAAATAGGTTTAGCCCTAAAAAGGCATCCTAATACGGGCCTGGAACAGGCCCACAACAAATTGCCCTAAGGGCTTGCTGTTACCAGCTTTGATCACGCCCTGATTGAATTCAGATTTTCCCTAGCTATTATCTGCTAAATTCAAGTCTGTTGGTCTGGTTTTAGTACTTTCAATTATCTGAACTAGTTAAAACATTTTAGAAGCAAGGTTATTGGCTATATCTATACCAACGCACATTTAGAACACTTGAAAAAAATCGCTTTGCACGAGACCAATTTTATTTCGAGTGTGTTTTATTTGATGCAAGACTAGTGCCAAATTAAAATTATTGCCGGTCCATATGAAATCTATTTTGCCTCTTCAGAAGTGTCTTCATCTACAAAGCTTCTGTAGAAATAACTAAATCAGCAAATTTTTAAATAAATCTAGCTAACTTGTAATTAATCTTTATAAATAGTATCAACCGTTTATTTATTTTTCGTCTTATTCGTTTTATTATTACTTAAACAAAAATTTATTACTCACAAACTATTAAACTATTTATAGCACAAACATTCTATATTTGCGCATATATTAAAAGAGCAATTGATACATTAAGCACATTATTTTATTATCTTATATCTTTTATGTCGTGTGACAATTTAACAAATATTTACTTTTAAATATTCCAAAAAAAATATTTAAAATCACAGAAATAATTATATATCAATTACGTCAGTTGAGAATTTGAATATCGAAAATTCAATCGTTTCGATTCTCCGCTAAACGGTGGCATTTTTTATACGTTTGTGGTTAATCGGTTCACTTGTCTGCGTTTTTATTTTTTCACACCACGTTTTTATGGTTAAATTTACATACTCAAGCCAAATATTTACTCTAAATATTATCCATATCCAAATATTTGCTTATGTTTATAACCGGAAATGTTTACACAATAAATTGATAAATAAACTTGCGATTTAGTTGAGCGACTGTACGTAGTTGATAAAACAATTGATTGAGAGTGAGAGTAGTTCAATTGAAAAGATCAAGTATTTGATAATGAAAATAACATATGTTTATATACAATCGAATAATAAACAAATTAACACAATCGAGTGTGGATCCACTATCGCGCAAGTTCATTTGTTCGTATTCTTATTTAATAATATTTTGTTTTCTTTGTATTTTTAGAGCGTTTCTTTGATCATATTTTCAGTTGACATTGAAATCATTTTATCGTTTGCAGCAATCAGTCTATTTTAACAAAAATTTAGAATTGCACTTGTTATAAGTTTTTAAATTTTTGTGGATTTTTCTTGTTGTTTACCAAATTATTTAATCTTTGTTTATCTGGAAAGGAAATGTGTTGGTGGGCGTTACATATGTCTGAATTATGTGATAAAAAAGTGCACAAGACATCTCAAATAAAATAATTATATTCATATAAAAGCTTAAGAAAAAAATTATAGGGTGGAAATATACCATGCTAACAAAACATCAAATGCGGCTTTTCCTAAAAGCTCAACACTTTATTATTGATTTTGCTGTGCTAAGGAGAGTTTTGACTTTGAAATTATACCTGATTGAGTATAAACTGGTAGTAGGGCAATGCCATCATCGGCATCCTAAATTATTCAAAGCACTATCTGTTGGAATGCTTCTCTAAAAATCCAAAACAAACAGGGGCGCACACGAAAAATGTTTTAGGGGGGCGCCCAAAGAAGTTTTTTTTATAAAAAGTGTTATGCTATAGAAATTACAATATTTGTCACAACAACACATAGATACCTTTTAATTCCTAGATCTCACAACAACTTTCATTTTGAGGTGTTGATGAACGTTTTTTAAGCTTTTATAGATTGAATGTCCCCGAGACTTTTGATTCGAGCAAAGCATTCCATTTGTACAAAGAAAACCCTCTGAATTATGTCTCTATGATAGTGAGTGGTTTCAACACCCGAGCACTGCTGGTGACGAAATTTATATAAAACAACGAGATCAGCAACGCTGCGACAATGTTGTATAGTGAAGCAAAATTTGATGTTATATTTCGATCGCCCATAATTCGCATAGCACGAACTGAGTCCAAAAGAGCTAGGATGGACACAGATGTAGCGCTCCAGACTTGACAATAATACTCTATACAGAAACGAATAAAGGACTTATAAATGTAGAGTAATTGATGCGGAGTGAAATATTTTCCACATCTGATAAGAAGGTCGAGTTTTTTTGACACGCTTTTTGCCAGCGCCATTATATGATCGTTCCACAGTTGGAAATTGTGACTCCCAATAAACGAAAGCTTTCACATTCGTCTGACTGTTCATCACACATTATACTAATTGAAATATCATTGGGGAACTCAATCATTGATCTGGAAGCTATATCAATAGCTGTGTTTTAGTGGAATTAAAATAAACAAATTTTTGTCACCAAAATCGGCGATTTTTTACTAGGTCTCCGTTTACATTTATCTCCAAATTATTCGTTCGTGCATTTTACACTTTAAAAATATGGGGACGAATGACTTATGCAGTGTACGATAGTCGATAATCATATGTAAAACTATTTATCGGATTACTATTGATTTTCCACAGTGCGTTTATATAAATTAAAAATAGACTGGGGAATAAAATTGAGCGTTAAGGTACACTAGCGTTAATTAATTTCGAATCAAAGGAAAAGCCATCGATGGATACTGAAATGTATCGGTCGGTGAGAAAATTTTGAATCTTACGACTACGGGTTAAAATACGTACGCAACGAGCTTGTTGATCAGGCTGGCACGCCAGATTCGAACAAATGCTTCTAAGATGTCTAATGCGATAACATAAGTTTTACAATCTTTTCAAGTGTTCTGTTTCAACGATGTGTGACATAGTTCAATAGATCGGTTGTTGATGCTTTGTTGCGAAAACCGTATTGGCTGTCAGATATTTAATGAGTGCCTTCCAAAAATTTGGACATGTATGTATTAATATAATGCTCGTTTATTTTATATATGACTTAGAGTAAGGTTATTGATCTATAATTTAAAATATCACATTTTGCTAAATGTTCATTTTTTAGGAACGGGCTTGGCATTGGCTAACTTCCAGCATGAAAGAAAGAAATACCAGATTTATAGGATTTGTAGAAAATTTTGGCAAGAGGAGGTACAAGTGATGATCTTTTATTTCCACTCCTTTTCCAAGCAAAATCCGACACGTGGTTAAGGAACTAGAGCCTTTTTTCTAAAAAAATTTGCTTTTTTAAAACCGTTATAACGGCTGTTTGGATACTAATATTTTAAAACAGTTAATGAATTTAGAATTCCTGAAATCTTTTTTATCAATTTGGTTTAAAAATAAACCTCTGCAGTTAGAGGTTCCTGAGTGAGCGGCTCCAACAAAAAAGTACGCAAAAAAAAATTTTTTTGAAACAACCGGCACTCTCACGGACGCATTTGTAAAGTCAGATCAAAAAACCATTTCTAAAAATGTGCGTTTTATTAATATCTTGGACTAATTCGTAAATCAGCCAAATCCGACACATGGTTAAGAAACTAGAGGCTTTATACTAGAAAAAAACTCTGTTTTCTAGATCCGTTATACCGGCCGTTTAGATTCTAATATTTTTTAAAACTTTATAAATTTAAAATTTTTAAAACCTTTTCAATCAGTTTCTTTTAAAAAAAAGACCTCTGCAGTTGGAGGTTTCTGAGTGAGCGGCACCAACAAAAAAGCTTGTAAAACACCAAATGCGTTTGAATCAACCGGCATTCTCACGGTCGCATTTGTGGAGCCAGATCGAAATACCGTCCGTAAACATGTGTTTTTTATTAATATCTTGGACATGTTCGTAAATCAGAAAAATCTGACTCATGGTTAAATAACTAGGGGCTTTATACTAGAAAAAAAATTCGTTTTTTTAATCCGTTATAACGGCCGTTTGGATACTAATATTTTTAAAAACTTCATAAATTTAGAATCTGTGGAAACATTTTAATCCGTTTCTTATAAATATAAACCACTGCAGTTCGGGGTTTTTGACTTGTTGGGTTCAAATAAAAAGTTTGGAAAAGGAGTGGAACAAAAAAGCCATAATTCTCAATAATAATAATAATATTTCATTACAAACAAACAATTTTATTTTTTTCCAAGAAATTGGGTAAAAAAATAAATAAAAATCTTTCTTTTGACACACTTGACAAAATTTTTTTGACAAACTTATATGCCATAATTCTCAATAATAATAATAAAATCTCATTTCAAACAATTTTTTTCCAAAAAATTAGGTAAACAAATAAATAAAAATCTTTCTTTTGACACACTTGACAACATTTTTTTACAAATTTATAATGCCATAATTCTCAATAATAATAATAAAATCTCATTACAAACAATTTTATTTTTTTCCAAAAAATTGGGTAAAAAAATAAATAAAAATCTTTCTTTTGACACACTTGACAATATTTTTTTGACAAACTTATTATGCCATAATTCTCAATGATAATAATAAAATTTCATTTCAAACAAACAATTTTATTTTGTCCCAAAAAATTTGGTAAAAAAATAAATAAAAATCTTTATTTCGACACACTTGACAACATTTTTTTGACAAATTTATAATGCCATAATTCTCAATAATAATAATAAAATTTTATTTCGAACAAACAATTGGTTTAATTTTTTTTCCAAAAAATTGGGTAAAAAAATAAATAAAAATCTTTCTTTTGACACACTTTACAACATTTTTTGACAAACTTATAATGCAATAGTCTAGTTTTTGATCTCACATACCAATCCCTACCATCAAGATTTCTCCAAAATTAATGTTCCTACTCGTAATCACTTAAAATGGACGTTTTTCAGCCAGAACTATGAAAATTTTCTATTTTTGACACACATAATGATTTTATTGACACACTTCCGGTACAGTTATCGAACACAACGTCCTTTCGGACCTGTCCCTTTAGTATACCTATTTTTAGAAAAAAAAACTTTTGAAATCCCTCTAGCGGTTTTCCCTGCAGCGTAGGTAATGACGGCTGCCGGCCGGCAGACAGACACACATTTTTTTTTTGCTTTTTTACAATCAGTAGGTCCGAAAACGTCGAGAAATGCCAAAAAAGTGGGGGTAAGAATTTCACTTTGAGCTCATGAATGTAATACTTAGGTCTTACTGACCGAAGTAAATGCGTTTTTAGTGGTTTATTTGATTACAACATTGGGGTTGATAGTATCAAAAATATTTGTAACTCTTTAAAAAAAAAATATTTTTATTTTGATTCTTTGAAACATTTTGTTCAATAACTTGGTATTCGTTTTATGTGGCAGAAAATGTGTCATACACTTTATTTTTCATCAAAAAATTATCTTTCTATATTAAGGCATATACAAAATAAGGCAGGGTTGCATAGCAAATCGTAATGGCAACAATGTAATTAATACGGGTTCCAAGAGGTAATAGAGCAGATTTATAACGGTTAAAGTAACAAATGTAATTAATTGAATATTTTTGATTTAAATAAATTCTAGTCTTTTAGAGGTAATTTTAAGATAGGTTCCAAACATTAGAAACAAAACACAAGAATTAGAAGCGAAAGAATGTACATTAGTATTCCATTATAATATCCAAAGTCAACAATATTCTTTACATTGTCAAATACACTAATGACGGAACATGACAAATTAGTAATACTATATATCAGTCCATTAATACTATATATATTACCAGAAGTAAATACTTACGTAAAACTCTTGACAGCTTCGACACTTGGAATTAGTTTGGAATTCCCTATTGACACCAAATCCGTTTCTTGAATCGGATTTCCTTGTTTCTTTGAAATTAGTCAAAAATCTTTTCTCAAAGGCATTGTTAACTTCATAATGCTTAGCATCCCTCGTTTTTTTTCACCTTATAAAACTCCTCAATGAAAAATCTAATTTCAAGGCCTGCTACTGTCCATTTTCCATTTCCAAGGAGAGCATTTTCACTATCAATGATTCCAAAAGCTCCATCTCCACCCTTACTGAATTTTTCATTGTGTTCATGAAGCTGGAAAGAAATAACTGCCGTATAAGAAGATTAATTATGATCAATGTTATCTATTTCTGCTGTTACAAACACATTGCTACACAACTTTGGCGAGTGAACACCATATTCCATAAATTTTGTACACAACAAATTTGTAACTGTGACTGATACTTCATGCACTCGAATATATGGATATTTAGTATAATAATTACTACACCTAATATATGAAAGCTACTTCGTCCTACAAAAAAAAAGACTTTATTAGCATATCAAAAATTGGAATATATACTTTTTTGCATAAACAGTTATAAAGCCGCTCTATTACTTTTTGGAATCCGTACAAACTTCTTTGTTGCTTTAACGCATTGCTGTGGTACGACGTTACGTTTTAGCAAACTTTTAGCAATTGATTTTGAAAAAATAGAAGTCATATTTACCGTTCGAAAGGTATATAACAAAACAGTATATGACACGTTTTCAGCTACATATAACGGATTCCAAATTATTTAGCAAAATGTCTAAAAAATCAAAATTAATTTGTGTAAGGAAGTTACAAATATTTTTGGTTTGGCATCACAAACATTTTAAGGCCATATTGATTACTTCATCAACACCGCTGGAGGCTAGATAGACTTATGTCCCCGGTTTTTTTAAACTCGTTTACCTATGGACAATCTGAATCCGCATTAGTTGTCAGATCTGAAACTTTTTTCAGCTAGCTTACCCCTTTACAAAGTTTATTTTCCATTAACGTTCTCGTTCTCAGTGTTATCGTTTTCAGTTTCTATCATTCAAAAACCTAAAATATATATTCAATTCAACTATGTAGGTCAACTCAAATGATTTTGGACGAAAATAAATAATCGATCATTTATAATTCTTTGATACCAAACCAAAACAATTTTTCATAGTCCAACCAAAACAAACAATAATAAAACCAAGACAAAATAAAGTTCTAGCCCTAAAATAAATCAACTACTTTCATACGAATGTCATGAACACAAACAAACTACAAATTATATCAGCATCAAAACCAATACATTGAGTTACTTAGTTAGGCGACGCGAAGAAACCCAAAATATAATAATTTCAACAAACAAAACTTAATAAAAATGAATCAAATGAGTAAGAAAAACAAAAACGAAAAAGTATTCAAAAATACTCAACAAAAAAAATATAGACGCCGACTCGCGGTTCGCACAAAACAACACATCACATACATACTGAATATAAAAATATACACTAAATAGTAACAATAATAACACAAAAAAAAAAATTCAGTCAAAAACGCATCATCGTGAAGCTAAGAAATCGCGATTGTCGATTGATATAAAAATTTTAAATCTCTGTTTTAATTTTTTTGTTAATTTTTTTTCGTTTTTAATTTTTATAATTTAGAAAAAATAAAAACAGAATATTTGGTGTAACGAAAAATTAAAAAAGAAATGCTAATTAAAATAGAATAAAATTATGTACAAATGAGAAAAAATTAGTTCGGTTTTTATGTGATGTGAAGCAAACTAATTAAAGTGAAAACAAAAAAGACAAAGTGATAAAATTAACCCACTAAAATTAATAAATTAAGATGAATCTGTGATAAATTTTGTTAATCTGTTTTTATATTGACATAGATTGAAATATTTTGAATTTATTTAGATTCTGTGTAAAGTCAGATATAAACAGTAAATTTTTATTTGACGATATTAAGCCGCGAAATTCAGATTAGCAATGATGGATGAAGAAGATTTGCGTTCAATGAGATTTACATTTCAACGAATTCTTGTGCCAATTGTTGTATTAATCGGATGTATTGGTAATGCAATTAGTGTTGTTGTATTGACACGGTGAGTGGACGCTTTTTCTTGTTTTATTTCTTTTTAAATTTTTATTTATAAATGAAATGAACGTTTACGTATATTCAAATCAGAAATTGATTGACATATATGAAAAAAAATAAGAAAAACAAAAAAACTGTTTGAGTCATCCATAGTGTTTCTGAAGATGTCGTTATAGTGTTAATATTTGGCTCGTATTTTGTCGATTCATAATAAGCCCCAAACTCAATATATCGACGTCACTTTAAGTTGTGGTATGACATCCTGTATGTACCGGCGGTAACTACGCCAGTCGGTATGGATGGGATAGTTTGTCGGCTAATTGATCTACCGATTTTTTTGAAAAAAAACATATAAATTAACTAATTTATACTGAAAAAAACTATTAAAAGTGCAGTAGATCCTATTCCCATTCAACAATTTACTGTTCTATGTTTATATCAAATTTTATTGGTACCATTGAATGAACTTGTGGTCAATCCAAAGGTGGGTTACCCTAGTTACCAGCGAAGTTAAAACTATGATGTATGCTTTTAAATGCTGGAGTGGTGCACGCAATTTGATGATTCAGTATTGTGTCTCGATACATAACCTTTGAAAACTATAAGATGTTATGTCATAAAGTATAGAGACTGACCCGTTTGACCCACAGGGATTGTTAAATTACTTATTTGGATATGTGTCTGGATATAATGAAGGTACATTGAGAAACAATATATGAGGGATAAGTCTGCCTGTTAGTCGCCCTTGAGTCAGAACAAAACAGATGCAGAGTCGGTAAAGAATAATTTTCTGCACGCACTTGCAATTGCGGCAGTAAACGCGTGAGGAGACATCCAGTATACTTCTCTGCTTATGAAGTCTCTTTTTGACATGGTGAGACAGAACTGTAGAACCTTGTTGTCTGACTGCCCTTAAAATGAAACCGTCTTTACTTTAATTACATTAATCTTACCTGGAATATCTTATTAATACAGGAGCTGATATATGGGCCCACACTTTTGGAACAAAACTATTGAATTTAAATTTGGGTCTCCATAGAGAATTGCAAACATTTGTCGTAGCATCAGATAGTAAATCGATTCGGTGCTGTCTCTCACCCAATTTCTATTTAATTGTTGACCTAAAGTGTAAGCGTTTACTAGAAATGAGCACACAGTTCGATACGAACACATTTACTAGATACGAGCACCATACTCCATATACATAACTTTTTCAGGCATCTTCACGGATCCATGATATTATCCAAAATCGATCTTTTCTGGTCTTACCACCAGTTGTTGCGGAAGATATCCACAAAACTGCGATAAATGTCACGTTTGGCCTCTTCAAATTCCTTAGAATTCCCTTACATCTAATAAACACAGCTCAGACGTTTCAACGTGTTATGGACGCAGTAGTCAAGGGACTGGTCTACGTATTTGTTTATATCGACGTTGTATTGGTTGCAATCGATTCCCGACAAGAACAGAAGGTTATCTGATTTGAATATTAAAATTAAAATTTCTAAATGCGTATATGGCGTTCCTTCTTTTGATTTTTTGACCCATGAAGCCATTCCCAGATCGAGTCATGGCCATAGAAGATTTTCCACAACCTACTTCAGTTCACCAAGTCCAGCGATTTGTGTAGGAAACTATAGGAAACTATTACTTAAATTTACACACCACTTAGCTGAACTGATTGCTTCACTAAATGGCTATCTCACGGAACTAGCCAAAATAAAAAAAGACAATATTTGTCTGGCCCCTCCCTCCAATGCGGTACACCAATTAAAATATCAAACTGGTGCTTGTAAATTGTACACTCTTGGCTTGTTCTTTACAAAATGTCATCATTTGTATCAAAATGGATGCTTCAGGTACTGCAACAGTAGCAGTATTAAAACAATTAAACAAAGGATGTTGTCAGCCCTTAGAATTTTTCTCCAGAAACCTCTTACCAGAAAACTATTCTACTTTTGATCGCGAATTATTGGCTATTTTTAAAACCATTGAACACGTCCGTTACTTCAAAGAAGGTAGTTTGTTCCCCGTGTTCACACACCACAAACCTCCAGTAACATCAATTTCCTCAAAAACAGAGAGAAGACCCCGTCAGGCTCGTTATCTTGATTTCATTACCCTGTTTTAAATTGTTATTCGGCACATCGCTGGTGCGAAAAATATAGTTCCAGATGCTTTTTTACGAACTGAGAAAATGACTATCAATTTTTCTGGATTTGATGCTGATAAACTCGTTTCACTTCAAGAGATTGATCCAGATTTCCAACATTTAATCAAAAATCCACAGGTCGTAGGTTTTAGATGGAGGTTAGAACCCATCTCAACGAAACGGCACAGCAAACCGATTTGATGTGAAACCTCAACTAACATATTCCGTTCATATTTACCTGAGTTCCTAAGGTGTTAAAAATTTCATTCTCTACACGGTATTTCCCAGATCGGTCTTAGAGCAACCCGGAATATTCTCTGTAAACGTTATTTCTAGCCTTCAATTAGTGTTGATGTTGAATCTTGGTCTAAGACATGCTTATCATTTCAAAGATGTAAGGTTGAACGACATACTATTTCAGAATACAGTCAGATACCTGAATCGTGAGCCAAATTTGAGTATATTCCCGTCGAATTGGTAGGTCTTTTACCTCCATCTCATGGATATCAATATATTATGACTGCAATCGATCGTTTCACTAGGTGGAGGAAGTAATGCCTTTGATAGACGGAACAGCTTAGACTGTAGCAAAAGCTTTCTCGATAAATCATATTTCAAGATTTGCTGTGCCGTTAAACATAACTTCTGATCACGGAGGGAGCAAAATTCGAATCAAGTTTATTTCAAGAACTAATTCACGTAATTGGTTCACATAAAATAAGGACGACGGCTTACAATCATAAAACCAAAGAAATCGTATAAAAAATCCATCTATATCTCAAACCTTTACTAGAATCTCATGGTAATACTACCAGTTTGAGTGACACACTTCACATTGTCAATGTGGGCATTCGTTCTTCGATCAAATCTTTTAGGAGGAACTGTTATGGACCTTGTCTATGGAAAAAAGTATGAATATTCCACGAAAATTATTTATAAATCCCGAGGCTTTGAATCCAATTAAACCAGTAAATCTGGTGGACCATTTAAAACAATGGATGCGATCCGTAATTCCACAAAATACCCGGAAAGATCATCAGACTAATGTTTACTTTCCAAAAGATCTTTTGGAATGTGGTTTTTGAAATGTTTATGAAGGTAAGTTCCGAATTTGATCCAAAAATCGCTGTGTTGACCTCAAATTTTGTAATTGAAACAAACAACTTCAATCGCTAAATAATCGCTTATTTTATTCCAGTATATTACTATTTGTTATTACAAATGAATACTAAGTGTTTTAATCCTCAAATTTATCGTTCTTATATACTATGAAAAATCATTTAAACCAAAAAAAATTATGTTAACAAAAAAAATTATATAAGCAAAAAAAATCTCAATAAAATGTTCATAAAAAAAAAGTTGATATTAATTCAAGTTTTATATATATTTTTTTTATTGATCCTAATTTGGCGCGTTAATATATACTATAAATTATATATTCATTCATCTATCTGAACGTAGATGTCGCTAAGTACGTCAAACGGAAAATTATGATAAAAACAAAAACATAAAACTTGAAGTAAAACCAAAAAAATTTAATCTAAAAAAAGAAATTACTTTTGTTTAAGTAAACATACTCCACCCCGTTAACGACTCGTTAACAACTTGTTGGCAGCTTGCAGATCTTAGTGATTGGTCTCTTTAAAATGGTGGTTGCTGTTTGAACCGTGACGACACGAACCATACCATCATCATCAGGATACGTTGAGATGACTCTAGCTAAAGCCCATTTACATGGCGGTAAGTTGTCTTCTTTTAGGACCACCAAATCGTTAATCTCAATATTTTTGGTCTGTGTTTTCCATTTGCTGCGTTGCTGTAGAGTATTTATATATTCCTTCGAAAATTTTTTCCAAAATGATTGTGTGCGTTGTTCTATTTTCTGCCATATTCGTAGTCTCGCTTCAGGTATCCCAACTAGGTTTTCATCAGGGATAAGTCCAGTTGCCGTGTCAATTAAAAAATGTGATGGTGTAAGCGGCTCATAACTTGAATCTTCATTTGTGATTGCACATAAAGGTCTTGAATTTAAGATCGACTCTATCTGACAGAGCAGAGTACTCATCTCCTCGAACGTCAAATTAATGCCATTTATAGCCCTAATCAAGGTTGATTTAACAGATTTTACAGCTGCCTCCCATAATCCCCCAAAATGTGGTGCTACTGGTGGGATAAAATGCCAGTTTATTCTGTTTTCGTTGACAAAGTCCGATACAACCCTAAGATGCTCCTTAGAGTTTACCAGATGGTATACGTCCTTAAGCTTGCGATGAGCACCAGTAAATGTAGTTCCATTATCGCTATACATGTCGGCAGGAATTCCTCTTCTTGCGATGAACCGTTTTAAAGTCGCGATAAATGCCTCTGAAGTTAAATCACTAACCAATTCGATGTGAACTGCCTTCGTCACCATACACACGAATACAGATATGTAGCCCTTGCTTGATTTCGATCCTCTTCCTCTCTTGGTCGCTATTTGAATTGGCCCTGCATAATCCACCCCACATTTGCTAAATGGCCTCGCTGGTGTGATCCGAGCTTCAGGAAGATTTCCCATTAGTTGCTTTGATGTCTCTGCTCGATATCGCGTACACGTTACACACTTCCTCAGTTCATTTCGGATGAGACTTCGACCGCTAACAATCCAAAATTTTTGTTTAATTAAATGGGATGTTAAGGATGGGCCAGGATGGAAATATTTTCTGTGGAAGAAGGAAATAATCAATCTGCTCAAGGAATGGGAACTCGGCAGAATGATCGGGTGCTTTACATTATATTTACCATTCATATTATCAAGACGTCCGCCTACTCGCAGTATACCTTCTTCATCAATGAATGGAGTCAGCGATAAAAGTGTACTACTCCCTTTGATTGTTTTATCATTTGATAATTGATTGATCTCGTTCTCATATTGTTGTTGTTGTACCTTTTTAATTAATTTATTTTCGGACTCCGTAAGTTCTGCCGTTGTCAGGTATTTGTTTCGCATCAATACTAATTTCTTTTTGCTGGTAAATCGCAGCAGGTATGCTAGTACTCTAATTAATTTGTTGTAGTTTGAGTATTTGTTTATTAAATTTGACACAATATCTTCATCAAGATTCGTTTGCATACTGCATGCTTGAGGTGATCTTCTTTCTTGATCTGCGTCTTCAGTATAATTTAGTTTTGTTGATGTGGGCCAACTGCTGCTATTTTGTGTCAGCCATTGTGGGCCTGTCCACCACTGCTCCAATAAAACAAGTTGACTCGCCATCACTCCTCTGGAGGCATGATCTGCTGGATTATGGTTTGAGCTTACATGGTTCCAGTGTTCTCTAGGTAGAACGTCTAGGATTGCTGCTGTCCTATTGGCCACAAATGTTTTCCAATTCGCTGGGTAATCAGACAGCCACTGTAGGACAATTGTAGAATCTGTCCATGCAATAAATTTACCTTCTGGTACATTATTTTTCATAGCCTTCCATAACTTCGCTAATAATTGAGCTCCACAAAGTTCCAACCTTGGAATGGAAACCTGCTTTATGGGAGTTACTTTAGTTTTTGCAGTAATAAGGTTCACATTAATTCTTCCATTATCACCCATGGATCTGGCGTAAATAACAGCGGCATACGCACGTTCGCTTGCGTCGCAAAAGCCGTGATATTCAACTTGTTGATGTGGAATGAACCTTGGAATTTGAAGTCTTTCTAGCTGGTGTAACTCTTGCTTGATTTTCTGATAATATGTTGACAGTTCTTCGGGTAATTCATCGTCCCAATCAACCTTCAGCATCCACAATTTTTGTAGTAGAATCTTGAATGACACGATTGAAGGTGATACCCATCCGAAAGGATCAAAAATTCTTGAAGCTTCTGATAATATTTGGCGTTTGGTTGGTGCAGTGTTGTCCAAATTTACACGGAAAGTAAACGTATCCTTTGATGGATTCCATTGTAATCCAAGTATTTTGATCACGGGTTTTTCATCATCAAAGTTAATATTGTTTAACCCAGCATCTAAAGTATCTGATAGGTCGGAGTAGTTGGATCTCCACTTTCGTAAAGGAAAACCACCAGATTTTAATGTATGGATCAGACTTGCCTTCAATTTCATTGCATCGTGAATGGAGTCCGCACCACTTATCAAATCATCAACATAAAAATCGTTGAGTATTGTCGAACATGCATTTGATCTATTGTTGTCTAGAGCTATTTGGTGTAGCACTCTAGTTGCCAAAAACGAAGAACTTGCCAGACCAAAAGTTACAGTAGTAAGTCGATAGTGATTTAGTTTACTACTAGGATCTGGACGCCATAATATTCGCTGATATTCAATATCTCTCTCATCAACTAAAACTTGGCGATACATTTTTTCAATGTCGGCGGTTAATGCAATTCGATGGTTCCTAAATTTTAAAAGTATGGACCACAGAGTAGGTTGTATTGTTGGACCAACCATCATAGTATCATTGGGTGATACTCCTGTTGACGTTCTGCATGAGCCATCAAAAACTACACGAACCTTGGTAGTTGAACTTCCTTCTTTGATCACTGCATGATGAGGCAAATAACAACATGACCTTTCATCAGTTGTCTCAATTTCACTTTCGGGAATGATTCGCATATGCCCTTGCGAAATGTAGTCATCCATTACCTCTGAGTACTCTTTTCTAAGATGGTGGTTTGATTGAAGTTTCTTCTCTAGGTTGTAGAATCGTTTGGTCGCAGTTTGTATAGAATTTCCCAAACATGGAGCATCTTTCCGGAAAGGAATTCTGACTATGTACCTTCCATTTGGTAGTCGCTTATTTGTACTTCTGAAATTTTCTTCGCATTCTTTCTCTTCGATAGAATAGGGTTCATAATTATTAACTTCTTCAAGTTCCCAGAATCGTCGAAGAGTTTGATCTATATTGAGATCCAAGCTAATATGACATCCAGCAAAACTTGATCCTGAAATTAAAGAAAAATCTTCTACTTGTGGTTTACCGCTAATAACCCACCCAAAAATAGTCTTTTGAGCAATCATGGCTCCATTTGGGTTCATAACTCTTCCATCTTCTAATGTGTTAAAAAACTTATCGGCACCAATAAGGATATCGATTCTCCCTGGACGGAAGTACTCATTATCTGCTAATTGCAAATTTTGAAATAGCTTACTATCTTCGACACTTATAAATCGCTTAGGCAACTGTGATGGTAAATTTTGAATGATTAGAGCGTTGATGTATTATTGTATGTGCTGATCATAAACTGAATACAATGATAATGTTGTATCACCTTGGCTTGTTATAGTAGATGCAGCCAGGCCTCTTATTACAATGTTCGCGTTTTTCCGTGGCAAACGAAGAGCCTGCATGCACGCTTCTGACACAAACGAAGCTTGTGACCCGGAATCCAAAAGAACTCTACACTTAAGGAAGGTACCATCATAACGTGTAACGTTTACTATTGCTGTCAGTAAAATTGATTGATATTTAGCAGTTGCGGTTGCATTCGACTGTACTTCCGTACAGAAGGTGTCAGTTGAGCTTGGAGCAGATGGTTGGTATTTCTCGTATGATCCAGTTTTTGTAGAAGGTGAACTTACTGAGCTTATTTCTGTGTGTAGGAGCACGTTATGTTTTCGGTTGCAAATATTGCAACGATGTTTTATTTTGCAAAAGCCTGCTTGATGATTTCCAGCCAAACAGTTGAAACATAGCCTATTTTTCGCTGTAAAACCTCGTCGATCACTGACGTTCATTTCTAAAAACTCATCGCATTTCGATAGATGATGTGCGCTCGTACACTTGGGGCATTTTGTTTCGTTAACGGTAGTGTGATGTGTCCTTATTTTTGTGGTTCCTTGTGAAACTTTGACTTGAGAACTACAACTTTCGAGCTCATCGCTTCTACGATTTAGAAATTTGAAAAATAGTTCAATTGTCGGAAAATCATTTTCAGCTACATGGTGAGCCCATTCCCTTTTAGTTTCTTCATCAAGTTTTTTCAATAATATAAAAATGAGCCAAGGATCGCGCCTCTCAGCTTCTTCACCTAACACCTTTAAGCCACGAATCACTTCATCTGATACGTCACACATGTAATGAAGTGTTTTTGCCGTTGAATGATTAATGGTTGGTTGCTCCATAAATTGCTTAATTAGCTGAGTTACTACTTGTTTTCGTTTATCGTACCGTTCTTTAATTTTAGACCATGTTTCTACGTAATTCACTTCGGTGATGGGAATGTGACGCACCAGAGCTGCCGCTTCACCCCGTAGTAATCCTTTTAAATATTGCAGCTTGTGTACATTGGAGATTTTTTCATTGCTGTCAATGGATGCTTCAAATAAATCACGAAATGATGGAAATTCCGAATAATTTCCCGAGAATGGTGGTATATTTATTTGAGGTAGCCGTATTTCTGTTTCGCGTTTGTTAAGAACGGACATGTCTCTAAGGAAAGATTGTTGGTTTGCCACCAAGTCGTCCATTGTGTTATTTAATACTGCGTTGGTCGTGGTGCCTTCGCGATCATTTTCGGCTTGTACTAAAGCACTTTTTGTATTAAAATAAAGGTCATCAATGGCATCTAGATATTTCACATTGTCATCGGTTGCATCAATATTTTTCTCTCGAACTTTATGATCGTTCCATTCTTCGTTCAATAACGAGATATTTGTGCGTATCGTACTTAGCGTTGTCTGTTCATTTATTTTCTGTGCTGTCGCCTTTAGCTCATTCATCCTTTTGATCGTACGTTTCAATGCTCTAAGATCCCGATCGGCCATTTTTATTATCACGTATATTTAAGTTTGAATATGAAATATTAAATATAAACATAAATATTTTACCTCACCTAATAAAGTTTTAACTTCACTTTAAATAATGTCACTTATAATTTTACTCTTCACTCTATAATTTTAGTTAAAAGTTTTTTATTTCTAATCCACTGAATGTATATATTTTAAATACCAATGTTTATTGGGATGTATAAACTAAATTCACTGTTCTTAAATTATTTTTCACTTTTTCACTTTATATAATGAAATTTGTATTTACCAAATTCCTGAAACTCCTTTGTTGAGATTTTGATGCAAGTCCTGGTTGTTCGCTATAATCCGCTTCGAAGGACCATGAAATGTTTATGAAGGTAAGTTCCGAATTTGATCCAAAAATCGCTGTGTTGACCTCAAATTTTGTAATTGAAACAAACAACTTCAATCGCTAAATAATCGCTTATTTTATTCCAGTATATTACTATTTGTTATTACAAATGAATACTAAGTGTTTTAATCCTCAAATTTATCGTTCTTATATACTATGAAAAATCATTTAAACCAAAAAAAATTATGTTAACAAAAAAAATTATATAAGCAAAAAAAATCTCAATAAAATGTTCATAAAAAAAAAGTTGATATTAATTCAAGTTTTATATATATTTTTTTTATTGATCCTAATTTGGCGCGTTAATATATACTATAAATTATATATTCATTCATCTATCTGAACGTAGATGTCGCTAAGTACGTCAAACGGAAAATTATGATAAAAACAAAAACATAAAACTTGAAGTAAAACCAAAAAAATTTAATCTAAAAAAAGAAATTACTTTTGTTTAAGTAAACAGTTTTGTTTCCGTTAGGGTGGATAAGATAAGGCCTAGTTAATCATCTCAATATGAGGGTCAATTTATATGAGGGTAATCAGATGATTCCGGAAAAGTTTTATGGTTGAGATCATAGGTAAAAATCATACGATTGCAATTGACAGACTGAAACTAGTGGACATTACCGAAAAAATTGACAAAAGTAAACGAGTATCACATCTCCGTAAAGTAAATTTTCCGCTACCTGCGCGACGCTCTAACAGTACAGCTATAAGAAGATTTGATCTCACGATGAGTCTTTTTATGGCGAACGAATCTGGTTATATAAGCACACAAAAAAACGACGAGTCGTCAGCAAACCTGTCACTTGTCACCTGTCACCTGCTACCTTAATGTCGCATAATACGATAAAGCGTATAAAACACTAGAAAATCCATAAGAGCTGGACTTCCAGCGATCATCGTGCTTTCTTGTTTGAGATAACTGATACTCAGAGCCGAGAGCTTCTCTTGCTAAGGTCATACTTAATGCTTGTGAAGATGCCATACCACGCAAATCAAACTACAAACCAGGAAAATCAGGTTAGAAGAAAATACAAGAAAGAATGTAATCCAGATTTGAGGCAAAAGAAGGCTGCTTACAGGCAGACTAAACTAAAAGGCAGATCTTTATAAAAACTTGTTACGGAAGTAGCCAACAAGGATCCTTGGAGCTTTATTTATAAATATCAGACACGAAAACTTGAACAACGTAGAGTGCATGGAACCATCTCTTCGAACGGAAACGATTTGCAGTCATGGAATACCTCTAGTAAGGTGTTGCTTGACACCTTGTTAACAGATGATACAGAGGTCTCAAATGAGCATGCTGATATTAGAAAAATAGCGGAGCTACCGTATGTCTATCAGAATGTGTCAGAGTTCAAAGTCAATGACCTTGAGGAGGGTGTGATAAGTATGAAACGTGGTAAAGCTCCTGATTTGGATTTAATAGAAGTTGTTATTGTTCAGCAGTACTGGAAGGTCTTAGCTCCGACTTGCTTAAAATTCTTAAAACAGTTGCCTTAGATATGACATCTTTCCTAAAAAGTGGAAAGTGGGTTGGGTTATTATAATTACAAAAGCAGAAGATAGAGAATTTACCGACCTCAAATCTTTGTTCTGGCTTAAATCTTCATGAAAGTAATTAACAAAAACTTTTAAACTGAATTGATTTGAATGGTGGGTTGTCGGATAATCAGTCAGTATGCCTTTAGAACGGGTCGATCTACAGAGGAAGCAATCTGCAAACTAATAGAACTGTCTTTAGAACATTTTCATAGATATATAGGGTGCTTTCGATAATCTATGGTGGACTAGTATCATGAGTTACCTAACAGGACTCGGTTGTCCAATCTTCTAAGACTGCTGGATAACTTTCTTAATTCGAGAAAGGCAAAAATTAACGATGATCTCGATTTGGTGGAAAAGACTATTAAAAGAGGAGCCCGTAAGGGTCTGTTCTTGGTCCAAAACTTTGGAATACGGTTTTTGATACTAGTATGATAGATAGTATGAAGAGTCTCATAAGTCACGTATGATAAAGTAAATCTAATTACTGGAAACTCAAGAAAACAATTATGTACATGAAAGAGGCCAAAAATCATCAAACCAAATGACCTCCTGGTGCAGATGAAACAAGTTAAGCTAGTTAAGCTTGTCAGAGCAAAAAGCTGATATCCTACATCTAAAACTACAGATCAAGGTCACCAATCATTAAAGTAATTGAGATTACAATCAAAATAGTTTGCTCAAAATGGTGTTGACTTGGATGAGAGACTGGGTGCTTCAAGTCATATAACACGGATAAACGAGAAATCTCAGTCTCTGTTCCTCAGTTTTACAAGGTTATCTAATGAATGGTGGGGTCTTGATAGAATTACACTGCATCTTATTTATAAGATTGCAGTGGAATATATTTTGTCGTACTGCTCAGCTGGTTGGTATGGACCTACGTTAAGCATAATGCACAGTTATTAGGCGCTCAACGAAATATGCTACTCCGCATGATCAGAAGCTACAGATCCATCTCTACAACCTCGACTCAGATCATTGCAGGCACAATCCCTCGAGTTCTTCTTTTAAACGAGAAGGTCGAATTATCCAACTGTGCAACTTTTGCTTTACGCACGAAAAAGGTAACTCTGACTCTAACTCTGTTCTATGGTCCAGATTCTAGTTTATAACTCGACACAGCAAATATAGTGGGCACTTGAAACGAGTTGAAGTTACGAAGAATGGTTTATGCACAAAATGTCATGTAAATGATGCTGCGTTACATGTTCCTCTGGGTTGCCCTGAATATGAGACCTTACTTGAAAATGGAATTCAATCTTTAACAGCAGATACACTTACTATACTGTTGAACATAAAACGTATTAATTCATTTAAAATATTCTGCCATGAAGCTCATGAGCAGATGCAAGAAAGAAATCAGGTCTAACCTTTCAGGTTAGACTTCTTTCTGACATAGTTTTATGATAGTAGAGTATAGTTATTCTCAATGCAAACCATCAACCTCTTGGAGGTTAAGGATGGAGACTATTTTAATTTTGTCGGAAGTAAAATTTAACTATTTTACTTCAGATGACAAATAAATGTTTAAGACGTAGTTGGCTCAGTCGATCGATGTTTGAACGATGGCTGAACGAATCGAACTTTTTGAACTAGGAACAGAGGTGCTAATAATAAAAATCTATGGTAGTATAGCTAAGTAAAAAAAACGTATTGACTCATCTTTTTTTGCTCTTTTAAAAGAAAGGAGTGTAGTAGAAACCAGATTTCTGTTCAATTCAGTCCAGACGAACCGAAATAAAATAGATAAAAAATTAATTTATTTAAACAAAATTAAAATCTTGTTAATAATAAACCAAAATAAAATTATTGCAATTTTGAATTTCAGAATATGGAATATGTAGTGTATCCCCTTTTGATATAAGTTTAATATTGATAGAAGTTACATAATAAAAGTTTCCACTGAAACATAAAAAGGCCGGTCTTTTACTTTTAATCAACTGACTTCTAAGCTTCTGACTGTCCATTGTTTTTAAAAGTGGCCTACAGACCACTTTCCCGAACGGTTTCACGTTTCATGCCAGGCTTTATCTAGCTTTAAAATGTACATATATCTACCGAAAATAGTGAGCCTTCATCCAAAAAATTGCGGAATTTTTGAGGGAGTAAATTGATTTTCTCACTATTTCCTTATTATTTGATTTTCTTCTAAATTTTGTGCCCGGAATAAGAATCAAAAACATAATCGTGACTGTGAAAATCACGTCAACACTGTTAAAAGGAGGATATTAATGGCTTAATCTTATTAAAGATCTAAAGAGTGCTTTTTATTAAATCCTTGGGTGGGCCAGAATATTTTCCGGAAATTCCTAATGCAACGATAGCAAAATTCCTCCCCACACAGCATTAGGTTAGTTCAACTGACCAATGCTTCTGCTCCCCCAACTCCGTAAACGAATGCTTTCACGAACAAGCACAGGACTGGATGCATCTCCCTACATCTTATCAATGCATTTGAAGCTTCCGCTGATGCAAAATAATTTTCTGATTTTAATCTTACTCAGGTTGGTGAGAGTTTTCAATATGTTCATAAATAATTTGGCCATCTATGGACCAGCACTATACATGTACAGAGCAGATACAATACTGATTTTCATTTCGTTTTGTCCTTACATAAGCTGCAAAAGTCATTTTTGGGAAGACCAAGTCATTTTGCATGCTTCTTAGGGACGCAGAGCTGTTACGCAGCATGCGGTTTCACTCATATGAATTTTTTGGAGAACTGAAAATCTAGCCTCCGTCAGTTTATTTGCAGGTTCTTGTGTCTGACTAATGACTATCAAATATGTCGGTAGTACTGTTTTATGTTAGTTGTTCGAGAGAGTTATAGCTGTATAAATGTCTGCACTATAAGTTTTTGCTGCGTGTTCTTCAATAGCTAGTCATTCTCGCTATTACAATGCGTTCATCACAAACTTGTATTACTCGCTATCAATTTTATCACTTCAGTTAGCACCGCTTGTTTCAAATTTCAGAAGTAATTATTTTCTTCTTATTTATATGATGATAAAATGTACAATAGTTACACTCGGGAACGAATTTAAAATGGTAATCTTCAAAAAATGTAGTATAACTTCTTAAAATATATTAATTAAGATGTAACAGTAATTCTTCATAATTCAAAGTCAACTTATCATTTCATATTTCAAATTTATTAATACCATTTTATATTTAAAATAATGATATGTGGATTTATCACTAAACTATAAAATGAAAATTGTAATTTTTTAAAACTTAACTATCGTTTTTTTTAAGAATCAGGCAGTCGCGGAAATTTTCAAATTTTTTTTACAAATTTGGTATCAATCGATCGGGCTTGCCCGTCTCCCGAAAACTTTATGAGATTGGGGTGGTAGGACCCACCTCCACCCCTTTACACCCTCTTAAAGTTTTAGCATATAAAAATCTATATAAAATAAATGGAAAGAAATAAAAAAAATTTAATGGCACCATTATCTTTTATTCAGACCGGCGCAACGTTTGAGTCCAAAAGTGGATTTGCACCTACCCCCCCAACCAACCCAGTGGGTGGGGTTGACACATTAAATGAGTAAAATATGTCATGTGGGGTATCGTTAGAATCAGAATTTTATAACAAATATAATCCCCCATATTACCCCCTGATCGGTGACATAAGCATTTTTTACTCCCAAGGGCCCTTATCGTAGAAAAAAATATTTTTTTGCATGTCATGTTTGGTGTCAATTTCAATATAATTGGGGATGCTGAGTTCAATGATGATGATAAAAATGGGATCCGGACTCGGGGTAGTCCAAAAAGGGGTGGGGGTTGGGAGGTCGGTTATAAAAAATATCGAAATTATCGTCATAATAAAAATTGGGGTCGGACTCAGGATAGACCAATAATAGCTCTACCCTGAGTCCGACCCCCGAGGGTTGGGGGCAAGGTTGGCATGATATATATCAATGATATATATCCGATATATATCATTGATATATATCACGATATTTATTCCCTGATATATATCATGATATTTATTAAAAAAATAAATAATTAATTACTCCTACCTTAAAGTTGGAAAAACTGTTAACAGTCACAACACTGCTTGCAAAACGCATGCCAAATCGAGGTTACCTCGTTCAGCTATGCCAAGACTATAAAGCTGACATAGATTCTGACAAAACTAATCTTATGACATAAACATTGTAATGAATGCTAAACATATGCTTTGTTATCTAAATACAATAGCAGTCGCTTTAGACATAGCTCAAAGAGATAGTTGAAATTTGGCATGAACTGGCAGTCGATATTTTTTTTTTTTTTAATAAAAAAACTAGAACAACCTTTAGAACTTAAGAAACTTTATCAGAGGAGAGACATGGCTTTAAATGCACCTCATCACCTAGCTAATTTATGCTTGAATATCGATTTTTAGGTAAACGGTCCAATAAACACCAAAAAGATGAAGCATATATTTCCTTATTTAAATAATTACTTATTTCAGTCTTCATTTCATTTGTAATGGCGCTTTTAAAAATATGTATTTCAATTTTAGATTAGAAAAACACCATCAATGGTGTGGTGGAATGGAATGACTGCCCGCAAGCAGGGTTTTCCAGAATTTGAAATACTTCCAAGCACTAGTTCATTAATAGTTAACAGTACTTGACTTTTATTATTGGGACAGTACTAGAACCATTCATCGGCCGATCTATGGTTAACAGAAAATAGCCAGTATTTAGTTACCTTTGAAGTGGCTAAGCACTAGCCCGGAATGGTAAACAATTCATGGCTATTGTTATTGGGCCATTTCTGGAACCATGAATCACCCGATCTACGGTTTATAGAAAATAACCAATTCAGTTTACTTTAAATGTCTAAGTAATGGCACGTTAATGGTTAACATCAATCGGCTATTGTTATTGGACCAGTACTGGACCATTGGGCCAGTACTCGGTCGTGGTTATAATACGGGTCATCATTATTGGTATGTTACTGGGCCAGTTGTACAACCTTGTATGGGCCATTGCTGTTTTTCTCTCTGGCAAATAAATGGCAGCCATTTATTGTACGAAGTTATCAACAAGTAAAATTATGTTAATGACCGAGTCATACTTGCCAGTACTATGAGTCATGGTTGCCAGTACCCGGCCATTGTTGAATTACTGGTCGGAAGTATTTGACCATTACCGAACTAGTTGTATAACCTTGTATGGGCCATTGCATGGCAGTCATTTATTGTTCGAAGTTATCATTCAGTTACATGATGTTTATGGTCCAGTTATGGTTGCCAGAACTCTACCATTGCTGGTCGCCAGCAATGGACCATTACCAGACCAGTTGTACAACCTTGTATAGGTATTGACTATTGATTATGCGATTTGGCCAAATAAACAAGACAAACCAAAGCAAGAAAGCGTATTCGTCATTTGCACTTGTGCAATCGAAGATTCAAGATATAGACGAATAGTTTAATAAATTGCCTATAAACTAAATTGAAGTTGTCATATTTTAATTTAGTTCATTGGCAAAAGGGGTAAGAAACGAGGGAGTGATGCGCTGCACTGCATATAACTGAAAGGGCCATGTATTGAATAATATTTAAGATAAACAACTTATTCAAAAATAAATATCAGAACATGATATATATCGGATATATATCTGATATATATATATCGGATATTTTGATATTTATATAAATATCATGATATTTGCCAACCTTGGTTGGGGGTAGGTTATACAAAGTATCGAAATTATTGTCATTATTATCGATTTTTACATAATCGAGGATGCTGAATTCAATGGTGATGGTAAAAATGTTGACCGGACTCAGTGTAGTTCAATAAGGGGTGGGGGTTGGGGGTCGGTTATAAAAAATATCGAAATTATCGTCATCATTATCAATTTCAACATAATCGAGGATGCTGCGTTCAATTATGATAATAAAATTGGGGCCGGACTCAGGGTAGTCCAATAATAGGTGAGGGTTTGGGGGTCGGTTACACAAAGTATCGAAATTATTGTCATTATTATCGATTTTTACATAATCGAGGATGCTGAGTTCAATGGTGATGATAAAAATGTTGACCGGAGTCAGGGTAGTTCAATAAGGGGTGAGGGTTGGTGCAGGTTGGTGGGGTCTGGTGATGAATAGTATCAAAATTATCGTCATTATTTCGATTTTAACATCATAAAGGATGCTGAGTTCAATGGTGATGATAAAAATGGTGACTGGATTCAGGGTAGCTCAATAAGGAGTGGGGGTTGGGGGTCGGGTCATGAATAGTATCAAAATTGTCGTCATTAGTGTTGATTTCAACATACTTGAGGACGCTGTATCCAACAGTGATGTTTAAATTAGGATAAAAAATATAAGGGTGTCACTAAGGGGTGGGAGTTGGTGGCTGAAAGCCGAAAGAAAACATGAAAACAAAAATCTTCATATTGAAAAAACAAAACTTTTTTTAATGAATTTTGAAATGAATACTTGATGAAAAAAATTTTATGAAAACTAGATTAAAAATGTACCTAAAATTTTATTAATCTATTGCTAAAAGTTTGAAACGAATTTAGAGAAGATTTTCAATTTAAATGCAAACGATTAAATAAAAAGTCACCACAGAGTTATTCAAACAACCTAGAGATTCTTTGTCTGCCAGAAGGTACAATTCAGTTTTTTGTCTAACGCGTCCACTTATAACTAAAGTCCCCTATTATTTATATATCAATCTGTGATCTTATAAGGACACCTACCAATCTACAGCCCCATATAGCAGGATTAGGTAAAATATCGAACTTTTTATGTAGTGTACAACATGGTGTTTAATACCCATATTCGTTCAATAGCACTTTTGCACGAGCAAATTGTTATAGCAGGTTTCCTTTCTCTTTCACATCATTTCAGGTTCACATTCAGGTTCACAAAGTCACATCATTTCAGGTCAAGCAATAGATAATTATTACCGAAGTTGAAAAAAAGGGGTGCTAATACTCCACCTTGCGGTGTAACTAATTTTACGGACCTGTTAATCGACTAGAGCATTCATCCAGATTGTTTCCGACAACCTTGCCCTAAAGAAGCAGGTAAATACAGCTTACCAGTAATTCCTTCACTTTAAAATTCACAAGCGTATGGTTGATCGCTAAAGAAGTAACTTGGCTGAAAGCGCCCTCAATATCGCAGAAATTAACCAAGAAATATCCATTCAGCTGACGAAAATTTGTCGGCTTACCCGCCTTAGGTATAAAGATTCTGTTTATTTTCTAGGAACGTGACATAGTACAAGGCTGCTCTAAAAATAATTATTATGCAGTGCACAAGGTAGATCGATGAATTATTATCCGCAAGTATTCCTCATCCGGTCGAACAGACTTAAAGAACTTCAGTAATTGACAGCCCATAACAGTTTAGCTGTGGTAATGATCTATTCGGTAAAGTTCTTACTTGACCTGTTATCATGGGTCATGTAGATATGAAGTTAGAGACAAAAGTGGTATCCAAAACTTCTTGTTTGTTTGAGGTAAAGATGGGTTTATTATCTGTACGTTACAATAGATAAATTGGTAAAATCCGAAAAGTAAATCACCTCGTACATTGGTTTCACTATGGTGTGCTTTTGCATAATATCCTATAATAAGTCCAATTTTTTACCTTGAAGCATTCCTGACCAGATTACTAGCCAGATCACGACCCCGTAATAAGGTAATCAAGCTAAGACAATCAAGAAAATCTCGTTGTTGAGTTCCAGTCCAGCCGGTGTTGTGTATCCATCGTTATGGTCTGTAAATAGAAAAATGTTTAGTTTTAGATTAACCAGTATGAACTTTTGCTGCATTTCTTACAAACAACAGTTTATGAATATAAGTATTGAGCCCAAGTAGCCAGTTTCGGGAAAGCTAAGATTTTTAAATTAGAACAACATCTAGCTCTTCTTACTAATTTGAGCAAACGAGCAGCAGTCGCTTTTCACAGTGGCGGATGTTGATTTAGATAAACTTTAGCATGAGTCATTTTATTTATCTCTACGACCGTAACATCGAACTCTTCACTCGCAGACCTCCATGCAAAAATATAGCTCCGTATCCGTAAAACAAGCGTGGCTATCCACACCTGTTATTTGAAACTGCAGGATATTATTTATGCGTCGTGCTTCAGCCAAAGTTTCCTACGTGGAGAAAGCATCCTCAACAAATTAAAGCACTTTGTTTTATCCCTAACTTTCAGATAGCGGAGCCACGTATTTCTTATTAATTAGAATGATAGCTGACCTGTCATCACTCTTGATAATTTCAAGCTGACCTATCCTTCATTTGTGTGCAAGAAGCTCTTTTTTGCTCAATTTCAGCGTTTCCAGTACTGTATCAGGATCTTCGGGCTTTGCATATTACTTCCAGAAATGTCTCTGTTGGTGTAGTTTACGCCTTTTTCCAGTTATCAGACGTGATGCTGCAATAATCCTGCGCTCTATGTATAACAGTTATTACTAACTAATCTTTCATCACATCTCTAAAAGACCTGATTGTCACAGCTTTTGGTCTTTAATAGACCTTTGAGGAACCTCCCTGTCGTCTCTGCTTTTTGAAAGCAGAATCTTGAGGAGGGTCTCCGGGCGTAAATTTCGTAATTATTTTAGCCCAATCGAAGGTGGTTTAATCTCGTCTTAATAGTTTCAAATCGTTTATGAGCTTTCCATGCTGTCTTACTGGCGTTCTATGACAGCTTGGAATGCTTTGAAGACTTCAAGGAATCCACTATATTAGCGCGGGGGTCCCGATTTCCAGTGTCCTGAGTAGTGAGGCTCGCAGTGCTACTAGAGATCGACTTGACTGTAGAATGCACCGTCACCGTCGTACTCTCCTACTTACTTCATTTTTGATGTTGTTTTGTTGGATTATTTGATTCCCACCAGTAGGGGAGAAGAACAAAATAACATCTATGCATGGATCCATGATGCATAGTCAAAGCAAACAACCAGTCAATGTCCCCTGATATTTAAAAAAATTTCACTGCATCACTAACTACAAAACTTGTATGCCCTTCATTACTTTTGAGAGATAAAAGTGCTTGCAGGTTCTCTTTAATGCTAAGTGCTACAAATATGTGGTGACGCTCAATTTCTGCGTCTGCTAAACTTCAAAACTTCCCTTTTCAAAGCCAAATATAATTTTGTTTAGTCCCGCTTGTAGAGGACTCTGGAGTTCTTGATCGACAGGGGGTCGACTGCCAACTGTCACACGGCACTGAGTAAAATACAAAACATCTTCTTTCTCCCTTGTGGATGTAAACACTTTGACTTTGCACTCTTTCCGCCGATTATAAGTAGTTGATTGCAGTAGAAAATGCAGCGCGCCATATTATCACAATTCAAACCGGACTAATCCAAACTATTAAGATCGGTCGACCGTTGCTTTTTTGCTTTCTCTTTGATATTTTGTCGAGCTTCTTATCCGAAATGAAACGTAGATATTTTTCTTGTTCTACAATTACCAGATCGCTCCTCTCCAAGGTAGTGTAAGGTAGTGAGAAAAACCTTTTCTGGTAAGAAGAACTTGTTCTGTTTTGGCAGGAATCAGGATTAATGCACAACTCACGTTGTCTTGACGCAAGTCAATGTTATTGCATTTGTTCTTTTAACGTTGTCAATAATAAACGGATACGGATACAGCAAAATTATCTGCATAGGCCATACGCTTGCAACTTACTACTTTTGATTCCATTTTTTACGTTTTATAAACTTCTATAGAATTTGACAGTCACCAATAGGGACTTCTTTTTTGCATTATTGAAGAGCTTCATACATATCTGAGGGTTGTCTATAGTGTTTTTTTTCGCCTTGCTTCGGATATGGAAAGTTAGGCTAGGTGGTTTTGTAAAGCTTCATACAAATCTGGTGGGTTGTCTAAAGTCTATTAGTGCCCTGCGAGCCATATCCGAGACTTTAGTTTTGCTGATCTAACACCCCAAGATAAAATGGTCCATTAGAAATTGAATCATATAGTAAATCATTCAATTTGTCCGAATCCTGAGTGAATTTGGGATCAACCCGATCCGCTTCTCCGAGAACGTTACCCAGAATAGCTTTAAGGATGTCTCACTACTAAGAGCTTCTGGGATGTTCTTTAAATGCAAACCAGTTTAAGACCTAAAAAAGTCGACGATTGAGATGAAAAAAATTTGGTCAGTTTTAATACTACCAAAACACAGCTATTGATTGTTTCCAGATCGACGACCGAGTTTCCCAATGATATTTCAATTAATATGTTTGACGCCCAAATATACAAATGTGAAAGCATTCGTTTATTGGGAGTCACTATTTCCAATGACTTGCTCTGGAATGATCATATAACGGCCATTGCAAAGAACGCGTCATGAAAACTCGGCCTCTTCAATAAATGTAAAAAATATTTTACTTCGCATCAATTACTCCACATTTATAAGTCCTATATTCGTCCCTGTATAGAGTATTGTTAGGGCGCTGTATCTGTTACCATCCTAGCTATTTTGAACTCTGATCAAAAGCGTGCTATATCAATTGTTGGTGATCGAAATTTAACATTAAATCTTGATTCCCTACAACATCGTCGCACTGTTGCTGATCTCGTTGTTTTTAATAAATATCGGCACCAGCAGTGCTTGAATGAAATCAGATCCATAATGCCTCAGACATACTCTTCCCCGTTTTACTCGTCAATCGGTTTGTGCAAACAGTTAAACTGTCTGTCATAGTAATAAAATGCAAAAGGATTTCTTTGTGCGTACATCGTACAAATGGAATGCTTTGCCCGAATCAATAGTATCGAGTGCCTTCAATCCACAAAGATTTAAAAAAGCGTCCGCCAACAACTCAAGGCGCATGTTGTTTTAGTCAACTAGGTCTTAGAAGGTATCTATGTGTTGTTGTGACACATTTTTTCATTTCTACTACACAACACTTTTTATAAAAAAAAGTGTACGTGGGGTCCCGTACAAAGTTTTTGTTTACTTGTTCTTTACGCTCTAAGTCTGTTTACTCATTTCCACAGTCGTCAAAGTTGTGTTACCTAGTCTTTTTTCAACGGTGGTAAATTTTCTTAATTAATTATCGAAAAAAACATCGCCTTGATCTATACCTGTTAGAAGGTAATATACAACTGGGAAGACAAGTGGCTGGACGGATGGTGAACGACCCTTGTTTCACCCTACTTGACCCGTCCTTCGTGGTGCACTATAAACATATTGGATTGAGGGAAGACCTAGGCCTCCACTACCGCTAAACATAACAACGGGCCTACCGTATATAATAACGGACAAAGAGACCTAGCCTACAGCTCGCGCACCTTAGTTCATGTTGAACCATAAAACAGTGCCGATACACCGTAACCTTCGAGAATTTTTCAGGTTTTAAATGAGTGTTTATTTCTAGAATGAAGTGAAACATAACACTTCTTTTATAACCCTCTTGGGGTCAAAAGACTTGACTGATTTTTTCTTCAACTCTTCTGTTTAAAGGATAAGGCGCAGTCTTTCTACTTATTTAAAGCTTAAGCCAGGGTGGTTAAAATCAATGAAACTACAAAGATGAAGAGTTACAGTAAATAAACCCCATTACATCCTGTCGTTCAAGAATTTTTTCTGCTCAGTTGATCTTTAGATGAAACATTAAATATAACGCCCAAGTGGAGTAAGATGTTAAAGGAGCGAACCCGTTTAGTAAAAATAAATGTTAAAGGAGCGAACCCGTTTGACTAAATAAAATTTTCAGCCATTGCTGTGTATAGATGAATGTATCTCTTAATATCAGAAACAAGTAATCTGTTATTTCATCATATTTTACTAACATTAATCACATCTGTAATGTTTTCTGTTTGTATGACAGGTTCTGATTAATCGAATGACAGGAAAAAACCTTTATTGCTATTTTGAAGTATCGACCTCAAATCACAATATTCCGTCAATTATTCTCAGAATTTCTCGAGTTTTCTTTGTAAAGAAATTAGCCTCAAATAATCGAGGAATTAATCAAAACAGCATATAAGGAGTTCCTTTTGCCAAAATAAATGTAGTAAATATTAGACTGTGATAGTGTCAACAGTTTTTAGATGGTATGTGATTTTGTAAAGTGATTAATTTGTTATAAATGCATCACTGTATCGTGAACATTAAACCGTGTAAATAAAAGTAAAGTGAATTTAAATAGTTTACATTAATAAATAATATTGTGAGTGTTATTGAAAGGAAATAGTTTGTATTGTATTTTGGGCACTGATTATAAACTGGAAATTTCTACAATTGAAACTTTTGAAGCTCTTAAAGAAATGTTCTTGTTCAGCAATATTGTTTGCCTCTTGCTTTCCTGATGTTGTGAAACAATAAAACCAGGTATTTCTGATTAGTAGTCGGTGATTGAATCCAGAAAGAGAATAGGGAATTACGTTTTCCACTTTCATTATAAAGTATGCAGGGTGAATAATCCTGGAACAGAGGTAGGGCTTCTAACTCTATGATGGTACTTCATTCCGTTTATGATTGTAACAAACAAATACTAACGAATTAGATTCCATTTGGGTTTTGTTTTAATGTAGGTTTTCTTATGTGGGCCTACAGATGTAAAGGTAATATTACCCATGGTAAAATTACCGGTAAAATTGGTAATATTACTTTGTTTAATAAAAATCAAAGTTTGTACTTTTTTGTGGAATTATAGAATATTTATTACAACAACAAGAATATTTATCACAACAAGATGCCTTTGAAAACCTAGATCTTAGACCAAAATGCATCTGAGGTATTGAACACTTTTTTAAACAGCTGTAGATTGACGCTAGCCAAGGTTATTGATTCCAGCAAATCATTTCATTTCAGATGATATGCAGTTCGGTTCAGCAGTATGTCTTTATGCAGAGGCGAGCAATTAATACGAATAAAAGAGTAAATTCATCGGTACACTGCGGTGAACTGTTTTTCAATTGCAGTACGTGTTGTGACAGATCGAGTTGGAAAAACAAAATGCTTCATTTGGCCCTATAGCAGTGTAGACGAATTTCTGTATTATTTCTTTGCTTTGAATGTTGGATTGAATAATATTGTGAAGTTCGTAGATAGATGTCTTTATTGTTGGCCGGGAGTATAGTTCGTTTTCTCACAAATCGTGATTCTTATTGTAAGTTGGAATATTTGGAAATAATTTGAAAGTAATTTCGTTCGCGTTGCAATCAATCTTTAAACGAAGCAGCAACAGCAGCAGATCGATGGAATTCTCAAACGGTTAAGAAGACACAACGCAACGAAACATTATCAGCCCTTCATTATAAATTTTGGTTTCGAGTTTGCGAAAAAAATTTTTTTTAGCCATTTGCCTTTTATATTTTTCCCATGAAACAATGCACGAATTAGATTTTGGTTGTTGCACGCGTAATTAATGTAACCATCCCATCGTCGGCTGTGGCATATCTGAAGTGACACAGCACACATTTAATGTCGTTGACAATTATCAATGCTGAAAAACAGGTTCAACAACAGGGCTCATTTTCCAACCACATGCGATGAAAGTAGCATTTATCTAGATTGGGATGCATCGCTTATAGTTTGAACATATATTAAGTTTCAATGAATATGCTTGGTTTTCTGTAGACTCACTTTTTGAATTTGAGCCCCCTCCCCCCCCCCCCCCCCCCCTCCGTTCAAATGATTTTATATTTCCATTCCATGTGTAATACTAATACGTAAACATTTCCGAATATAGTATTGTATTTACAAAAACATAACTTCGACATAACAGTGAAGAAAGCTGTCATCGTTGTAGCCAGTTGGTCCAGGATTTGTTCCATTTTTGTAGATGTGCAAAAAACGTGTTGTCCGTTTTCAAGATGTACTGCTAAGTAAACAACAGCCGATTGGCGTTCATTTTTTAGATATAAAAGAATTGTCCATTGCTGATTATGTATATTCCTGTCTATAAATACTCTGCATAATAGCTTGTCTAAGCATATTTATCTCAATAAAAATATATTTGATCTGCATCTAATGTTTTTATAACATATAGAAATGATTGTGGTATAGTCGTACATTTTGAATTAGTTAAAAATGCAACCATAATTACTTCGGTCTGAAAGACCTAAGTATTACATTCATGAGCTCAAAGTGAAATTCTTACCCCCACTTTTTTTGACATTTCTCGACGTTTTAGGACCTCCTGATTCTAAAAAAGCAAAAAAAAAAATGTATGTCTGTCTGCCGGCCGGCCGTCATTACCTACGCTGCAGGGAAAACCGCTAGAGGGATTTCAAAAATTTTTTTTTCTAAAAATAGGTATTCACAATGGACAGGTCCGAAAGGACGCTGTGTTCGATAACTGTACCGGAAGTGTGTCAAAAAAATCATTATGTGTGTCAAAAATAGCAAATTTTCATATTTTTGGCTTAAAAAACGTTCATTTTAAGTGATTACGAGTAGGAACATTAAATTTGGAGAAATCTTGATGGTCAGGATTGGTATGTAAGATCAAAAACTAGATTATTGCATTATAAGTTTGTCAAAAAAATGTTGTCAAGTGTGTCAAAAGAAAGATTTTTATTTATTTTTTTACCTAATTTTTTGGAAAAAAAAAATAAAATTAATTGTTTGTTTGAAATGAAGTTTTATTATTATTATTGAGAATTATGGCATTATGAGGTTGTCAAAAAAATGTTGTCAAGTGTGTCAAAAGATTTTTATTTAGTTTTTTACCCTTTTTTTGGAAAAAAATAAAATTGTTTTTTTGAAATGAAATTTTATTATTATTATTGAGAATTATGGATTATAAGTTTGTCAAAAAATGTTGTCAAGTGTGTCAAAAGAAAGATTTTTATTTATTTTTTTACCTAATTTTTTGGAAAAAAAAATAAAATTAATTGTTTGTTTGAAATGAAGTTTTATTATTATTATTGAGAATTATGGCATTATGAGGTTGTCAAAAAAATGTTGTCAAGTGTGTCAAAAGATTTTTATTTAGTTTTTTACCCTTTTTTTTGGAAAAAAATAAAATTGTTTTTTTGAAATGAAATTTTATTATTATTATTGAGAATTATGGATTATAAGTTTGTCAAAAAAATGTTGTCAAGTGTGTCAAAAGAAAGATTTTTATTTATTTTTTTACCTAATTTTTTGGAAAAAAAAATAAAATTAGGGCTATTATTTTGAAAACGTACATTTTTTTGTTGATTTTTAAATTTTTGATTTTTAAAAAATCTGAAATTTTGATATATTGTTGGCATTGACAAAAGGAAAAAAGTAATTTCTGCTTTTATTTTTTGAGTACTCTGAATCGGAGTTATGCGCGGTTGAATTTTGAGGCTTTTTCACGTAGTTTTTGGTAATGGTGGCAATGTTTTGTGAATAGGTGCCACAAATTTCATCCGACTTACGTATATTTTTGCAAGTAAAAAGGAAAATAATTGAATAATTGAAATAAGTAAGTTTAAAATTAATAACTTTTCTCTTTTCCGCTAGGCGGCGCGTAAAACCTTGGTTTACTTCAAAGCTCATATCTCAAAAAGTAGGCTTTTTTTTTTTTTTGTTTTTCACAAATTTTAAAGTAAACATATGCAGCTATGAAATTGAGAAATAAAAAGTCAGCAATTCAATATGGATTTTTTCTTACGATTTTTTAAAGTTTGGTATATGAAAAATTCACATGTGTTTTTTTATTAAGTTAATAATCCTGTACTAAATGTGGATCTAATAAATTAAACATTTCATATTTTACCACCTGCAATAAATTTGAACCATTTTTTGTGTATTTCTGATTGAGAAACAGGTTTTTATTCAGAATAAGAATTGGAGATCCCAATGATCAAAGATTTTGTTATAATTTCAACATCACCAACACTAACATTAGAAAAAAACATTAAAAAAATATTTTTCCTATAAACATTATAATTTAATCAATATTATAAATAAATACATTAAAAAATTAATTTATATATTTTTTTTTTGCCTTTAAATTGAAATATTTATGATCATCAGAAAAAGAAAACATTTTAGCAATTATTTTATCGGGTGTAGTGTTATCCGGTAAAAAACAGTGGAATCCTTGAGTTCCTTGTTTTCTTCCAAGAACATTTCGTAGATGTCG